>CM035135.1:98472384-99072384 GCA_020205605.1 Panax ginseng | reverse complement strand
TCATGAAACTTAAATGACGTGAAATAGAAATTGGGTTGAAGAGATTACCCAAAGCGTAGAATGTAGATTAGTAAGGAAAACTTTCTCGGTGCTTCTTGATCACTCACTCACAATCTCCTCAACAATTTTCTAAATTTCTCTTCGTAAAGTGTTTTTCTTATTTCGGACTTAGAGAATAAAGAAGGAAGATGTATATAATAAAAAGGCCGGACAGCATTGTGGAGGTCGGTTACCCATCATGGGTTAACTGCTATTAACTCCTCTTAAGGGCCTCGTTTGGTTTGGAAATAATAGGTTTCAAAACCATTTAATTTAATGATTCTCTTATACTATAGTTTAAATCATGTCACACCCAATTGCCTGATAAATCAAATTTCTTATTTAATTTATTTTAAATAACATATAATAATTTCTCATTAATTCACATAGTCATATAATTAATTTTCTCATTTATTAATTATGTCAAATTATTAAATCCCTAATTAATTATTAAATGAATTAAAATAATATTAAGCTTATTAAATATTCCTTTTAATTGATAAGCTCGCATAATTACATACTTCAAACAATAAAAATTCTCCACATTAATTTAATAAATATAACACATATAATTACATTAAATCTACCACAACTTCATCAATTAATTATTTAATCTAATAATTAATTCATCAAAAAAAAATATTTATTTAATCCAATAAATACTAAAATTAAATTACAAAATCTCGGTTGTCACAATTCATTTTATCAAAGAATATTCGTACGATGACACAATCATTTGTGGACCCCACAATGTAATTCATCTTGAGTTAGAAAAGCATGTAAATAACTTTTTTATAAAAATAACGGCAAAAGTTTTACTGTTAAGTGTTGAAATACTCGGTGATAAAAGTAAAGTAATACACGTGGTTGTATAGTAGCACATGGTATTGTACAATATCTTTTATTATTGATGCTTACGTGAGAAGTCACTCAGTTTTATTCAATTATTGCCATAGCAATTGCTGCATAGTATCTCATAGTATTGATTCAATTATTGTCACAATATTTTATATTATTAAATCAATAATTGAGATGACAAAGTTATTCATATTATTATTTGCATTATTGATAATGTCTAGAAATTTCTACCGGGGAAAGGGGTTTGGTCACCTAATTGCGCGCCAATAAGGAGAAGTCCTTATTGGAAAGCCCCATCTTTCTTGGGAATGATCTGGTTTTTAATATTATGAGCTTATAATATTATTTTTGAATAATTATTATGTGGAGGATATTGGTTCAATTTTGTTATAAATGAAGGAATTTAGCATGAAATATTTGTTGAAAGTTTGGCAATTATTTTCTCCGATAAAATATTCATTCAAGTATATTATTATAATTGTTTAAATAATAATATTAATATATATATATATATATATATATATATATATATATATATATGTATATGATAAAAGGACGGAAATATTATTTGTATGCTTTATTTTTCTAAGAATGGTTGGTGATAGATGCTTTCTCGAAATGAATTCTTTGTTGCCAAATTTGTTGGGCCTAACCTTGGAAAAATAAGGAATTTGGGAAGAGAAAGAATTGATGGTTAGGTAGGAATGGAAAAGGAAAAAGTTAGGCGGTGGGCGGGAGAAAATTAGGCGACTTTATTTAATTTTTCCTCCGTGTTGAACTATAAATAGGGGGTAACCCCTCCTTCCTAAAACACACCTTCAATATCAGAAATTCTTATTCTATAGTATTGTGAGTATTTTTCTTTAGTATAAGGATACTTTGAGTGTAGCTTTTTGTGAAAGATTTTCTCATAATAATATTCGATATTCCAGTCAAATACAGTTTCTATTAAGGCAAATTATATTATTTTATTGCAATACTCGTAACAAATATTATTTTCTTTCATACTCCATATTATGTATGGGATATTATTTCGTTTCATATTCCTAAATTTAAACTTACTGTGGTAAGTATTGCTTCCATACTCCTTAAAATTAGTAGAATATCCTTGAAATTTGCGCTTCATCTAGTATCATTTTACAAGGATATTTTTTTGAACATTCTTATTAAATTTTAATCTTTTCATGCCTGGGTACTATTCATGAAGTACTATTCACAGGGTACTATTCACTTGGGTACTATTCATCCAGGTACTATTCATGACAAAATTGATTTATTTTCTATCCGAATTATTTTTACATGAATATTATTCTAGAATTTTACTCCACTAAGCAGTTATCATGTTGACAATTTGGACATTCTTAAACTCTGGATAAATTGAATTATAAATCTTTAATATTTATCCTTGATATCGTTTGATTGAATTCTTATATCATTGTCATCATTCTCATGCTTATATTGTGATGAAAGTCATCTTTGGCCCGTAGTGCATAGATGGACTGTTGATTGGTATGATTATGACAAGGAATTATGTATCAGTATAATCATGACCTGTAATGTTACAAATGATATGGTAAAAGTCTTTATTGGCCCGTAGTGCATTGATGGACAGTTGTTGGCATAATTCTGACCATTGGTGATAATAACGAATATCCGTAACCCGTAGTGCATGGATAATTCGTGAATGTGATACTAATGAATAACCTTGGCCTGTGGTGCATGGATAAATAAGTGATGTGGATTATTTATTGAGCTATATTTCAGCGATAAAATATTGACGATGAACTTTTAAATCATAGAAGATAGTAGATATCATGCTCTACTTGACTCTTCTAATGGATTGCTTGTTCCGCTGTAGTTAAACTTGTTGTCTATTGTATTCTATCAGTTTAACACTGTTGAAGGCTAATGCTAATTTATTTTGCATTATCGTAGTCATAATATTCTTTATTGTGCTAGTTGAGCTCACCCTTTGCTTTCATTGTTCTCTTCAGGAAATGAGAATATAGATGGGACTAGTCGGGGAACAGAGTGATGGTCCGAGATGGTGGCTATAGTAGTCCTCACTATTCTATGAAATAGTATGATAATAATTGTAATGAGGACTTCATTTGAGTTTGGATATTGTCTACGAGATAATATTCGTTTTAAAACTCTCAACTACGTTTTGTCGTATTTTACACGACAGTTGTATAATTAAGTTTTTATTTGAATTATGTACCATGTATTAGGATAGAAGTGTCATTCTCTAGTATGTTGGGATGAGGTGGGTGAAGCAACGTTGTTGGGACCAGAATTGGTACACATGACAACGAAAAAGATTCAAATGATCCGGCAATGTATGAAAATCTTACAAGATCGACAAAAGAGTTATGTTGATCTTCATCGAAGGAACGTGAAATTTAATGTTGGAGATCATGTATTGTTACGTGTTGCTCCATGGAAAGGAGTTACGAGATTTAGAAAGAGAGGAAAGCTCAATCCTCGATTCATTGGCCCTTTTAAAATCCTCGACCGAGTAGGAACTGTTGTAAGACCCCAACTTTTTTTGAATAAAGAATAATTTTTCTCGAAATATATTTTTGAATATTATGGTGTGGATATGATATAATGTTATAGTTATGGATAATATTTGGAAAATTTTGCAAAGTAAGCAAGTTGATATAAAATATTCGTTGTGTCAGTGAATATTCGATTGGTCCGGGAATATTCGTTTTAACAGGGAATATTCGTACGATGGCACAATCATTGGTGGATCCCACAATGGAAGTATTGTCCGAAAATGACATAAATATTTTTTTATAAAAATAACAGCGAAAGTTTTACTGTTAAACTATTGAACTACCCGGTGGTAAAAGTACAGTAATACGAGTGGTTGCATACTAGCACACGGTATTGATTATTGATGCATACGTGAGAAATCACTCAGTTATACTCAATTATTGCTACAGTAATTGTTGTATAGTATCTCACGTTATTTGATTCAATTATTGTCGATATTTTATATATTATTAAATCAATAATTGAGGCGATAAAGTTATTCATATTATTATTTGTAATATTGACAATGTCTAGAAGTTCTATCAAGGAGATGTTTGGTCACCTAATTGCGCGCCAATAAGGAGAAATCCTTATCGGAAAGCCCCCTCTTTCTTGGGAACTACTTGGTCGTTAAATATTGTGAGTTATAATATTAATGATGAACAATTGTTGAAGTATTAAGAATGTGTTTATTGAAGATAAGTGAATTACAAAAGTTAGAGGGGAATACTGCAAATTTGGAAAAACTTTAGGGGTACTAAAGTGTGGAAAGTTAAATCAATATGGACCATTGGTGGTGGTTTTAATAGTAAACCAATCTGGACCATTGATGGTGATTTTAATAGTAAATCAATCTGGACCATTGATGGTGGTTTTAATAGTAAACCAATCTGGACCGTCGGTGGTGGTTTTAATAGTAAACCAATCGGGACCGCCTGCGTGGTGGTTTTAATAGTAAATCAATCTGCGGAAAATCAAATTGGTGGTTTTAAAAGTAAATCAACTGGATTTGCCAATTGGTGGTTTTAAAAGTAAATCAATTTGGACCGTCGATTGTGGTTTTAATTATAATCAATCTGGACCATCTCATTCTAATAGTAAATCAATTTGGACCGTTCATGAATTAGTTACTATTTAGTCCATTCTCCTATAAATAGAAGCTTAATTCTTCTTTCATTCTAACCAATTCACTGAGATTCACAAGAGACACTATAGAGAGAGAAGCTATAGAGAGTAAGAAGAAGAGTATTCTGCTACTTCACTTTTGCAGTATCCAGCTTTCTACTAAGGTAAGGGATATTATTTGTTGTATTAGTAAGGGATATTATTTGTTGCATTCGTAAGGGATGCTATTTTCATTTGGTAAAGGGTATTATTTTTTTGTTATTCATAAGGAATACTATTTTTTCAGTATTCATCCTTTAATATATCGGAATAACTCCGTCTTTACGGATTACGTCATCGTATATGACGGTGAAAATTCATTTGCAATTTTTCGTATGTTAATTCTTTTCATATTCTTAAATCTAAACTTACTATGGTAAGTATTGCTTCTATAATCCTTGAAATTATTGGAATATCCTTGAGTTTTCCAATGCTTCATCCAATGTCGCTTTTATTAGAATATTGATATGAACTTTCTTATTAAATATCAATATTTTCACCGGGGTACTATTCAAGTTACTATTCACCAGTTACTATTCACTATAATATTATTCACTCGGGTATTCGGGGCACTTTTCATGTCGAGGTACTATTCTCGGGGTACTATTCCCAAAGTACTATTCACGGGATACTATTCACCGAAAAATTTATTTATTTTCTGTCCAAATTATTTTTGATACATGGATATTATTCTTGAATTTTACTCTACAAAACAGTGTCATGTTGAAAATTTGGACGTTATTGATTTCGGGATAAATTAAATTATAAATCTTTAAAAATTTATCCTTGAAATTATTTTATTGAATTCTTATATCATTGTCATCATCCTCATGCTTATATTATGATGAAAGTCATCTTTGGCTTACGTGCATAGATGGATTATTGATTGGTATGATTATGACCAGGAATAATTCGGTATAGTCATGACCATTGATGATTACATGAATAATTCTTGACCTTTAGTGCAAGAATAATTTGGGGACGTGATACTAATGAATATCCTTGGCCCATAGTGCAGGTATGATTCGATGATGTGATCTATTTATTAAGCTGAGTCTCAGCAATAAAGTGAATGATAAACTTTTAAAATCATAGAAGATAGTAGATATCATGCTCTACTTGACTCTTCTAATGGATTACTTGTTTCGTTGTAGTTAAACTTGTTGTCTATTATATTCTATCAGTTTAACATTGTTGAAGGCTAATGATAATTTATTCTGCATTATCTTAGTCATAATATTTTTTACTAGGCTAGTTGAGCTCACCCTTTTACTTCCATTATTCTCTTCGTGAAATGAGAACGTAATTTTAACTAGTCGGGGAGCAGAGTGATGGCAGAGATGGTGTTTTAGTAGTCCTCATTATTCTATAAAATAGTGTGATAATAATTGTAATGAGGACTCCATTGAGTGTGGATATTGTCTAGAAGACAATATTCGTTTTAAAACTCTCAGCTTATGTTTTGTCGTATATTACACGACATTTGTATAATTAAGTTTGTATTTGTATTCAGTACCATGTATTTGGCGACCCAAGATGGGTGATGTATACCTATTTTGGGGGCGTCACAGTTGGTATCAAAGCTTAGGGTTATGATCCCTGGCTTAGATGTGAGATAAGAACTAGGAGGGGAAAGATGGGGAATTCCTTCGCAAGTATGACCTACCTAAGTTTATTTGGTGTTTAATTGGTTGGTCAGTGTGGCATGTATATTAACCCTTGTTTTTTGACAATGTTTGAAAATGACATCTAAAAATGTTGAGATCAACAATGAAGCACATGAGACCGTTGAGTCACCAAAGATCAATACGCAGGATAATGTGCATCAGGAAGGCAATAATCCTCGTGTAAACAACAACACCGACCAAATGACGAACGATGGTATGTTTAGGAACTTTTTAGAATTCATGTAACACCAAACGAGAGAGACTCCTGTTCAAAATGCAGGTGTACACAATGGCAACTCATTTAGTCATTTCTTGAAAGCGATTCAAGGAGCTGGGACCACCGGAGTTTTTGGGAAAGCGAGAACCACTTAAAGCGAGAGACGTGGATAAAGCGAGATCACCAAGATATTTGATGTCTTAGAATGCTCAGAGGAGCAATAGGTTCCCTTCGCCACCTTTATGTTGCGTGAAGAGGCAGATTATTGGTGGCAATCTATAAAGCGTACCCAAACTGGCGCGACTCAAGATGTCTTGGGAGAGTTCCAAGAGTTATTCAACGACAAGTACTTTCCGAAAGTATTACGTCACATGAAGGAGGTGGAGTTTATCAAGTTGGAGCAAAATATGATGGCGTCGTAATGTCGAGGCTAAATTTGCGGAGTTATCCGGTTTGCATCCCATTTGGTCGATAATGAGAAGCGAATGACGCGAATGTTTCTAAGAGGTTTGAAACCCGATATACGTCAATACCTCATTTCTCACAAACTTTGTTTATATTAGGATGTTGTGAATAGGGCTCGATTATTGGGTAGCGATAATGAGTCAAGACAACCAAAAAGGCAACGACCAACAACACTATAATAATCATATCGATGGCAATGGTCATGGAATAATGATAACCATCGCGGAGGAAATTATCGTAAGAAATGGTAACCACTTCGGTGGTAATCATGGCCAAGATAATAGAAGTGGAAAATTCAAGAAGAGAAGATTTAACGATAATGGGAAGCGTTGGCGTAAGCAGAACCAACACCAGCAACAAATTCTAGGGAAGGAGAAGCACCGCCTTGAGTTAGATGCTACAGATGCGGAGAGGAAGGACACATAAGTCCAAACTATTCTGAGCCTTCCAAGGTATGTTTTAGTTCTGGAAAAGACGGTCACATAGCTCGATGGTTTGTTCTGAGTGGAAATCAAGTCCAAATTGAGATGGTGGCACCAAAGGCGGAATCTGAGACAAAACAAAGTCAAGTGGTTTCGGGAAGAGTATTTTTGTGACTTCTCAAAAGCGAGTAGTAACGAACGAAGTTAGTACACGTTAGTTAATTATAAATTCTTGCGAAGTCTATAACTTATTAAATAATCTAGGTTCTACCCATTCTTTTATCTCTCTTGCTTGCGCTCAACGTTTAAATTTGACCCCAGAGAAGTTAGACTTTGACTTATTGGTTGAAACTTCGTTAGTAGAAACCGTCGTTACCTCCACTATTTATAAATCTTGTTGATTCAAATAGACACTTTCACGTTACCTGTCGATCTTGTCTCTTTGAAAATACTTTCCCTTGATGTGATTTAAGGAATTGATTGGTTAACTACTCATCATGCTTTTCGTAAGGTTGTTAGCTTTCATATTCCTAACCAACTTGTTATGCGAATTCAAGCAACCAAACAACTAAAGTCAATCATTGTTATATTAAGCCATAAGTAAAGGGCCCTGATCCTTTCGCTGGTGACTTCTTTGTGTGGAATGCACCGAAGCCAAACTTTCTGTAAGGGAAGCCATGAATAACGGTGGCAAGTTGATAGGTATCAATGTGACGTGCTATCCAAGTCTTGGGATGAGAGTCACAGTTTTGAATGATATTTCCATTGTTAATAAATTTTTTGACGTATTCCTGAAGACTTCCTGGCCTACCCCTAGAGTGTGAAATCGAATTTTGTATTGAACCCAGTACAAAACCCATTTCTAAAACCTTTAAATATTTCTTCAACTAAAAGCGAACATAATATACGCTGTAGTATCGTTGGCTCGAAATGTTGAAGATTACGACCATACCATTTAATATCATCGTGGAAGAACGAGCGTGGTAGGTGACGACGAGTTGAGTAAAAGATCGTATATGCGATTCTGAGAGTGTGACTTTGTTAACACAAAGACTCATTTCGTCACGACTTACAAAAAGATGGAGATAGAGTTAAAGACTCCAAGAACCTACATGAAGATAACGAATATACGATTAGAACCGACTTTAATTGATTAATTTAAAGCCGCTCAAGCTACAGACTTAGAGCTGATGAATGTGAAGAAGAAGGTTCAAGAGGGTGTTATTCTAGAAGCAAGAATCGACGAAGAGAGGAAAGCTCAAATCCTCGATTTTATTAGTCTATTTGAAATTCTCGATCGAGTAGGAAGTGTGGCCTATAGACTCGCTTTACCGCCAAGTATGTCGTGTGTTCATAAGTTTTTCACGTATCGATGTTACGTAAATATGTGGAAGACTTGAACCACATTATTTAATTAGAACCGGACGAGATAGCGACAAATTTAACGTATGAAGATGTACCTGTTAAAATCTTGGATAAGAAGGATCATATTCTATGCTCCAAGGTTATACCTCAAGTCAAAGTTTTGTGGAGAAACCACGATGTGAAGGAAATGACCTAGGAGTTAGAATCTGAAATGAAATCAAGGAATCCTCACCTCTTCGATATATCAGGTACATACCCTAATTTCGAGGACAAAATTTCATAAGAAGGGGAGGTTGTAAGACCCCAACCTTTTTTGAATAAAGAATAATTTTTCTCGAAATATATTTTTGAATATTATGGTGTGGATATGATATAATGTTATAGTTATGGGTAATATTTGGAAATTTTACAAAGTAAGCAAGTTGATATAAAATATTCGTTGTGTCAGTGAATATTCGTTGGTCGGAAAATATTCGTTTTAACATGGAATATTCGTACGACGGCAGAATCATTGGTGGACCCCACAATGGAAGTATTATCAGAAAACGACAGAAATATCTTTTTATAAAAATAATGGCGAAAGTTTTCTTGTTAAACTGTTGAACTACCCGGTGGTAAAAAGTACGAGAATCTGGCGTGGTTGCATAGTAGCACACGGTATTGATTATTGATGCTTACGTGAGAAGTCACTCGATTATACTCAATTATTGCTACAGTAATTATTGCATAGTATCTCAGGTTATTTTATTCAATTATTGTTGATATTTTATATATTATTAAATCAATAATTGAGACGATAAAGTTATTTATATTATTATTTGCAATATTGATAATGTCTAGAAGTTCTGTTAAGGAGAGGTTTGGTCACCTAATTGCACACCAATAAGGAGAAATCCTTATCGGAAGCCCCCTCTTTCCTGGGAACGACCTGGTCATTAAATATTGGGAGTTATAATATTAATGATGAACAATTGTTGAAGTATTAAGAATGTGTTTATTGAAGATAAGTGAATTACAAAAGTTAGAGTGGAATAATGCAAACTTGGAAAACTTTAGGGGTACTAAAGTATAATAAGTTAAATCAATCTGGACCATTGGTGGTGGTTTTAATAGTAAACCAATCTAGACCATTGATGGTGGTTTTAAAAGTAAATCAATCTGGACCGTCAGTGGTGGTTTTAAAAGTAATCAATCTGGACTGCCAGTGGTGGTTTTAAAAGTAAATCAATTTGGACCGTCGATTGTGGTTGTAATTATAATCAATCTGGACCATCCGTTCTAATAGTAAATCAATTTGGACCGTTCATGAATTAGTTACTATTTAGTCCATTCTCCTATAAATAGAAGCTTAATTCTTCTTTCATTCTCACTAATTCACTGAAATTCACAAGAGACACTATAGAGAGAGAAACTATAGAGAGCAAGAAGAAGAGTATTCTGCTACTTCACTTTTGCAGTATCCAGCTTTCTACTAAGGTAAGTGATATTATTTGTTGTATTCGTAAGGGATATTATTTGTTGCATTCGTAAGGGATGTTATTTTCATTTGGTAAAGGGTATTATTTCTTTGTTATTCATAAGGAATACTATTTTTCGTATTCATCCTTTAATATGTCGGAATAACTTTGTCTCACGCTGGATTACGTCGTATTTATGATGGTGAAAATCCATTTGATTTCAGTATGTTAATTCTTTTTTCATATTCTTAAATCTAAACTTACTATGGTAAGTATTGCTTCTATAATCCTTGAAATTATTGAAATATCCTTGAGTTTTGCGCTTCATTCAGTATCGTTTTATTAGAATATTGATATGAACTTTCTTATTAAATATCAATATTTTCACCCGGGATACTATTCACTAGTTACTATTCACCCAGTTACTATTCACTATAATATTATTCACTCGTGTATTCGGAGCACTTTTCATGTCGGGGTACTATTTACGAGTTACTATTCACCCAGTTTTACGATTCACTATAATATTATTCACTCGGGTATTCGGGGTACTTTTATTGTCGGGGTACTATTCACGGGGTACTATTCCTGAAGTACTATTCACAGGGTACTATTCACCGAAAAATTTATTTATTTTCTGTCCAAATTATTTTTGATACATGGATATTATTCTTGAATTTTACTCTACAAAGCAGTATCATGTTGAAAATTTGGACGTTATTGATTTCGGGATAAATTAAATTATAAATCTTTAAAAATTTATCCTTGAACTTGTTTTATTGAATTCTTATATCATTGTCATTATCCTCATGCTTATATTATGATGAAAGTCATCTTTGGCTTACGTGCATAGATGGACTATTGATTGGTATGATTATGACCAGGGATAATTCGGTATAGTCATGACCATTGATAATTACACGAATAATTCTTGGCCTGTAGTGCAAGAATAATTTGTGGACGTGATACTAATGAATATCCTTGGCCCGTAGTGTAGGGATGATTCGATGATGTGATCTATTTATTAAGCTGAGTCCCAACAATAAAGTGAATGATAAACTTTTAAAATCATAGAAGATAGTAGATATCATGCTCTACTTGACTCTTCTAATGGATTGCTTGTTCTGCTGCAGTTAAACTTGTTGTCTATTATATTCTATCAGTTCAACATTGTTGAAGGCTAATGATAACTTATTTTGCATTATCTTAGTCATAGTATTTCTTACTGGGCTAGTTGAACTCACCCTTTTACTTCCATTATTCTCTTCAGGAAATGAGAACGTAGCCGGAACTAGTCGGGGAACGGAGTTATGGCCCGAGATTGTGTTTTAGTAGTCCTCACTATTCTATAAAATAGTGTGATAATAATTGTAATGAGGACTCCATTGAGTGTGGATATTGTCTAAAAGACAATATTCGTTTTAAAACTCTCAGCTTATGTTTTATCGTATGTTACACGACAGTTGTGTAATTAAGTTTGTATTTGTATTCAGTACCATGTATTTGGCGACCCAAGATGGGTGATGTATACCTATTTTGGGGGCGTCACAACTGTGGACTATAGACTCGCTTTACCGTCAAGTATGTCTCCTGTTCATAACATTTTTCACATATCTATATTATGTCAATATATGGAAGACCCGAACCACATTATTGAATTAGAATCAGACAAGATAGCAGAAGACTTAACGCATGAAGAGGTACCTGTTAAAATCTTGGATAAGAAGGAACATATTCTACGCTCCAAGGTTATACCTCAAGTCAAAGTTTTGTGGAGAAACCACGATGTTGAGGAAATAACCTGCGAGTTAGAATCAAATGAAATCAAGGTATCCTCACCTCTTCGACATACCCTGTGTATTATCTCGTTTTGCCTACCGCTATCTTTTGGTTGGGTTGACTCATTATCGCGCTCCAATAACTGAGCCCTATTCACATCATCTGAATATAAGCAAAGTTTAAGAGAAATGAGGTATTGACGTATTTTGGGTTTCAAAACTCTTAGAAAAATTCGCGTTATACGATCCTCATTATCTACCAAATGGGATGCAAACTGGGATAACTCCATAAATTTAGCCTCGTATTGCGATATAGTCATATTATTTTGCTCCAGCTTGATAAATTCTACCTCCTTCATGTGACGAATACTTTCAGGAAAGTACTAGTCATTGAACAAATCTTAGAACTTCTCCCAAGACATCTTCAATGTGGAAGGTTGAGTACATTTTACAGATTCCCACCAGTAATCTACCTCTCCTCTTAACATGAAGGTGGCAAAGGGAACCTTTTTTTCTCCTCGGAGCATCCCAAGAAATCAAATATCTTGGTGATCTGCTTTATCCACGTCTCTGCCTTAAGTGTTTTTGGCTTTCCCAAAAACTCCGGTGTTCCCAACTCCTTGAACTGCTTAGTGGTGACCATCGGTGAGTTTCCAGTGTTTCCACTTGCATTTTGCACAGGAGTCTCTCTCGTCTGATGTTGCATGAATTGCAGAAAGCCTCTGAACATCCCATCGTTCATCATTTGGTTGGTGTTGTTGTTTACTTGAGGATTATTGCCTTCCTAATGCACATTATTCTTGTTATTGATTGTTGGTGACTCAACGATCTCATGTGCTCCATTGCTTATCTCAATATTTTCAGATGTCATTTTCAAACACTACCATAAAATAAGGGTTAATTGACATGTCTCATATTATCCCTATATATTTTGACCGACCAATTAAATAACAAATAAACTTAGGTAGGTCATACTAGCGAATGATTTACCTGTCTCTCCCCTCCTAGTTCTAGTCTCAAATCTCAGCCAGTGATCATATCCCTAAGCTTTGATACCAACTGTGACGCCCCCAAAATAGGTATACAAAACCCATTCTGAGTCGCCAAATACATGGTACAAAAATTTAAATACAAACTTCCTTATACAATACGACAAAACGATTCGAGAGTTTTAACTTTAATTATGACGCCCCCAAAATAGGTATACATCACCCATCTTGAGTCGCCAAATACATGGTACAAAATATAATAAAAAACCTTAATTATACAACTGTCGTGTAAAATACGACAAACATATGATATGAGTTTCAATACAAATATTGTCATCTAGACAATATCCACTCGTAATAAGTCCTCATTACATTTATTGTCACACTATTTAATGTAATAGTGAGGACTACTAATAATATCATATGGACTGATCACTCCCGCTCCCCGACTAGTCCCCCACCACGTTCTCATTTTCTCAAGAGAACGAGTGAAAGAAACGGTGAGCTCAACTAGCCCAGTGAGAAATATTATGACTAAGATAAATCAAAATAAATTATCATTAGTCTTCAACAATGTTAAACTGATAAAATACAATAGACATCAAGTTTAACTGCAGTGAAACAAGCAATCCATTAAAAGAGTCAAGTAGAGAATAAAATCTACTATATTTTATGATTTAAAAGGTTTTTCATCACTTTTATCGCTGGGACTCAACTTAATAAATAATCCACATCATCGAATCACCCCTGCACTACGGCCAAGGATATTCTTTAGTATCACGACCATAAATTATCCATGCACTATGGGCCAAGGACATTCGTGTATTCATCAATGGTCATGATCATGCCAACATCCATCCCATCAATGCACTACTACGGCCAATGAAGACTTTTACAACATCATTTGTAACATTACGATCATGATTACACCGAATAATCCTGGTCATAATCATACCAAGTCCATCTATGCACTACAAAGCTACAAATGACTTTCAAAAAAATATAAACATGAGGATGATGAAAATGATATAAGAATTCAATAAAAAACAAGTTCACTTAATTAATTTATCCAGAACTAATAACGTCCAATTGTCAACATGATACTTTTCAGAGTAAAATTCAAGAATGCTCGTAAGAATATTTCCATGAAAAGATATTGGATGAAGCGTTAAATATCAAGGATATTCCACTAATTTCATGGAGTATAGAAGTCAAAACTTTAACCAACTAAGTATAATAAGGAATGAAATAACAAAAGAAATCACCAAGCATACGAAGAGATCGCACAAGCGAGGTTATTCCAATAGAATAATAAAGAGCGGAATTCAGTCCCACAGAAACGCATGAGATAAGATATTCCAATGTAATAATAAAGAGCGGAATTCAGTCCCGCCAGAAAACGCATGAGCGAGGATATTCCAACAGAATAATAAATAATTAATCAAAGTCATGCGTAAAGTATGCATACATGATGTTCCAATGCAGAATAATAAAGAATGGAATAATGTAAGAATTTCACCATGTATGCGGTAGATTCAGATAAACAAAGTTATTCCAACATAATAATAATGAATGGAATAACAAAAGTTCTCTTCAAGAAGACGAAAGAAAGAAATAATACCCCTTACCTTTGAAAAAACTGGATATAGGAGTAATGAGGTGTAAGGCTTCTCTTTTTTCATGATTTTCTTTCTACAATTTCTCTCTATAATAATTTCTCTATAGCTTTAGTGAATTGGTTTAAATGAAGGAAGAATGAGCTTCTATTTATAGAACAATATAGTTTCAATAATTAGACGTTTTGGGGCTCAAAAATTACAAAGACAATACCTCCAACTTTTCCTTTATTTTTAATTTAGTCATGCAAGTATTATCAAACTTGCACCACCTCCCTAATAGTAAATAATGTGATTCAATAGAAAATCATGTGAATTAATAGTTCTAGACATGTGAAAATATGAATTACAGTATAGTACCTCCATCTATACCTTTATTTTTAACTTAGTCATGCAAGTATTATCAATCTTGCACCAACTCCCCTAATAGTAACAAGAATGTGAAACAATAGTATACACATGTGAATAAATAGTTATAATCATGTGAAATAATAGCAATTAATTACTCATTTATGGGTTAAATAATTCGATTGGTCAATATAACCTCTAGACATCAATTATTATCGAAATAAATGTCGATTTTCACTAACACAAATAATTCCAACACAACTCAAAAATATAAATTTTGAAATTTCGAAGTTTAACTTTTTCCAAAAAAGTCAACTGTTAACTTTTTGACCAAATAGTAAAACTCGAAAATTTTTGTGTTTATAGTCTATTTTTACTAATTTCATCGCAAATATCACGTCCGCGTCTCCAAATTCAACTCCGAGCACAACTTCAATTTTAATAACATTCATCATTAATATTATAACTCACAATATTTATCAACCAAAGTCGCTCTCAAGAAAGAGGGGCTTTCAATAAGGATTTCTCCCTATTGGTAGCGCGCAATTAGGTGACCAAACCAAACCTCCTCGATGTAACTTCTAGACATTGTAAATATTGCAATTTAATAATATGAATAACTTTGCCATCTCAATTATTGATTTAATAAAATAACATATCATGAAGATGATCATGTGTGACAATAATCGAATCAATAATACGAGAGAGATATGACGCAAAGAATTATCGTGAGCAATAACAAGAGTATAACCGAAAGTGACTTCTCACGTGAAGCATCAATAATCAATACCGTGTGCTACTATGCAACCACGCCAGACATCAGATTTCTTTTACTACCGAAAGTAGTTCAACAAGATAACTGGTAAAACTTCCACCATTATTTTCATAAATATATTTTTGTCATTTTCTCAATCAAACAATAATTACATTATGGGGTCCACCAATGATTCTTGTAGATTGTACAAATATTCCTTGCTAAAATGAATATTCTTCGACCAATCGAATATAATATAACAACTTGCATACTTTGTGGAATTCATAAATATTACCCACAACTATAACATTATAACAAATTCATTCCATAATATTCAAAAATGATAATTATAGAAAAATCATCTTTATTCATAAAAGTTGGGGTCTTACACGAATACTGTCACGTAGACAATATCCAAACTCAAATGGAGTCCTAATTAAAATTAGTATCGCACTATTTTATAAAATAGTGAGGACTACTACTGACCACCATCTCGCATCAATACCCATTTCCGACTAGTCCCGACTACGTTCTCATTTTCTGAAGAGAACAATGAAAGCAAAGGGTGAGATCAACTAGCCTAGTAAGATATATTATGACTAAGTTAATACAGAATAAATTATCATTAGCCTTCAACAGTGTTAAACTGATAGAATACAATAAACAACAAGTTTAATTGCAGCGGAACAAGCAATCCATTAGAAGAGTCAAGTAGAGCATGATATCTACTATCTTCTATGATTTAAAAGTTCATCATCAATATTTTATTGATGTAACACAACTCAATAAATAATCCACATCATCGAATTATCCATGCACTACGGGCCAATGATATTCATTAGTATCACATCCATGAATTATCTATGCACTACGGGCTAAAGATATTCATTAGTATCACCAGTGGTCATGATCATGCCAATAACTGTCCATCAATGCACTATGAGCCAATGAGGACTTTTACCACATCATTTGTAACATTACAGGTCATGATTATACCGAATAATCCCTAATTATAATCATACTAATTAACAGTCCATCTATGCACTACGGGCCAAAGATGACTTTCATCACAATTTAAGCATGAGGATGATGACAATGATATAAGAATTCAATCAAACGAAATCAAGGATAAATATTAAATATTTTTAATTTATCCAGAGTTTTAAAATGTCCAAATTGACAACATTATAACTACTTTGTAGAGTAAAATTCAAGAATAATATCCATGCATCAAAAATAATTTGGACAGAAAAGAAATTAATTTTATGGGTGAATAGTACCCATGTGAATAGTACTTCGTGAATAGTACTTCATGAATAGTCTCTCGTGAATAGTAATCCGGCATGAAAATATTAAAATTTAACAAGAATGTTCAGAAAAATATTCCTGTCAAAGGATACTAGATGAAGCGCAAATTTTAAGGATATTCTACTAATTTCAAGGAATATAGAAGCAATACTTAACAAAATGAGTGTAGAATTCAGAATCTGAAATGAAATAATATTACTTACATACTACAGAGTATGGAAGAAAATATTATTTCTTATGAATATTGAACAAAAATAATATCCCTTATAACTGTTGAACGAAAATAATATTCCTTAAGAATATTGAACGAAGATAATATTCCTTACGAATATTGAACGAAAATAATATTTCTTATGAATATTGAACGAAAATAAAATTCCTTACGAATATGAAAAATAATATCGTAAGAGAATATGAAATAAATAATACCCCTTACAACTATTGAACGAAAATAATATTCCTTACGAATATTGAACGAAGATAATATTCCTTACGAATATTGAATAAAAATAATATTCCTTACGAATATTGAACAAAAATAAAATTTCTTACGAATACGAATAATAATATCGTAAGTGAATATGAAATAAATAATACCCCTTATAACTGTTAAACGAAAATAATATTCCTTACAAATATTGAACGAAGATAATATTCCTTACGAATATTGAACGAAAATAATATTCCTTACGAATATTGAATAAAAAAAAAATTCCTTACGAATGCGAAAAATAATATCGTAAGTGAATATGAAATAAATAATACCCCTTACCTTAGAAGGAGAGTATTTCTGACTGGTAGGGCGTAGATATTCTTTAAGAAAACTTATACTGTTTTCTACGCTCAAAGCTTTCTTAAACTCAAAAGAAATACACTCAATATTATAGAAGAAAAATTCTCTGATTCTGGTGTGATTTTCAATTCTAAACAAAGAATCCTATTTATAGGAGAATGGAAGGATACTATTTGAATTTAATCACGGATGCAGTAGGATTTCAGACGAATTTTATGGACGTAGAATCTGAATTTTCATGTTTTTACTATTCATTACTGTGCAATAAAATATTCTAATAAAACGAAAACTTTAAATAAAATATAATATTATATATATATATATATATATGTGTGTGTGTGTGTGTGTGTGTGTGTGTGTGTTGTCGGGGGAAAGAGGGAGTATATATATATAAATGAGATAACTTTGTCCTGACGATTTTGAAAAATGAGTATGTGGGGGTCCATATAATAAGCAAAATTTATAACAAATACTTCATAAAATACCCCTTTATTTATCTCAATTCACTTGGATTCACTAAACACATTTTTGAATAACAATTATTCATTAATAATATTATAACTTGCAATATTAACAACCAGATCATATATTCCTAATAAGATTAGGAGGTAAATTAATTAAAAGATTTTAATTAATTATTCCTAATAAGATTGGGAGTCTAATTAATTAAAGGAGTTTAATTAATTAAAATAAAACTCAATTCCTTAATTGTTAAGGAGGGTTGCCCACATCTATAAATAAGAGGAGTCTTATTATGGGTGTAGAGTTGTTGTTAACTTTTTCACAACAGACGTGATTCTAATTGTTGGAGAGTACGTTCTCTTTTTCTATGAGAGATAGAAAAAACTAGGGTTTTTCCTAACACCCATCTTTTTGAATCTTTCTTCTTCCTTGGTGGATCACCTCTAGAGGCCAAACACTTGGGTGGCTAACGTTGATCAAAGGAATGAACCAAACCCGGTGGAGTCAAGTTGAACGCGAAAGGATTTGGAGGTGAACTTGTACCTGAGGAAGCTCGAATCTTCAAGGGTATGATTCTTGTTCTTTATCTTTTCGTTTAATTAATAATTGCACATAAAGGATGATCCGGGTATAGGGTTTGTAAAATTTTAAAATTCTGATTTTTCCACGTTTCCGCTTATTTATGCAATTTGATTGCGTTCATGAATATTACAAACCTAACAGTGGCATCAAAGCCAAACCTTTATGCGAATTATAATTATTTTAATTTGATATGTATTTAGAACAATTTAATTGGGCATAATTTTATTCTATAAATTTTTTAAAAAAAAAACAAAAAAAAATGCGATTTCATGAATCAATTTTTTTCCCACAAGGCCTAAAAAACCGTGTGGCCAAGTACTATATATATATATATATATATATATATATATATATATATATTATAATATTCTCAATTATTTTATAATTAAAATAAAAGTTTATTTTAATCTTAAAATAAAAAGGTTTATTTTAATTTTAAAATTAGATTTCATTCTAACTAATTAGAGTTGGAATTGGATTCCATGATAACTAATTGGAGTTAAAATTGGATTCCATATTTCTTAAATAAAGGAGTTTATTTAGATATGAAATAAGATTTCATATTATTCAAAATAAAGGAGTTTATTTGTGAATAGGAAAAGAATCCGTATTTCCTTAAATAAAGGAGTTTATTTAGATATGAAATAAGATTTCATATTATTCAAAATAAAGGAGTTTATTTGTGAATAGGAAAGAGAATCCGTGTTTCTTTTAATAAAAGTTTTTTTACTTGGAATTGGATTCCATAATTAATTAAAATAAATGAGTTTACTTTGATTAAAGAATTTGATTAAAATAAAAAGGTTTATTTTGATTTAAATTTGGATTAAAATAAAGGAGTTTATTTTAATTCAAAATTAGATTTTATACTAACTAAATTTGCCCATTAAATGATATCAATATATATTGAATGTTTATTGTTTATGAGATGAATGTTATTTATTGATGCATATGGTGATGTATATGATAATAAATGGGATTGATTATGGACTATTGACCAATGTGATTGGATTTTATTTTAGTTGGATGAATGAATGTATGTGTTTTATTAAATAGGGTCTGCGTACCTCGTCTTCTTTAATTTTTTCTTAATGTAAATTCTAATTTCCTCCTATGTACATGCAAACCCCTCAAATTTTTTATATTAAGTCCTAAGCGTTCAAAGATATTTGGAATATCGAACGTCGCCTTCTAGCATGATAAAAATAATAGAGTATCAATTAATTATTATAAGTTTGTTGTGTCACCACAAGGCTTATCTTAATTCTTTGAGATGTTAATTTTATCACATTTGATGTTTATAAAGAAAATTGAACAATATTGTTTTGTTGTGTCACCACAAGGACAATATTTTTCTTTTTTGAATATATGGAGTGCTAGGTTGGACTTAACTTAAATCATTTTAGTTCGGATGTACACATACTTGACCATTATGATCTAAGAGGCAAAATACAAGGAGTTGTATAGTTGATGTAATTGATAAGAGTTGTGTACCTATTTATTTATATATAGTTTGTTGTGTCACCACAAGGCTATATACATTTGAAATGTGATCATTATTCTCACTAGCAAATCTTTAATTAGATTTTGCCCAATTATATAAGTGAGGATAATATAGTTTAAAGAAAATAGTGGGAGATACCAATTTAAAATAAGACCTAATTTATTTTGGTAATTAATAAAAGAATGTATGCTAAAATATTGTTAATTACAAATTCATTTACAGAATTTTACAATGTCTAAATTACTATCACTGCGTAGCATATTAGATGCTAAATTAACCGGATCGAATTAAACGGATTGGTTAAGGAAATTGAGAATAGTTCTCACGGCTGAAAAGCTATCTTATTTTCTTAATCGCCTATCCCCGCAATGGTTGCGCATAATGCCTCCGAGGAAGAGATTGCTACTTTTAGAAAGTGGCAAGATGATGCACATGATTGGCTCAATGCATCATGCTCGCATCCATGAGTAATGAGCTTCAGCGTCAGCATGAAACTATGGATGCTCCTACTATATTCCTTCATATCAAGAAGTTGATGGTAAGGAAAGTAGGACTAATAGATATCAGATATCTAAGGAGCTCTTCCGATCTAGAATGACCGATGACACTACAATACAGATAAAAGTCCTTAACATTATCAATTTGATTGATCAATTAGGACAACTAGTTTTGTCATGGATGGAGAATTGAGCCAAGATTTGATCTTACACTCACTCCCTGATTCCTTTCACAATTGTTGTGAATTTTTCATATGAACAAGCTAGATATCAGCCTCGCTGATTTGCTTAACATGTTGAAAAATATTGAGAGTCACTTTCCAACCAAGAAAGACCATGTCTTATTGGTAAGGGCCAAAAGATCTTCTGAAAAGAAGAACGATTCAAAGAAGGTAAATAGAAAAGCAAAAACAAAGGATAATAAGAACAAAACTAATACGGATATCAAAGGAGTTTGCTTCCACTGCAATAAGCCTGGACACTGGAAAGGAAACTATAAGAAACATCTTGTAGAGGCTAACCAGAAGAAGCTTAGTGAAGTTTCGATTACAAATATAGTTTTTGTTCATGATTGAAATAAAATTTTCTTTAAGTCAAGGTTCTACTTGGGTATTGGATACCGGCTCTGGTTATTATAAATATAGTTTTATAAAGGGACCAAGCAGAAGTAGAAAGCTAAACAAAGGATAAGTAATCCTATGTCTGGTAAATGAAGCAAAGGTTGCTGCATTAGTCATAGGAACTTATAGTTTAGCAATGCCTACGGACAAATCTATTAAGTCAATAAGTTGTTATTGTATTTCAGTACTTGTTAGAAACATTATTTCTATTTTATTGTTGGACAATAAAATCTTTGGTATTATATTTAAGAACAATTGTTGTTCTATTTTATAATAATAATGTTTTGTATAGAACTAGAATATTACTTAATGAATTTTGTATACTTGACTTACGTGAAAATAATTTTATAAATTGAACAAACTAGTATAAAAAAGGAGATGATCATTTAAAAAGTTAAATGTGTGTATTTGCTGAAATACAAGTGTGAATTATTTGAAATGTTCAAAGAATTCAGAAGTGAAACAAATTGGCAAAGTATTAGGATTCTTTGATCTGATTAAGGAATAAATATTTGTGTAATAAGTTTCTAGATCATCTCAAATGATTTTCTCACAATGGACGCCTCCTGATATGCATTAATTGATTGATGTATCTGAAAGGAAAAAGCGTACCTTGTTGGACATGGTGCGATCCATAATGATTTTACCGACATTCCAGTATCCTTCTGGGATAATGTCCTAGAAATGGCTGCATATCTACGAAAAGGTAACCTCAAAATCCGGCCCCAAGACTCTATAAAAGTTATGGATATGGAGGATTCCTAATCCTAAGTATGTTAAGATAAAGGGTTGTCCAACTTATGTGAAAAGGTTTCAAAGGGTAAGCTTGGGACAAGATTTGACAAGTACAGATTTGTGGGATATCCTAAAGTAAATTTAGGGTAAATGTTCTATAATCCTACTTAGCAAAAGGTGTTTGTTGCGAAACACCCTACCTTTTAAGATAAAGGTATTTATCATTAAAGGGGCTAGTGGGAGGATAATAGATCTTGAAGAGTTCAAAAACCACAAAATACTATAATTCAAATAAGAGGAACCTGTAGATAGACCTAATGTACCACAACCGAATCGTAAATCTGGAATAGTACTGAAGATACCTAGAAGGTATGGACTCATCATAGATGATGATGATGAGGTACACATCATAGAAGATGATAATCCAGTTACAATATACGATGAGGTAAGAGTTGTAGACACTTAGAGAAATGGATTGAAGCAAGCTTCTCAAATATGGAACATTCATTTTGATGAGACAATCAAAAGAGTTTGATTTTATCAAAAACAAGAATGAACCTAGTGTGTTCAAAAGGTTAAGTGGGAGCGTCGTGACATTCCTAGTATTATATGTTGATATACTACGGATAAGGAATGACATACCAATTCTATAATTAGTAAAGAAAAAGTTGTCTAAACATTCCTCCATGAATGTTTTGGGAAGAGTATCGTTATTGGGGATACAAATCTATATAGATAGATTTAATAGGATACTCGACTTAACCTAAGGAACGTATATTCATTTGATGCTAAAGTTGTTTAGCATGACAAACTCCAAGAGATGTCTCATGTTGATGAGCCATGGAGTGTATCTCTCTTAATAGTCCCCATAGACCCCTGAAAAGAGAGATCGCATGAGTGACAATCATGTATGCAATGGAATATACGAGACCTAATGTTGATCGGTCATATTCTGGAGAAGTTCACTATAAGACAGTGAAAAACATCTTAAAGTACCTAATCGGCACTAAGGATGTGATCATATTCATGGTGGGTCTAAATTAAAATTAGAGGGCTTAACAGACTCAAGTTTTTTAAACAGACCAAGACGGTAGAAAATCCACTTTAAGGTAAAGGGTTACCTTGAACAGTGGTGCAATGAATTGAAAAGGTTTCAAACAGCAAAGAGTTGTTAGTTTAGTGATAAAGACAAAGTATATAACTATAAATGAAGCTGCAAGTTGATTGTTTGGATGAAAAGTTCATTACAGAACTAGGAATAGTTCCTAAGTCTCATCTTGGATCTAAACATGTGTTTGTGGCACTTTCATTTGATTAAAGGAATCATTAAAAGATGGGAAATTACTATAGAGATAGTGGACTCTCAAGAACAACATTACATATCCATTAATTGAAGCTTATCCAACAGCAGGATAATCGTCACTTAGAGAAGAAGTGTATGAGATACCATGACGATTGGCTTTAGTGCAAGTGGGAGATTGAAAGTAGTATGCACACAAGCCAATCATGTTTGATGATAAAGCATATACTTTGTAACAATCTTATTCATTTATTAATAAAAGTATTAATTTATTAAAGGCTTTTAATTATCTATATGATCTTTGTTTTATATAATATGTGATAAACCCATAGTTTTAAGCAATTCTTTTAGAATAATGATGATGATCATTCTAATGAGATCTAAATTCTTAAAAAGGTTAAAACTAAAATAGTTCCCAATCGTTGGATTACTAAATTGGGGATTAGTGAATCCGGATAGATTGGTACATACTTTGCTTGCTCATTAAATGAGGATGATTGATCTCATGATCATTTGTGTGGAGACACTAAAGCAAGTATGTAGGTGCTTATTAGAGAATAAGTTCACTGAACATGGCTCGCTAAGGAATACCTAATAGAGTTTTACTTGCCTGTCAATAGGAATTCCTGTAGTGATAGTAGTACAAGTGATCCTTGGACTTGAGAAAATCATAGTATCTTGTGTATGATGAGTTATACTTTGACTTATTCCTTAAGACCCTTAAGGTATATCAAAGGGAATGCTTGGGTATAATAAGTTGTACATGGAGATAATGTATGATCAATAAAGAATCTACCACTTCTAGTAAAAGAAGAGAAATGTCCTATGTGATTCGATAAATGACAACCCAAAGAGTCCTTGGTTAAGGCAAGTAATGAAATTAGAAAGGAGTTTCTAATTTGCATTATTTGGAGTTGTGCATTTAAGAGTTAAAATACATATAATTAAATAAAATAAGACTTGACAGTAATTCCATGTCTTATATTTAATTGGGACATTATATGGTGGAAGGATTGAATTGTACGATAACTATTTACTCAAAGGTTCTTTTATAATTAATGTTGAAATCTATATTATCCGGAAAGTCGTTGATCGCTAGGGAGGCTTATCCCTATTGTAGAATAAATATTATTTATTTAAATTAATTAATAATTTAATTTATTTATTTAAATAAGATTAAAATTGTTCTAATTGATTTATTCACAACCGGGTTTAATATGGAGAACCTAAAGAGTCACACCATAAAAGGAAGAATAATTATTTAAGAAGTTAATGGCATAATCGTAATAATAAGTTAACTATATTTAATTTAATCTATGGTGATAGAATAAATTAAATAGCTTAATATTTATTATTTAATATTTTGGAAATATTAAATATAAATTAATAAGAGGAGTCTTATTATTATTACTACTATTATTATTTAATTCCTAAAGGAGTTTGAGAATTAATTAATAAAAGTACTCTCATATATTCCTAATAAGATTAGGAGGTAAATTAATTAAAAGATTTTAATTAATTATTCCTAATAAGATTGTGAGCCTAATTAATTAAAAGAGTTTAATTAATTAAAATAAAATCCAATTCCTTAATTGTTAAGGAGGGTTGCCCACATCTATAAATAAGAGGAGTATTATTATGGGTGTAGAGTTGTTGTTAACTTTTTCACAACAGACATGATTCCAATTGTTGGAGATTACACTCTCTTTTTCTATGAGAGATAGAAAAAACTAGGGTTTTGCCAAACACTTATCTTCTTGAATCTTTCTTCTTCCATGGTGGATCACCTCTAGAGGCCAAACACTTGGGTGGCTAACGTTGATCAAAGGAATGAACCAAAACCGGTGGAGTCAAGTTGAACGCGAAAGGATTTGGAGGTGAACTTGTACCTGAGGAAGCTCGAATCTTCAAGGGTATGATTCTTGTTCTTTATCTTTTCGTTTAATTAATAATTACGCATAAAGGATGATCCGGGTATATGGTTTGTAAAATTTTAAAACTCTGATTTTTCCACGTTTCCGCTTATTTATGCAATTTGATTGCGTTCATAAATATTACAAACCTAACATCTAGACATTGTCAATAATGCAAATAATAATATGAATAACTTAGTCGTCTCATTTATTGATTTAATAATATAAAATATTGTGACAATAATTGAATCAATAACGTGAGATACTATGTAAAGACCCCAAAATTCATACAATTTAATTATTAACTTCGGTCGTTAATAACACATCTACCTTCTGATTTTACATCATTATTCGATGTTAAACGTAATATAATGCGGAATAATTTAAACTTTTATGCCTTCTTACTTTAATTCCTTGAATCAAAACATTTATCATCTACATGTCTTTGAATCAATTTTATTTTATGATCCGCTTTATCACTGTTATTATATAAAATTTTACATTTCAATCCGATAACCTTTACATATCAGATAACTCTAACATTAGCTTTACAACTCAACATAAAACTATACATCATAAAATATTTAGTACATCTCATGAATCTTAGTCATGGTATAAAGAAATAACAATTTTAGCTAAAATATTAATCTTCGTGTATTATTTCTGATCCACGTCATTCAAGTAGCACATAGTGTTACCTTCAATCCTTAACCTGCAAAAATGGTTATTTGCAAGGTTGAGCTTAACAAAAAACCAAAGAAAATCTAACAGTTTTCATGCATCACGTAACACATAATAACATGCTCAACATATATCTCATAAACATTGGACTAACATAACATACATGTTACAGTTCATACAACAAGTATAAAGATTGAGTTCCTTACTCAATCAGCAAGCTTTACTCAATCAACGTAGTCATAAGTTGACTTTAACATTTCATACATTCAACATATATATAACACATCATGCTCTTTGCAATAAAGATTTAAAACAATCAAATTCATATAGCAAATAGGAACTGAAAGACTTGCCTTGATCGTTGTTTACCAATAACAGTTTAACAACTTAAAGTTATCTGTACTTCACGTGCCCTACACAATTATATAATCATACACATCAACTATTAGTCACATAGCAACACATAGTAGTTGTAATGTAAACTTTACTCTACGTCTCATAATCCTTCCTATCATAAATACACAATGTTCAATTTGATTGTGTTAACTTTCGACTTATATCTCATTATATTTCATATTTGAAGTTCATTCAAGTGTTTAAGTCTTTCTAAGACTACTTATTGGTTTTATATTAACACTATTCAATATCTTATAATATTCATTTCATTTGATTTAAAACACTTTTTACGTTCATTATCACTTATCACGGCGTTTCGATGTTTATTCGTTACACGCCCAATTTGCCTCTCTTGTGTGTGCTTAGTATGCGTATACAACTTATCTAATATATCATTTATTAATGTTAAACATCATTATACTTCATAATATTCATGTTCTATAACTTAGAACAACATCTTTTATCTTCAAGAGCACTACACTTGCATACGTGCATGCCCGACACCCTCCGATTGCCTCCGAAAACACAACAGTCCTAAAGATGACCATTTTGACCCATGTTCCAAACCTCAAATTGAAAAACTTAAAAAATAAAAGTTGTAGGCCTATTCGTTCTCGTTCCAGATCATCTTGAATCATCTCAATTGGAGTTCATGTGAAAACATTATACCTATTTTCTAAAATAGGTCAAAATAGTCACACCTGACATACTTTGGGCGCAGCTGTGCCCAATTAAGCCCTGGGCACAACGTAGCTGCGCCCTACAGTGCAGCTGCACCCCAAATGACTTAGGGCACAACACATCTGAAGTTACTGTTCTCGCGATTTTTTGACCCTTTTCTCCTACTAATCTTCATAACTTGAGTTTTACACATCCAAATTAGTCCGTTTTCGATTCTATGGATTCGTAATTCATAGAACTATAACATACTAGAACTCTAAAAATTATAAAAACATTAACCAACCTAAAATTTGACCCAAAACACATGTTCATACTATATTTTCATGTTTTAAAGACATTTAGCGAATTAGATCGCCACGGCTTCGTTTCTTAACCAATTAACACGATTTAAACTACACCGCTTTCATTTCTTAACATACTAACATAATCCAACATCAATGTACATATTATAACAAGTATTGAGCACGAAATTTTGTACTTTCTAAAGCCAATTTTCATATAAAAACACTGTTATATACTTTTCTTCCTACAAATCAAATTACATGAATTTTTATCATCAAACAACACTCACATGTGATAATTAACAGAGTATAAACCATTCATACATATATATGTATCAATTCAACACAATTATCAATAGAAATTTCAAAAATAAGGGTTAACATTAGAGTAGGTTATACCTTGTTCCTTTGATTGTTTGCTAGCAAAGAGATGATGATTAGGTTTAGAAATTCCCCTTCAATCACAGTGATTCCTCTCTTACTCTCTCTCCAAACTCTCTGTGTTTCACTATGTTCCTGTTTTCCAAACTCTCTGACTATAACCTTAGGAAGAAAAGAACGCGTAAAAATAAACTGAAGCTACCCACGTACTTCAATTATAAAATAATACACCTTCATCAGTTAAATTAGACCAAAGGCCACAAGGCCTTGTTTGGCCACACACCAACTCCACCAAACTAGATTATTTTAATAATATTATATTATATAGTTTCATGTGTCACACCTTTAGTTAATTTAAATAATACATAATAATAGTAATTAATAATAATTATAATCTCATTGTAATTATACTTATAATTAGTAAATAATTACATATATCTAATTTAATTAATAAATTAGATTTAAACATTACTTTATTTAATTTATTTATTTCCTTTAATATTAAACAATTTATTTTATTTAATTCATTCATTAAATTTTCATTAAATTAAATCTTCAAAGAATAAAATTTACCTTTGCTTTAATTTAATTATTATACACACGTAATTAAATTATTATACCACACTTTCATAAATTATTTATTTTTCTTAATAAATAATTTATTTAAAAATTTATTTAATTCAATAAATATTTAAAATAAACTACAAATTTATTTAATTTATTCAATAGTTAACTTAACTATTAAACCTCACTTTTCCAATATATGATTATATATTTCTCTTCATACCAGATCACATATTTTAAAATATATATAAAGACGATATATATATATACTCAAACTCAAAACATCTCATAATAAGAATTTTAATTATTAAATTTCTATTTTAATAACTTATAAAAATTCGGGTTGTCACATACTATGCAGCAATTACTGCGACAATAATTGAAATAAACTGAGTGACTTCTCACGTAAGAATCAATAATCAAAGATACTGTACAATACCTTATGCTACTATGCAACCACGTATATTATTGTACTTTTATCACCGGGTATTTCAACTGTTAACGGTAAAACTTTCGCCGTTATTTTTATAAAAAGATATTTCTATCGTTTTCTAACTCCGACAGTAATTCCGTTGTGGGGTCTACCAATTATATTCGTTTTAATATTCTCCGACCAATCGAATATTTTATGACAACTTGCTTACTTTGCAAAATTCGTAAATATTACCCACAACTATAACATTTTATCAAATCCACACCTTATTATTCAAAAAGATATTTCGAGAAAATTAAATCTTTATTCATTAAAGTTGGGGTCTTACATCATCTCTAAATAATTAGCCCTATTGTGACACTCCCAAATCCGGATACTTCAATTCTCACGTGATTTGGTGTTCACTGTCCAAACATCATGTATCTATCTACCTATAATAAATGAAAAACCATAAATAGATAAAAATAAATCCTCTCCTTATGGAGTTACAATATCTGAATGTAAATACATCAATCCCAGGTCATACTAAACTTAAATCTCAAATGCGAAAAAATAAACAAATAATAAGTCTTACACAACTTTAACATAAGTCTGAAACATAAATACATCAAATAAACAACAAAACTTCATCACTCGTTAACTTTTCCCTTGCCTTTGCTAGTAGAAGGCTCGTCGGACCTTTCGTTCTTAACTGCAATGTTATTATTACGCAAGAGTGAGTACGATTGCCCACAAGTATAATAATATAACAATAAAATAATAACATGCGAATTAATCAAAGACTTCTGAAATAAGAAAACTCGGCTTTTGAATCAAGAATGAATAACAAGAATCAAAAGAACTTCTGAGGGTCATAAGACCTTGAACTACGTCCTAGGTTGTCAAGTGTTTATACTTGAAATCTTTAACAGTTATAAGACTATGGACTCTTCTTCTCGTACTTAGGGGGATCAGTCCTTAGTACCATACTGTGTACAATATCTTAACGCTAAAGCATAATTAATCCCCTATAACAGGGTTGTTCATCTCAGTTTGACATTAGAGTCTGCACCAAAGAAAGTTTAGTTTGGATAAGCTCAACAATGGTTCTGAAATTTAGAATGTTCATCAACTATGGACTAGTCGAATCAATAAGGGTTTGCTAGTCTTACAAGGTTTAACAATAATTGATATTCAATTTGAATAATAAAATTCAAGATGTATACAATCGAATACGTATTGTATAACAGGAATCTTACTTTTAAAGAATGAAAGCATCTAATATGAAATCTTGACTTGAACAATAATAAACAAGATAGAATAAGGAACTTGCTTTATGTAAAGAAATAAGGTTTAGGAACTTGCTCAGATAAAGTTAGGGTTAGAGAACTTGCCTCGTGCGTAGGCTAAAGATTACAACTCCCGTTCACCACAAGTCCTACACACATACCATATGTATTCACGACATTCATTAGTTACATTAATACTAACCTTATAGGTTTAGTTCCCTCTTTTAATACAACTTGTTAACTTGATTTAGATTCTGCTCATTACCATCATTCACATATACAAGACTGAAATCTCAAATCTTAAGTTTAAACAACATCATATCATCTCATGGACATCATCATTTTTTAACGTAGTTTAACCAGTTACAAAACATAGCAATTATAAGGTCACAAGACCTTTTCTAATTTATTTTTATAATTCTCTTATTATATTGTCCACTAGTCACATTTTCACTTAATTATTTAATATAAACTCCACTTTATTTAACAAATCTTTACCCTTCTAATTTAATTACTTAATTAAATTAGAATATTTTCATTCCCTTACTATTATTACACTCGAATAAATTATTTCATAATAATTTCCATCGAATATTTATTTTATTTCATAAATATTTTAACTAAAATATTTATTTTATTTGATAAATATTTTAATAATAATTTCCATCGAATATTTATTTTATTCCATAAATATCTCAATTAAAATATTCATTTTATTTTATAAATATTTTAATAATAATTTCCAACTAATATTTATTTTATTCCATAAATATTTCAACTAAAATATTTATTTATTTGATAAATATTTTAATAATAATATCCATCGAACATTTATTTTATTTCATAAATATCTCAATTAAAATATTCATTTTATTTGAAAAATATTTTAAATATTTATTTTATTTATTTATTTTTTTACTGTCGGTATGGGGTAATTTAGTTTGGTAACGCCTTCTGCAAGTAAAGTGGGGTTACCCAGACTCAATTTCTATAGTTTTTGCAGTTCGCAAACATATAACAAAGCCAATTTAGGTTAAAAAATCTTACACACGTTCAACCATATGTTCTCGTGAAGAACATAGAACAAGGTCATAACTTTCAATTTCCTTGTCCATACATTAATTTAAGCATACCCAGATACTATAATTCATATATGATCATTACCCAACCTTTCTAACATGATTTTAACAACTTAATTCATACAATTACTTGAATCAAATCACATAATTTCACCATTCTTATGAAAAACTCCATTTTAACATTATTAACGAAATCAACCATCGCGAACTCGCTTTTTTTTGACTAAATCAAATTGCTTAAGTTTTGTTCTTTTGTTTTTACATGTATAAATGAAATCATTCATCATTTTACTGATTAATATGCAATTTAAACATAAATTTTTGTACTTATAGGCTATATTCATATATTTTTCTTTATAAAACTATAAAACTCCAATTACGACATATTTATATGAAATTAATGGTTTGAAAACATACATAGATGGTAGAAAACATGTTATGATTATATATTATCATGTATATACACATAGATCATCAATTCATGCATTGATAATACAATATTTGTTTTATAGAGAACTCAAAACACCCCTTAATGGAAAAACTCTGATTATAGCATGTTTACATGAAATCGATTACTCTAATCACATAAATATATGATATAAACATATTGTAAACATACACAAACATATATAACATCATATACTCATAAATTATAAATCCCTTCAATTACATAGGACTTTGAAATAGTTTTTCACAAAATATAAGAACGTAAATTAAATTTTGGGTTGAAGAGATTACCCTGCTAGTTTGTGTAGATTAGTAGGAGATGAAATTCTTCTTTATTTCTTCTTCAATTCACAATTTCCTTCAATTTTCTCTCTAAATACTCTCTATTTCTCTCTGAACTTGTTTTTCCAAATTTTTAACAAATGACTGAATGCGTATAGATAAACTGACGCTGTTGTGTTCAATTAATCCCTTCGTGGGTTAACTGGCCAACTCCCCTTAAGGCCCTGTTCGACTAGCTTAATAATATCTTTTTAATTTATTTTAATTAACTTATTTATTATATAGTTTAATAATATCACACCCAATTAAGAAATTAATCAAATATCTTATTTAATTTAATTAAATAAAATAGAATAATTTCTCATTAATTCACATAGTCACACAATTAAATTCTCATTTATTAATTATGTCAAATAATTAAATCTCTAATTAATTATAAAATTAATTAGAATAACATTATGCTTATTAAATAAATTCATTTAATCAAATAAGCTCAATTAAATACATACTTTGAATAATAAAATTTTCCACATTAATTTAATCAATGTAACACATATAATTAAATTAATCTTCCATAACTTCATCAATTAATTATTTAACCCAATAATTAAATCATCGAAAAATATTTATTTAATTCAATAAATATTCAAATTAAATTACAAAAATCTCATTTTTCACACCTATCATTGACTTCCTCCCACTTTTCCTCAAAATGAATCCTCTCCATCACTTTCATCTCCAGCTGTGTACAGAAAGCCTCCTTCTATGCCTTCTCACTAAGCTCTCTTTGTTCAGACTCCTCTAACTTACCTGCCAACTCCACATTCCTAGCTATTAAACGGTGAAAAAGAGTGCCCATCTGTACTCCTACTTCCTTACGATACGCGAGTTCTACTTCCAGCTCATGCATCTTTAGTTGCCTCTCAAGAGCCTCAGCCTCTAACTCCTCAACTCTACATTCTAACTCCAAGATCTGATCCTCAAATGTAGTCTCATCGGGATCTTCTGTGGGCATATCCTCCATGGGTTCCTCATCTGGATCCGACTCTACGGGAAATGGCTCCATCTTTTCCTCCTCCTCATCATCATCGATAGGAGCCACTGCCGAAATGGGCTAAGCTATCAATGGTGCTTTATACACCACATGTATGTCACGGGGCTCTTCCTTTACTACTCAGCTAGGTCCTCCCAAGTCCGTCATCCTACAACCACAAAAAACAAGACAAGCAACCAACAACTCCATCAGAATGTTAAATAAAGCATAAGTTCATATTATATAATGAAATTATATTCCATAACACACTAAGTCTCTTCCTAGGAAAACTCTATATGAGTTTCATCCCTCTCTATCTTCTAAGTTCTCCTAAGTTATAATCTAAGGACTTTCGCACCTAAGGTTTATAACTACAACTTTGATACCAACCTATGACGCCCCCAAATTCAGATCACTAACGTCTCGAATTCGGTGTATCACGTACTACAAATCTAATGACTAAATAACATCTTATGCAACGAAAATAACATAATAGATTACATTTATTTAATATAACTATTCATGTCCCAAGGTTTCGTAACTTAACATCTCTTACATACCTTAAACAGACTTAAACAAAGTTCAAACATAACTAATAAATAACATAATTTAGGTCTTTACATAGCCATAACATTTCTAAATAAATATGAAGCTACTACGTAGCTTTGCCCTTGCCCTTATTGTTCGAGGGTCCGCTTTGCCTGCTCGCGCCTTAACTAAAATGTTTTTAGGTAAAGCAAGAATGAACAAAAAGTTTGCTTAGCAAATAATATAGCAAAAAGAGTACTCAATATAGTTCCAATGTCTTAAGGGTACAACAATAATGATAGTTCAAGGATAGTGAGAAGTATCAATGGATCTCAATAATTGTCGCTAAGGACAGAAAATATCAATAAGATTCAATACTTAATCATTTCGAGAATTTAAATCAATGAATACTAAGCAGTCACTAAGGACTATGAACTTCTACTATAATTAACAATAATATACTGATAATCTAACAAAATGAGTACAACAGGTGATCAGCCTAAAGTGCCCTATGTTATGCATATTGTTTAATCGTACTCAAGTGCGCACGTCGGTCTCCCGACAATATAGTTTCCCCTTCAAAAAAGGTTATTCATCTCAGTCAATACAAGATTTTACACCAATCAAAATGGTTTTGATCACTTTCAAATTATGAATTAGGTCTAGCCGAATCAATTGGCATAGACCACTCTTTAAATGTATATACAAATAATTATAAGTTCAATACTCGAAATCAAAGTTCAAGAATATAAACAACTTTATTTTAACTATGAAATATTATGTCATAAGATAAGAATCATAAGGTTTAGATACTTGCACCATAACTAAAGTTGTGTAAGTTAGAAACTTGCATCATTATAGATTCCTTGCATAAAGTAAATGCATAGGTTAAGATGCTTGCTCAATATAAAATAGAGTTCAAATACTTGCCTTACGCGTAGTTTACCAAGGTAAAGCTTATCATACTTGTCGAATCCTATTATAACATAGCTACGTATATAGGATATTTGTTAGTTATGTACATCCAGTACATAAACTCGATATGTAAGTTTATCATATGATTTCAACTTAACTGTATAGTCCTATACGTAATTCATTACACACTTTTCATACACATAACACAAAATCAGTTTGTAAGACACTATAAATCAAATAACATGGTTTCTAATCATTGCTTGATAATCATAGTTCACAACCATCTTTCGGACTTAACGTTTGATGTTTATAATCACTCACAAAATATATGATTCTATCATTTAGCATACTTCTTGACACATTGGATAATGTATTGGTCATGTAATTCAGGTTAAGGTAACAATATAACCATGCATCAAGTTCAAGTTATAATTAAACAGACTATGTCCATCCTGCATACTGGCCCAGCCGCGCTTGGTTTGCACTAAGGAGTGGCGCGGCCACGTTGCTCCTGGTTTAAACCAAGACATGGCTGTTTCTCAAGAATCCCAGTGTAATCCCGACTTGCACATATATGAAGAATCATGCAAAACATATATGTGAGAATGTTGATAACTAAGTTCGACCCTACATCTTATCTTTAACATAAGTCGTTATCCATTCTCATTTAATCAAGGCTTTAAGTGTTTAATTAACAAAGTCTCTTACGTTTAGCCATTATATATATGCTATCGGTCAATAAGTCTCAACTATATGCTTATGTTAGTTTAGTCATGTATTTCAAGTTATGAAGTTTTACATCATTTAGACTTGTCCTAATCTATGCTCAACTATTTTATAATGCATACGACTAGCTAGGCATTCATGTAAATCATGTCTATAGGCATAACACACCCTAACATGATGGTCGAATTCAGAATACTTGTAACGTAGTTATTGAAAAAACTAGTTTTCAAGGTTTCTTTTGAAAATCTCATGTTAAGCCACCAAGCATGAAAAGCTACTTTACTTACTATACATCATGCTTCCATTTATACATAATTAGACCACATAAGCATGCTCACAAGCTCCTATTCAAAGTGTATATAGTTTATCAAGTTCGTATTTGAAACTTTAAGTTTCTATTAGTAGGTCATCGAAACTTATTCAAGCATGCAAGGTAAGTTCACATATTCCATATTATGCTTTCATGCTTATATGTAATCAGATCATGATATCATGTTTTCAAGTTTGGAATTTAAAGTATACATGGGTCATTGAGTTTGTACTTTGAAACTCAAGTTCCCTTTTGAAATTCAAGCTACGGTAAGTGGTTAAATGCAAGGTCACGTATATCAGTATATCAGGGCATAAGTAGTCATACTAAATTCATACTAGCATGCTCAACATAACAGAAAGTAAACCAAATCAGTACCCAAGACTGGCTGTAAGACCCCAACTTTTATGAATAAAAATGATTTTTCTATAAATATCATTAATGAATATTATTATGGAATAAATTTGATATAATGTTATAGTTGTGTGTAATATTTATAAATTTTGCAAAGTACGCAAGTTGTTATATAATATTCGATTGGTCAGGGAATATTCAGACGACTCTTGACTGATCATTGGTGGACCACACAATGTAATTATTGTCGGATTGAGAAAAAGACAAAAATATTTTATAAAAATAACGACTGGAAGTTTTACCGTTGATATTGTTGAACTACTTTCGGTAGAGTAAAAGTACAAAGAATATGTGTGGTTGCATAGTAGCACACCTGTATTGATTATTAATGCTTATGTGAGAAGTCACCGGTTTGATTCAATTATTATGGATATTTTATATGTTATTAAATCAATAATTGAGATGACGAAGGTGTTAATATTATTATTTGCATTATTAACGATGTCTAGAAGTTACGCCAAGGAGAGGTTTGGTCACCTAATTGCGCGCCGCCAATAGGAGAAATCCTTATTGGAAAGCCCTCTTTCCGGGAACGACACGGTCGATTAATAGTGTGAATAATAATAATGATGATGACGTTTTGTTTTATTCAGATTATTAACGTAATAAAATGAAAAACTTTTTATATAAAATAGAATACTTTTATAAAGTTATTCGCTTTATTAGGCTAATAGTAAAATCTTTTTTATATAAAATGTAATACTTTTATAAAGTTATACATTTTATTAAACAATAATTAGAATATATTATATTTTATTATGCATAGTGTTTGCATAGTAAAATCTTTTTAAAAGTTATTCGTTTTATTAGATTATAAATAGAATATATTATATATATTTTTTAAAAGATTTTGCTTTAAATATCGATCGTCCGATTAAAGTAAATCAATCTGGAGATAGTTCATGGATCAAGTTCTTATTCATTCCATTCTTCTATAAATAGAAGCTCATTCCTTCATTATTTTTCACGAATTCGGTTGAAACTCTAGAGCGAGAAACTATAGAGAGAAAGAAGAAAAGTATTCCGCTACTTCACTACTCGATATCAAGTTTCTTTTACTGTAAGGGGTATTATTTCTTTGGTATTCATGAAGAGAACTTCTATTATTCCATCTTTATTATTACGTTGGAATAACTCAGATATCGCCAGCTACCCTATACTTGGTGAAATTCTTACGTATTCCATTCTTTATTATTTCATTTGGAATATCCTCGCTCGTGCTTTTACGTGGGACCTGGTTCCATCTTTATTATTATTCTGGAATATCCTCATGTCTGCGCTTTTACGCCGGACCGGGTCTCATCTTTATTATTCCATTTGGAACATCCTGTTGGTGTGAATTTCACCGACACGGTTCCGCTCATTTAGTATTCTCGTTGGAATAACTCGTCTATGCTAAGCACCGCATGCATGGTGATTTGCCATTGTATTCCATTCTTTATATATTCATTGGAATATCCCGTCGATGCATATTACGCTCGACCGGGTTCCGTTATTTATTATTCTCGATGGAATAACTTTTGTCTGTCGCAAGTACCGCATGCATGGTGATTTGTTTTGTTATTCCATTCTTTTTATACTCAGTTGGTTAAAGTTTTGACTTCCATACTCCATAAAATTAGTGGAATATTCTTGATATTTGCGCTTCATCTAGTATCTTTTCATGGAAATATTCTTCTGAGCATTCTTGAATTTTACTTTACAAAGAAGTATCATGTTGACAATTTGGACGTTATTAGTTCCTGAATAAATTAATTCTTGAACTTGTTTTATTGAATTCTTATATCATTGTCATCATCCTCATGTTTATATTATTTTTGAAAGTCATTTGTGGCTCAGTAGTGCATTGATGGACTTGGTATGATTATGACCAGGGATTATTCAGTGTAATCATGACCGTAATGTTACAAATGATGTGGTAAAAGTCCTCATTGGCCCGAAGTGCATTGATGGATAGTTGTTGTCATGATCATGACCATTGATGAATACACAAATATCCTTGGCCCGTAGTGCATGGATAATTTGTGGTCGTGACCCCTAATGAATATCCTTGGTCAGAAAAGGGGGATGATGTGGATTATTTATTGTTGAGTCTTAGTGATAAAAGTGATGAAAACCTTTTAAATCATAAAAGATAGTAGATTTTATTCTCTACTTGACTCTTTTAATGGATTGCAGATGTTCAATTGCAGTTAAACTTGATGTCTATTGTATTTTATCGGTTTAACACTATTGAGGACTAATGATAATTTATTACGCATTATCTTAGTCATAATATTTCTTCTTTGGGCTAGTTGAGCTCACCCTTTCTTTCTTTCAACATTCTCTTGTGAAATAAGAACGTAGACGGGACTAGTCGGGGAACGTAGTGATGGTCCGAGATGGTGTCTTAGTAGTCCTCACTATTCTGTTAAATAGTGTGATAATAAATGTAATGAGGACTAAATTGAGTGTGGATATTGTCTAGATGACAATATTTGTATTAAAACTCACAACATGTATTTTGTCGTATTTTACACGACTGTTGTATAATCAAGTTGTATTTGAATTTAGTACCATGTATTTGGCGACTCAAGATGGGTGATGTATACCTATTTTGGGAGCGTCACCATTTGGTATCAAAGCTTAGGATATGATCCCTCGGCCGAGATGCTGAGATAAGAACTAGGAGGGAGAGACGGGGAATTCCTTCACTAGTATGACCTACCTAAGTTTATTTGGTATTTAATTGGTCTGGTCGAGTATAGGGATAATATGTGGTATGTTAATTAACCCTTGTTTTGTGGCGATTTGAAAATGGCATCCGAGAATATTGAGAACATCAATGGAGCATGTGAGACCGATTGAGTCTCCATGGATCAATAATCGTGGATAATGTGTATCGAGGAAGGCAACGTGGATAAAGCGGATCAACAAGATATTTGATGTCTTGGGTTGCTTCGAGGAACAAAAGGTTACCTTTGACACTTTCACGCTAGGGCGAGACAGACAATTCTTGGTGGGAATCTGAAGCGACTCAACCCATCAGATCAAGATGTCTTGGGAGATGTTCCAAGAACTATTCAATGACAAGTACTTTCCCGAAAGTATTCGGCCACATGAAAGAGGTAGAGTTCATTAAATCTGGAACAAAACAACATGACCATGTGTCACAAGACGGGCCAAGTTTGCCGAAAGCTATCCCCGGTTTCGTCCCATTTGGTTGATAATGAGGAGAGAATGACGTGAATGTTTCTAAGAGGTTTGAAACCGTAGATACGTCAATATCTTATCTCTCATAAACCGTGTTTGTATTCGGATGTTGTTAATAGGGCTCGATTATTGGAGCGCGATAATGAAGTCAACCCAACCAAAAGAAAGCAAATTTAAAAATGATAATACCGGTGAGAAGCGATCATCAAGCGGTGACAATAAGCGTGGAGGGAATCAACATGCGTAAATGGTAACCACTTCGGTGGTAATCATTGCCAAAACAATAAGAATGGACATTTCAAGAAAAGAAGATTCAACAATGATGGAAAGACGTCAGCATCAACACCTGTCATTAAGGAAGGAGAACGACCACCTATCATATGCTTCAAATGTGGAGGGGAGGGACACATCAGTCCAAACTGTGCGATGCCCTCCAAAGAATGTTACAATTGTGGAAGAGAAGGACACCTGGCCCGATTTTGTTTCAAGTCCAGCTGGGATGGAGGCAGCAAAGGCCGTTCCAGACAAGACAAAATCGGTTGTTCAAGGGATCTGAACGAGGCCATCATGGGTAAGCTTATCATAAATTCTTGTGAAGTATATACCTTATTTGATACCGGTTCTATCCATTCTTTTATTTCTCCTACTTCCGCTCAACGTTTAAATTTAACTCCGGAGAAATTAGACTTTGACTTATCTCGTTGAAACTCCATTGGGAGAAACCTTCATTACATCCACTTTGTTTATAAGTCTTTTTGGTTCAAATTCAATTTACCCTCACATTACACCGTCAACCTTATTTCATTGAAAATACTTGTATTTGGCGTAATTCTAGGGATTGATTGGTTAACTACTCATCATGTAAAAATTGATTATTTTCGTAAGGTTATTAGCTTTCATATTCCTAATCAACCTATTATGCGAATTCAAGCAACCAAACCATTAAAATCAATCATTGTCATCTCAAGCCATAAAGCTATTCATTTATTGAAAAATGGATGTCAAGCTTTCTTAGCTCATGTCACGGATCTAAACAAAAATACGTTAGTTTTGAATGATATTTCTATTGTTAATGAATTTCATGATGTATTCCCTGAAGAACTTCCTGGCCTACCCCAGAGCGTGAAATTAAATTTTGTATCGACCTTGAACCTGGTACAAAACCTATTTCTAAAGCCCCATATCGAATGGCTCCTATTGAACTTCAGGAGTTAAAGACCCAACTGCAGGAATTGTTAGACATTGGCTTTATTCGTCCTAATACTTCTCCTTGGGGTGCTCCTGTTCTATTCGTGAAGAAGAAAGATGAGAGTATGCGACTTTGTATTGATTATTGGGAGTTGAATCATGTCAGGATCAAAAATAGGTACCCATTGCCACGTATTGATGACTGCTTGACCCGATTGTAAGGCGCCAAATTCTTTTCAAAGATTGATCTTCGTTTGGATATCACCAATTGAAGATTAGAACCGATGACATTCCAAAGACTCGGCTTTCAAAACTCTGCAGATGGGCATTATGAATTCCTAGTCATGTCTTTTGGATTGATTAATGCTCCCGCCGCCTTCATGGATATGATGAACCCAAATTGACTCGAAAAGATACAAAATTCGGTTGGAACGAGGAATGTGAGAAGAGTTTTCAAGAACTCAAAAGAAGACTCATTTCAAAGACTGCTCGACAATACCATCCGCTCAAGGATTTGTCATCTCACAATGATGCTTCGGTGCAAGGGTTAGGATGTGTTCCCATGCAACATGGGAAAAGTCATAGCCTATGCCTCTCGATAACTCAAAGAATATGAGAGGAATTATCCTACTCATGATTTAGAGTTGGCAGCTGTTGTCTTCGCACTTCAAATTTGGAGGCATTACTTGTATGGGGAGAAAGTGGAGATATGCGTGGTTGCATAGTAGCACACAGTATTGATTATTGATGCTTACGTGAGAAGTCACTTAGTTATACTCAATTATTGCTACAAGAATTGTTTGATCATATCTCTCATATTATTGATTCGATTATTGTCACAAAGATCATCCGCATGATATGTTATTTTATTAAATCAATAATTGAGGCGACAAAGTTATTCATATTATTAAATTGCAATATTTACAATGTCTGAAGTTCGCAAGGAGAGGTTTGGTCACCTAATTGCGCACCAATAGGAGAAATCCTTATTCGAAAGCCCCTCTCTTCGGGAACGACAATTGGTTGATAAATATTGTGAGTTATAATATTAATGATGAATGTTATTAAAATTGAAGTTGTGCTCGGAGTTGAATTTGGAGACGCGAACGTGATATTTGAGTCCGGAACGATGAAATTAGTAAAAATAGACTATAAACACTAAATTTTTCGGGTTTTTAATATTTGGTCAAAAAGTCAACAGTTGACTTTTTCAGGAAAACTCAAACTTTGAAATTTCAAAATTTATATTTTTGATAAAAATAGTTTTATTGTGTTGGAATTATTTGTGTTAGTGAAAATCGACATTTATTTCGATAATAATTGATGTCTGGAGGTTATATTGACCAATCGGGTATTTAACCGGATAAATGAGCAATTAATTGCTATTATTTCATATGATTATAACTATTTGTTCACATGTGTATACTATTATTTCACATTCTTGTTACTATTAGGGGAGTTGGTGCAAAATTGATAATACTTGCATGACTAAGTTAAAAATGGAGGTATGGATGGAGGTACTATACTGTAATTCGTATTTTCACATGTCTAGAACTATTAATTCACATGATTTTCTATTGAATCACATTATTTACTATTAGGGGAGGTGGTGGAAGTTTGATAATACTTTCATGACTAAATTAAAAATAAAGGAAAAGTTGGAGGTATTGTACTGTAATTTTTCGAGCCCCAAAACGTGCAATTATTGAAACTATATTGTTCTATAAATAGAAGATCATTCTTCCTTCATTTCTGACCAATTCACTAAAGCTATAGAGCAATTATTATAGAGAGGAATTGTAGAGAGAAAATCAGTAGAAGAAGAGAAGCCTGCTACCTCACTACTCCTATATCCAGTTTCTTTCAAAGGTAAGGGGTATTATTTCTTTCTTTCGTCTTCTTGAAGAGAACTTATGTTATTCCATTCTTTATTATTATGTTGGAATAACCTGTCTATGCGAAGTACCGCATACATGGTGAAATTCTTTTGTTATTCCATTCTTTATTATTCATTGGAACATCATGTCTACATGCTTTATACGTGATTGAATTCGTTAGATTATTTATTATTCATTGGAATATCCCGTTTATCGCTTTTCTGCTTGGGACCTGGTTCCGTCTTTATTATTCTCGTTGGAATAACTCGCTTTGTATTTGGTCTACCGCATGCTTGGTGATTTCTTTTGTTATTCCATTCCTTATTATACTTAGTTGGTTAAAGTTTTGACTTCTATACTCCATGAAATTAGTGGAATATCCTTGATATTTGCGCTTGATCCAGTATCTTTTCATGGAAATATTCTTCTGAGCATTCTTGAATTTTACTTTACAAAGAAGTATCATGTTGACAATTTGGACGATATTAGTTTCTGGATAAATTAATTCATGAATTTGTTTTTATTGAATTCTTATATCATTGTCATTATTCTCATGTTAATAGTTTTTTTTTGAAAGTCATCTGTGGCCTGTAGTGCATAGATGGACTTGGTATGATTATGACCGAGGATTATTCTTGTAATCATGACCGTAATGTTAGAAATGATGTGGTAAAAGTCCTCATTTGTCCGTAGTGCATTGATGGATGGGATGTTGGCATGATCATGACCATTGATGAATACACGAATGTCCTCGCCCGTAGTAGTGCATGGATAATTTGTGGTCATGATACTAAAGAATATCCTTGGTCGTAAAGGGGTGATTCGATGATGTGGATTATTTATTGTCGAGTGAGTCGCCGATAAAAGTGATGAAAACCTTTTAAATCATAAAAGATAGTAGATTTTATTCTCTACTTGACTCTTTTAATGGATTACTTGTTCCATTTGTAGTTAAACTTGATGTCTATTGTATTTTATCAGTTTAATTTATTGAAGACTAATGATAATTTATTTTGCATTATCTTAGTCATAATATTTCTTACTGGGCTAGTTGAGCTCACCCTTTCTTTCACTGTTCTCTTCAGGAAATGAGAACATAACCTGGACTAGTTGGGGAATGGAGTGACGGTCCAGATGATAGTATTAGTATTCCTCACTATTCTGTTAAATAGTATAACAATAAATGTAATGAGGACTTGTTCTGAGAGTGGATATTGTCTAGATGACAATATATGTATTGAAACTCATAGCATATGTTTGTCGTATTTTACACGACAGTTTTATAATTAAGTTTTTTTTTATTGTATTTTGTACCATGTATTTGGCGACTCAAGATGAGTGATGTATACCTATTTTGGGGGCGTCACAGTTGGTATCAAAGCTTAGGGATATGATCCCTGGCTAAGATGTGAGACAAGAACTAGGAGGGGAGAGACGGGGAATTCCTTCGCTAGTATGACCTACCTAAGTTTATTTGGTATTTAATTGGTCGGTCAGAGTATAGGGATAATATGTGATGTGTTAATTAACCCTTGTTTTGTGATAGTATTTGAAAATGGCATCCGAGAATGTTGAGAACATCAATGGAGCATAGGAGACCGTTGAGTCTCTACAGATGAATAACCAGGACAATGTGCATCAGGAAGGCGACAATCCTCATTGAAACAACAACACTGACCAAATGATGAACGATGGAATGTTCCGAGGCTTCATGCAATTCATGCAACATCGTGCAAAAGCGCCTCTGTCCAAAATGCGGTGGAAACTCTTGGAAACTCTCGGACGGTCACCTCCAAAGCAGTTCAAGGAATTTGGGACCACCGAGTTTTTGGAGAGCAAAACCACTTAAGGCGGTGAGACGTGGATAAAATAGATCAACAAGATATTTGATGTCTTGGGTTGCTCGAGGAGCAAAAGGTTCCTTCGCCACATTCATGTTATGGGCAGAGGCGACATTGGTGGGAATCGTAAAGCGTACTCCAACCCGCCGTGATTGAAGATGTCTTGGGAGAAGTTTCAAGAATCATTCAACGACAAGTACTTTCCGAAAGTATTTGTCACATGAAAGAGGTAGAGTTCATTAAACTGGAGCAAAACAACATGACCGTGTCGCAGTACGAAGCCAAGTTTGCCTAGCTGTCCCGGTTTGCGTCCCATTTGGTTGATAATGAGGAGAGAATGATGCGAATGTTTCTAAGAGGTTTGAAACCCGAGATACGTCAATATCTTATCTCTCATAAACTATGTTTGTATTCAGATGTTGTTAACAGGACTCAGTTATTGGAACGCGATAACGAGTTAACCCAACCAAAAGAGAGCAGCTGATAAAATGATAATACCGGTGAGAAGCGATCATCGAAGCGGTGACAACAAGCGTGGAGGAATCAAAGATGCGAAATGGTAACCACTCAAAGTGGTAATCGGCCAAAACAATAAGAATGGACATTTCAAGAAGAGGAGATTCAATAATGATGGAAAGACGTCAAAGACCAAAGACCACAGAAGGAAGGAGATCGACCACCTATTATATGAGTCAAATGTGGAGGGGAGGGACACATCGGTCCAAACTGCATGATGCCATCCAAAGCACGTTATAATTGTGGAAGAGAAGGTCACCTAGCCCGATTTTGTCGTTCACCGAAGACAAGTTCAGCTAGGAAAGAGGCACCAAAGGCCGTCCCAGAAAAGTCAAAGCCGGTAGTGCAAGGGAGAGCGTTTGTTGTGACCTCCCAGAAAGCAAGGAACCCGAACGAGGTCATCACGGGTAAGCTTATCATAAACTCTAGCGAAGTCTATACCTTATTTGATACCGGTTCTACCCATTCTTTTATTTCTCCTACTTGCGCTCAACGTTTAAATTTGACTCCGGAGAAATTGGACTTTGACTTATCTGTTGAAACTTCATTAGGAGAAACCTTCATTACATCCACTATCGTTTATAAGTCTTGTTTAGTTCAAATCGGCACCCTCACATTACCCCGTCGATCTTATTTCATTGAAAATACTTGCATTTGACGTTATTCTAGGGATTGATTGGTTAATTACTCATCATGCAAAAATTGATTGTTTTCGTAAGGTTGTTAGATTTCATATTCCTAACCAACCTATTATGCTAATCAAGCAACCAAACCATTAAAATCAATCACTATCATCTCAAGCTATAAAGTTATTCGTTTATTGAAAAAGCGGATGTCAAGCTTTCTTAGCTCATGTCACGGATCTAAATAAAAATACGCCGATTTTGAATGATATTTCTATTGTTAATGAATTTCTGATGTATTCCTTGAAGAACTTTCTGGCCTACCCCAGAGCGTGAAATTGAATTTTGTATCGACCTTGAACCCAAGTACAAAACCTATTTCCAAAGCCCCATATCGAATGGCTCCTATTGAACTTCAGGAGTTAAAGACCCAACTGCAGGAATTATTAGACATCAATTTCATTCGTCCTAGTACGTTTCCTTGGGGTGCTCCTGTTCTATTCGTGAAGAAGAAAGATGGGAGTATACGACTTTGTATTGATTATCAGGAGTTGAACCATGTCACTATCAAAAAATAGGTACCCATTACCACGTATTGATGACTTTGTTTGACCCGGTTGCAAGGAGCCAAATTTTTTCAAAGATTGATCTTCGTTAGGTTATCACCAATTGAAGATTAGAACCGATGACATTCCAAAGACGGCTTTCAGAACTCGGTACGGGCATTATGAATTCCTAGTCATGTCTTTTGGATTGACTAATGCTCCTACTTCCTTCATGAATATGATGAACCGAGTATTCAAGGAATATTTGGATTACTTTGTGGTCGTCTTTATTGATGACATCCTTATTTATTCCAAAAGCCGTGAAGATCATGAGCAACACTTGAGGTTGATACTCCAAAAGCTTCGTGAATATAAGCTTTATGCCAAGTTAAAGAAATGCGAGTTCTGGTTTGAGGAAGTAGCATTCCTTGGGCACGTAGTATCAAGTCATAGAATATCATTGACCAAAGAAAGATTGAAGCTATTCAAAGCTGGGAGCAACCCAAATCAGTGACCGAAGTACGTAGCTTTCTCGGCTTAGCTGGTTATTATTGGAGATTCGTGGAAGGATTTTCTTGAATCGCTACTCCATTAAATTAGCTGACTCGGAAAGATACAAAATTTGGTTGGAGTGAGGAATGTGAAAAGAGTTTTCAAGAACTCAAGAGGAGACTCATTTCAGCACCTGTTCCGACAATACCATCTGGATCGGAGGGATTTGTCATCTACAGTGATGCTTCGGGCAAAGGGTTAGGTTATGTTCTCATGTAACATGGGAAAGTCATAGCCTATGCCTCACGATAACTCAAAGAATATGAGAGGAATTATCCTACTCATGATCTAGAGTTGGCAGTAGTCGTTTTTGCACTAAAGATTTGGAGGCATTATTTGTATGGGGAGAAAGTGGAGATCTTTACGGATCATAAAAGCCTTAAATATTTCTTCACTCAAAAGGAACTTAACATGCGACAGCGACGTTGGCTTGAACTGTTGAAAGATTATGATCATACCATCCAATACCATCCTAGAAAAGCGAACGTGGTAGCTGACGCATTAAGTAGAAGATCATATCTGGAGTGCTGAGTGCGATATTGTCAATATAAAGGCCCATTTTGTACGACTTACAAAGGATGGGGATAGAGATAAAGACTCGAGGGACCCACATGATGATGGCGAATATCTGAGTAGAACCGACTTTAATTGACAAGGTTAAAGATGCTCAAGCTATAGACACTGGAGTTGATGCGTGATGAAAGAAAGTGCAAGAAGGTGCTATGGGAAGCAAGAATCGATGAAGAAGGAATACTTGAGTCAACTCCGGACTTTGTGTTCCTAACAACCACGAGTTAAAGTATAAAATCATGATGGAGGCGCTTTAACACAATTGTTTGTAATCCATCAGGAGTACCAAATGTATCGTGTTCTTGACATACATTTTGGTGGAGCAATATGAAGAGAGAGATAGCGGGGTTTATCTCAAGGTGTCTAACTTGTCAACGAGTCAAGGCAGAGCATTAAATGCCAAAAGGTCCATTGCAACCACTTGAAATTCCAGAATGGAAGTGGGAGCACATTACCATGGATTTTGTTACTTATCTTCCCAAGGTTTCTGAAGGTATAGATGCGATTTGGGTCATTGTTGATAGATAGACCAAGTCTGCTCACTTCTTATCGATACGAGAAACTTATACACTTGAACGTCTTGCTAGTATGTATATAAACGAGATTGTAAGATTACATGGTAAGCCAGTATCCATAGTTTCTGATCGAGACCCAAGATTCACTTCAAGATTTTGGGTTAGTTTGCAAAAATCTATGGGCACAGATTTACAATTTAGTTCGGCATATCATCCTCAGACGGACGGACAATCAGAGAGGACTATTCAAACTCTTGAAGATTTATTAAGACTCTGTGTCCTTGACTTCAAGGGAAGTTGGGACAAGTTCTTACTATTGATGGAGTTTTCCTACAGCAACAATTATCTAGCAAGTATTGGCATGGCTCCATTCGAGTCGTTGTATGGAAGAAAGTGTCGTTCTCCAGTATGTTGGGATGAGGTGGGTGAAGCAACGTTTTTAGGACTGGATTTGGTACGTATGACTACAGAAAAGATTCAAACAATCCGACAACGTATAAAAACCTCACAAGATCGACAAAAGAGTTATACTGATCTTCATCGAAAGAACGTGGAATTCGATATTGGAGATCATGTGTTGTTATGTGTTGCTCCATGGAAAGGAGTTACAAGATTTGGAAAGAGAGGAAAGCTCAATCCTCGATTCATTGGCCCATTTTTAATCCTCGATCGAGTAGGAACTGTGGCGTATAAACTAGCTTTACCGCCAAGTATGTCTTGTGTTCATAACGTTTTTCACATATCCATGTTACGTAAATATGTGGAAGACCCGAACCACATTATTGAATTAGAACCGGACGTGATAGAGGAAGATTTAACATATGAAGAGTTACCTATTAAAATCTTGGATAAGAAGGATCATATTCTACGCTCCAAGGTTATACCTCAAGTCAAAGTTTTGTGGAGAAACCACGACGCGGAAGAAATGACTTAGGAGTTAGAATCTGAGATGAAGTCAAAATATCATCACCTATTCGACATACCAGGTACGTACCCTAATTTTGAGAGAAAAATTTCATAAGAAGGGGAGGTTGTAAGACCCCAACTTTTATGAATAAATATGATTTTTCTATAATTATCATTTTTGAATATTATGGAATGAATTTGTTATAATGTTATAGTTGTGGGTAGTATTTATAAATTTCGCAAAGTATGCAAGTTGTTATATTATATTCGATTGGTGGAGAATATTTGTTTTAGCGAGGAATATTCGTGCAAACTACTTGCAATCATTGGTGGACCCCACAATGTAAAATTATTGTCCGATTGTAAAACGACAAATATATATTTATGAAAATAACGGCGGAAGTTTTTACCGTTATCTTTGTTGAACTACTCGGTAGTAAAAAGTACGATGTCTGGCGTGGTTGCATAGTAGCTACGGTATTGATTATTGATGCTTACGTGAGAAGTCACCCGGTTATACTCAATTATTGCTACGATAATTATTGCATCATATCTCTCATATTATTGATTCGATTATTGTCACAAGATCATCATGCATGATGATATGTTATTTTATTAAATCAATAATTGAGGCGGCAAAAGTTATTCATATTATTAAATTGAAATATTTACAATGTCTAGAAGTTACATCAAGGAGAGGTTTGGTCACCTAATTCTTGCGCTTGATAAGGAGAAATCCTTATTGGAAAGCCCCTCTTCACAGGAACGACACGGTTGATAAATATTATGAGTTATAATATTAATGATGAATGTTATTAAAATTGAAGTTGTGCTCGGAGTTGAATTTGGAGATGCGAACGTGATATTTTAGTCCGAAACGATGAAATTAGTAAAAATAGACTATAAACACAAAATATTCAGGGTTTTACTATTTGGTCAAAAAGTCAACAGTTGACTTTTTTGGGAAAAGTCAAACTTCAAAATTTCAAAAGTTATACTTTTGATAAAATAGTTTCATTGTGTTGGAATTATTTGTGTTAGTGAAAATCGACATTTATTTCGATAATAATTGATGTCTGGAGGTTATATTGACCAATCGAAGTATTTAAGCAGGATAAATGAGCAATTAATTGCTATTATTTCATATGATTATAACTATTTGTTCACATGTGTATACTATTGTTTCACATTCTTGTTACTATTAGGGGAGTTGGTGCAAGATTGATAATACTTGCATGACTAAGTTAAAAATGGAGGTATAGATGGAGGTCTTATCTTTGTAATTAGTATTTTCACATGTCTAGAACTATTAATTCACATGATTTTCTATTAAATCACATTATTTACTATTAGGGGAGGTGGTGGAAGTTTGATAATACTTGCATGACTAAATTAAAAAAAATAAAAGAAAAGTTGGAGGTATTGTCTTTGTAATTTTTTGAGTCCCCAAAAGCGTGCAATTATTAAAACTATATTTTTCTATAAATAGAAGCTCATTCTCCTTCATTTATCACCAATTCACTAAAGCTATAGAGCACTTATTATAGAGACAAATTATAGAGAGAAAATCAGTAGAAGAAGAAGAAGCTCTACTACCTACTACTCCTATATCCAATTTCTTTCAAAGGTAAAGGTATTATTTATTTTCTTTCGTCTTCTTGAAGAGAACTTACATTATTCCATTATTTATTATTATGTTGGAATAACTTTATACATCTAATACCGCATACATGGTGAAATTCTTACATTATTCCATTCTTTATTATTACATTTGGAACATCTTATGCATGCTTTTACGTATGACTTGGTTCCGTTATTTGTTATTCTATTGGAATATCCACATGCATGCATTTTATGCAGGACTGGTTTAAATCTTTATTATTACTGTTGGAATATCACATGCATGCGTTTCTGTGGGACCTATTTCCAAATCTTTATTATTACGTTGGAATATCACGCCGGTGCGTATTACTTTGACACGGTTCCGTTATTTATTATTCGATGGAATAACTTGCTGTCTGTCAATACCGCATGCATGGTGATTCCTTTTGTTATTCCATTCTTTATTATACTCGGTTGGTTAAAGTTTTGACTTCTACACTCCATGAAATTAGTGGAATATTCTTGATATTTGCGCTTCATCCGGTATCTTTTCATGAAAATATTCTTACGAGCATTCTTGAATTTTACTCTACAAAGAAGTATCATGTTGACAATTTGGACGTTATTAGTTCCTGAATAAATTAATTCTTGAACTTGTTTTATTGAATTCTTATATCATTGTCATCATCCTCATGTTTATTTTTTTTTTTGAAAGTCATTTGTGGCCTGTAGTGCATAGATGGCCTCGGTATGATTATAACCAGGGATTATTCGGTGTAATCATGACCGTAATGTTACAAATGATGTGGTAAAAGTCCTCATTGGCCCGTAGTGCATTGATGGACAGATGTTGGCATAATCATGACCATTGATAAATACACGAATGTCCTTGGCCCATAGTGCATGGATAATTTGTGGTTGTGATACTAAAGAATATCCTTGGTCGTAGTGCAGGGGTGATTCGATGATGTGGATTATTTATTAAGCTGAGTCCTAGCGATAAAAGTAATGAAAAACCTTTTAAATCATAAAAGATAGTAGATTTTATTCTCTACTTGACTCTTTTAATGGATTGCTTGTTCCGCTGCAGTTAAACTTGATGTCTATTATATTTTATCAGTTTAACATTGTTGAAGACTAATGATAATTTATTTTGCATTATCTTAGTCATAATATTTCTTCTTAGGGCTAGTTGAGCTCACCCCTTTCTTTCTTTATTCTCTTCAGAAATGAGAACGTCAGGGATGTCTTGGGAATGGAGGCATGTCCGGATGATGATATTAATAGTCCTCACTATTACATTAAATAGTGTGACAATAAATGTAATGAGAACTTATTCGAGAGTGGATATTGTCTAGATGGCAGATTTGTATTGAAACTCATAGCATATGTTTGTCGTATTTTTACGGCGAGTTGTATAATTAAGTTTTTTTTATTGTATTTTATACCATGTATTTGGCGACTCAAGATGGGTGATGTATACCTATTTTGGGGGCGTCACAAGTTCTTACCATTGGTGGAGTTTTCCTACAACAACAGTTATCAAGCAAGTATTAGCATTCAAGATTATCTTTGGGATGAGGTGGGTGAAATAACGTTGTTGGGATAGGAGTTAAGTACGTATGACTACGGAAAAAGATTCAAACGATCCAAACAACGTATAAAAACCTCACAAGACCTGATAAAAGAGTTATGCTGATCTTCATCGGAAGGACGAGGAATTCGATATTGGAGATCATGTGTTGTTACGTGTTGCTCCATGGAAAGGAGTTACGAGATTTGGAAAGTGAGGAAAGCTCAATCCTGGATTCATTGGCCCCTTTTTAATCCTCGATCGAGTAGGGACTGTAGCCTATAGACTTGCTTTTACCGCTAAGTATGTCTCGTGTTCATAACGTTTTTCATATATCCATGTTACGTAAATAAGTGAAAGATCTGAACCATATTATTGAGTTAGAACTGAACAAAATAGCGAGAAGATTTAACGTATGTAAGAGGTTCTGTTCAAATCTTGGATAAGAAGGAACATATTCTACGCTCCAAGGTTATACCTCAAGTTAAAGTGTTATGGAGGAACCACGATGTTGAGGAAATGACCTGGGAGTTAGAATCTGAAATGAAATCAAGGTATCCTTACCTCTTCGACATACAGTGCACGCACCTAATTTTGAGGGCTTAAATTTCATAAGAAGGGGAGATTGTAAGACCCCAACTTTTATGAATAAAATGAATTTTCTATAAATATCATTTTTGAATATTATAGAATAAATTTGATATAATGTTATAGTTGTGGGTAATATTTATAAATTTTGCAAAGTACACAAGTTTTTATATAATATTCGATTAGTCAGGGAATATTCGTACGACGGCACAATCATTGGTGGACCCCACAACAGAATTATTGCCGGATTGAGAAAGCGACAAAAATATTTTTATGAAAATAACGGAGAAGTTTTACCATTGATCTTTGTTGAACTACTCATTAGTAAAAAGTACGATGAATGTGTGGTTGCATAGTAGAACACGGTATTGATTATTAATGCTTATGTGAGAAGTCACTCAGTTTGATTCAATTATTGTCGATATTTTATATGTTATTAAATCAATAATTGAGATGACGAAGTTGTTAATATTATTATTTGCATTATTAACGATGTCTAGAAGTTACGCAATGAGAGGTTTGGTCACCTAATTGCGCGCCAATAAGGAGAAATCCTTATTGGAAAGCCCCCTCTTTCCTGGGAACGACCTGGTCGATTAATAGTGTGAGTAATAATAATGATGATGACGTTTTGTTTTATTCGTATTATTAACGTAATAAAATAGAAAAACTTTTTATATAAAACATAATACTTTTATAAAGTTATTCGTTTTATTAGGCTAATAGTAAAATCTTTTTATATAAAACAGAATACTTTTATAAAGTTATCTGTTTTATTAGACAATAATTAAAATATATTATATTTTATTATGCATAGCGTTTGCATAGTGCTTGCATAGTGTTTGCATAGTAAAATCTTTTTAAAAGTTATTCGTTTTATTAGATTATAAATAGAATATATTATATTTTATTTAAAAATTTTTTCTTTAAATATGGACCGTCCGATTAAAGTAAATCAATCTGGACCGTTCATGAATTGGTTACTATTCATTCCATTCTTCTATAAATAGAAGCTCATTCCTTCATTATTTCTTACGAATTCAATGAAACTCTAGAAGCGAGAAACTATAGAGAGAAAGAAGAAAAGTATTCTCGCTACTTCCCTACTCTAGATATCAAGTTTCTTTTACTAGAAGGGGTATTATTTCTTTGGTATTCATGAAGAGAACTTCTATTATTCCATCTTTATTATTACGTTGGAATAACTTTTATATCTTGAGCTACCCTATACTTGGTGAAATTCTTACGTATTCCATTCTTTATTATTACGTTGGAATATCCTATCTGTCAGGCTTTCTGTGGGACTGGTTCCATCTTTATTATTCTATTGGAATATCATGTATGCGTGCTTTCTGTGGGACCTAGTTTAAATCTTTATTATTACATTTGGAACATCTGTTGGTGTGAATTTCACGACCTAGTTACGTCCATTTAGTATTTACGTTGGAATAACTTTATCATGGCAATACCGCATGCATGGTGATTTACATTGTATTCCATTCCATATTATTACATGTTGGAATATCCCGCCGGTCGTATTACGCCTGACACAGTTCTGATTATTTATTATTCGATGGAATAACCCGCCTACATGCGTAATACATCGCATGCATGGTGATTTCTTTTGTTATTCCATTCTTTATTATACTCAAATTGGTTAAAGTTTGGACTTCTACACTAAATAAAATTAGTGGAATATTCTTTATATTTGCGCTTCATCCAAAGATCTTTTCATGGAAATATTCTTACGAGCATTCTTGAATTTTACTTTACAAAGAAGTATCATGTTGACAATTTGGACGTTATTAGTTCTGAATAAATTAATTCTTGAACTTGTTTTATTGAATTCTTATATCATTGTCATCATCCTCATGTTTATATTATTTTTGAAAGTCATCTGTGGCTGTAGTGCATAGATGGACTTGGTATGATTATGACCGAGGATTATTGATTGTAATCATGACCGTAATGTTACAAATGATGTGGTAAAGTCCTCATTAGCCGAAGTGCATTGATGGGCGATTGTTGGTATGATCATGACTATTGATGAATACACAAATATCCTTGGCCCGTAGTGCATGGATAATTTGTGGTCGTGACCCTAATGAATATCCTTGGCGTAGTCTTGGGGGATGATGTGGATTATTTATTAAGTCGAGTCTCGTGATAAAAGTGATGAAAAACCTTTTAAATCATAAAAGATAGTAGATTTTATTCTCTACTTGACTCTTTTAATGGATTGCATGTTCATTGCAGTTAAACTTGATGTCTATTGTATTTTATCGGTTTAATACTATTGAGGACTAATGATAATTTATTACGCATTATCTTAGTCATAATATTTCTTCTTTGGGCTAGTTGAGCTCACCCTTTCTTTCATTGTTCTCTTGAGGAAATGAGAGCGTGGTAAAGGACTAGTCGGGGAGCGGAGTGATGGTCAGAGATGGTGTCTTAGTAGTCCTCACTATTACGTTAAATAGTGTGATAATAAATGTAATGAGGACTAAATTGAGTGTGGATATTGTCTAGATGAAAATATTTGTATTAAAACTCACAACATGTATTTTGTCGTATTTTACACGACTGTTGTATAATCAAGTTGTATTTGAATTTAGTACCATGTATTTGGCAACTCAAGATGGGTGATGTATACCTATTTTGGGGGCGTCACCTTTGGCAATTAGCTTGCGACCCACGGGTTTGTGCTATATAGAAGTGGTGGTAATTGCTGCGCCATTTCGAGCAGAACAAAAAAATGGCTCTTCTTCTTCAAAGCCTCAACATAAACATTGATAAACCTACAACCAAACCAACTGCTTTCTAAACATGCATACTAACTCAGACAACATAATGACATGTCATTTCATACCAATTAACCAAGAATTCAAGAGAATTATGAGAATTTAACAAACTCAAATTTAAGAACACAAAATCAGAATTTATACCTCTTGAAGCTTAAATGAATTCCCTTAATACTCTGATTATACTCCCTCAATTTTCAGTAACTCTCACTCTCAATTATACTTAATAAACAATTTTAGTAACTGAGAAATGAAGGAATGTGACTGCTATATATAGGAAAATGGCTGCCCAGTTAATGGTAATGTCCTATGGTTTGAATCAATGGAAGATGGAAGAAAACAATGGACAAGAAGAAGTTGGCCAACCACCCTTTCTCCCACCATCTGCGTAGCCATCATCACAACACCTTCTAACAACTTGAATTCACGCAAATGAGATTATAGGCTACTATTTGGGTCACTAATTTTGCGACACGAGTTTTAAACTCAGCAACTTGTTTATATAATGATTAGTTTGGTTTCTTGGACTTCCAAAATGTGATTTTAATGTGTTAATGCTATTACAAAATGAAAAGTTAGGGATTATTTATGTACCCACCTCATATAATCCATGTACATTAGTCTAGTCTAATTTGTAAGACCCCAACTTTTATGAATAAAGATTTAATTTTCTCTAAATATTATTTTGAATAATAAGGTGTGGATTTGATGTTATAGTTATGGATAATATTAAAAAAATTTGCAAAGTAAGCAAGTTATCATAAAATATTCGTTTGGTCGGGGAATATTCTTTTTCTCGGGGAATATCCGTACAACGGCAAAATCATTGGTGGACCTCACTACGGAATTATTGTCGGATATAAAAAGCGTGACGAAATAACCTTTTATAAAAATAAGCGGCAAAAATTTTCTTTATTAGCTGTTGAAATACCCAAATGATAAAAGTAATGAAGATGTCTGGCGTGGTTGCCGCGATAGCACATGGTATTGTATAGTATCTTTGATTATTGATGCTTACGCGAGAAGTCACTCAATTTTATTCAATTATTGCAACAGTAGTTGATGCATAATATCTCATATTATTGATTCAATTATTATCACAATATCATCTGCACAATATTTTATATTATTAAATCAATAAATGAGACGACATAGTTATTCATATTATTATTTGCATTATTGACAATGTCTAGAAAGTTCTGTCGAGGAAAGGGGTTTGGTCATCTAATTACGTGTCAATAAGGAGAAGTCCTTATCGAAAATCTCCTTCTTTCCTGGGAATGATCTGGTTGTTAATATTGCGAGTTATAATATTAATGATGAATAAATGTTATACAAAATGTGTTTAGAGAAGTCAAGTGATTTGTGATAAATAGAGAGATTTTTTATGAAGTATTTGTTGTTAGTTTGGCTTATTACATGGACCCCCACTTATTTTTTAAAATCGTCAGTAGAAAGTTATCTCAGTTTTTTTTATTATTATTATAATAGTAAAAAACAGAAAACTTTTTATAAATAGAATATATTTTATTTTATTGCATAATACTGCATAGTGTTTGCATAGTGCTGCATAATATTTGTATAGTGTTTGCATAGTACTGTATAGTAAAATTAGACGAATTTATTTGAATTAAATGCGTGATTGATTCTTCTTTTATGCAAATTCGTGATTATTTTTACTAAATAGTATCCTGCCATTCTCCTATAAATAGGATGCTTAATTTAGAAATGAAAATCACACTAGAATCAGAGAATTCTTCTTCTATAATATTGAGCGTATTTCTTTTGAGTTTAAGGAAGCTTTGAGTGTAGAAAACAGTACAAGTTTTCTTTAAGAATATCTCCGCTATACCAGTCAGAATTACTCTCCTACTAAGGTAAGGGATATTATTTTTGTTCAATATTCGTAAGAAATAATATTTTTCTTCCATACTCTGTAGTATGTAAGTAATATTATTTCATTTCATATTCCTAATTCTACACTTTTTGATAAGAATTGCTTCTATACTCCTTGAAATTAGTAGAATATCCTTGAATTATGCGCTTCATCTAGTATCATTTTACGAAAATATTTTTTTGAACTTTCTTGTTAAATTTTAAGCTTTTCGTGCCAGAGTACTATTCATGGGTACTATTCATACATACAACACTATTCATACATACGGTACTATTCACGGGGTACTATTCATAAAGTACTATTCACGGGGTACTATTCACGACAAAAAAATCTATTTTTTCTGTCCAAATTATTTTTGATACATGAATATCATTCTTGAATTTTACTCCAAAAAGTAGTTATCATGTTGACAATTTGGACATTCTTAAACTCTTTATAAATTAAAAATCTTTAATATTTATCCTTGATCTCATTTGATTGATTCTTATATCATTTTCATCATCCTCATCCTTATATTATGATGAAAGTCATCTGTGGCCCGTAGTGCATAGATGGACTGTTGATTAGTATGATTATGACCAGGAATTATATATCGGTATAATCATGACCTGTAATGTTACAAATGTTGTGGTAAAAGTCCCCATTGGCCGTAGTGCATTGATGGACGGTTGTTTGGCATGATCATGACCCTTTGGTGATAATAACGAATATCCTTGGGCCGTAGTAGTGCATGGATAAATCGTGGATGTGATACTAACGAATATCCTTGGGCGTAGTGCATGAATAATTCGGTGATGTGAATTATTTATTGAGATGTGTTACAAAGATAAAATATTAATGATGAACTTTTAAATCATAGAAGATAGTAGATATCATGCTCTACTTGACTCTTCTAATGGATTGCTTGTTCCGCTGCAGTTAAACTTGTTGTCTATTGTATTCTATTAGTTTTACACTGTTGAAGGCTAAGGATAATTTATTCTGCATTTTTTTAGTTATAATATTCGTTACTGGGCTAGTTAAGCTCACCCTTTTCTTTTATTATTCTCTTCAGGAAATGAGAATATAGCTGGGACTAGTCGGGGAATGGAGTAATGGTCCAAGATGGTTGATATAGTAGTCCTCACTATTTTATAAAATATTGTGATAATAATTGTAAAGAGGACTTCATTTGAGTTTCGATATTATCTATGAGACTATTCGTGTTAAAACTCTCAGCTTATGTTTTGTCGTATTTTACACGACAGTTGATAATTATATAAATTAAGTGTGTATTTGAGTTATGTACCTGGCGACTCAGAATGGGTTGTGTATACCTATTTTGGGGGCGTCACAGTTGGTATCAAAGCTTAGGGATATGATCCCTGACTGAGTTTTGAGGCTAGAACTAGGAGGGGAGAGACGGGTAAATCCTTCGCTAGTATGACCTACCTAAGCTTATTTGTTATTTAATTGGTAGGTCAGAATATAAGGATAATTTGTGGCATGTCAATTAACCCTTGTTTTATGGTAGTGTTTGAGAATGACATCTAAAATTTTTGAGATAAACAATGGAGCAGATGAGACCCTTGAGTCACTGCCAATCAATAACCAGGATAATGTGCATCAGGAAGGCAATAATCCTCATGTAAATAACAATACCGACCAAATGATGAACAATGGGATGTTTAGGAGCTTTCTACAATTTATGCAACACCAAATGAGAGAGAATCATGTTCAAAATGCTGGTAGAGTCAATGACAACTCTCGGCTGGTCAACGCTAAGAAATTTAAGGAGCTGGAACAATTGAAGTTTTGGGGAAAGCCAGAACCACTTAAGGTAGAGACATGGATTAAGCAGATCACCAAGATATTTGATGTCTTGGGATGCTCTGAGGAGCAAAAGGTTCCCTTTGCCACCTTCATGCTGCGAGGAGAGGCAGATTATTGGTGGGAATCTGTAAAACGTCCTTCCGTACTAAAGATGTCTTGGGAGAAGTTCCAAGAATTGTTCAACGACAAGTACTTTCCTGAAAGTATTTCACATGAAGGAGGTAGAATTCATCAAGCTGGAGCAAAATAATATGACCATATCGCAATACGAGACTAAGTTTGCTGAGTTATCTCAATTTGCATCCCATTTGGTAGATAATGAGGAGCGTATAACACGAACATTTCTGCGAGGTTTGAAACCCGAAATACATCAATACCTCATATCTCACAAACTTTTCTTGTATTCAGATGTTGTGAATAGGGATCAGTTATTGGAGCGCGATAATGAGTCAACCCAACCAAAAGATAGCAACCGGCAAAATGATAATAACCATACCAGTGGTAGCAGTCATCGAAGTGGGGACAACAAACATGGAGGAAATTGTCATGCCAGAAATGGTAACCACTTCGGTGGTAATCCTAGCCAAGATAATAGAAGAAATGAGTCAAGTGCAAATTTTAAAAAGAGGAGATTCAACAATGATGGAAAGATAGCAACATCAGCACCCGTTTTTAAGGAAGGAGTACGACCATCAGTCGTATGCTACAAATGCAGATGGGAGGGACACATCAGTCCATATTGTACGCATCAAACCAAAGTGTGTTTCAATTACGGAAGAGAAGGTCACCTAGCTCGATTTTGTCATGTAGTGAAGGCAAGTCTAGCTGGGATTGTGACACCAAAGGTCATCCTAGACAAGTCTAAGACGGTAGTTCAAGGGATAGCGTTTGTCGTGACCTCCCAAAAAGCGGGGAACCCAAACGAAGTTATCACGGGTAAGCTAATCATAAACTCTTACGAGGTCTATACCTTATTTAATACCGATTCTACCCATTCTTTTATTTCACCTACTTGCGCTCAACGTTTAAATTTAACTCCATAGAAATAAGACTTTGACTTATCTGTTGAAACTCCATTGGGAGAAACCTTCATTACATCCACAGTTTATAAATCTTGTTTGGTTCAAATAAGCACACTTACATTTCTTGTTGATCTCATCTCTTTGAAAAATACTTGCATTTGATGTGATTCTAGGGATTGATTGGTTTACTCATCATACTAAAATTGATTATTTTCGTAAGGTAGTTAGCTTTCATATTCCTAACCAACCTATTATGCGAATTTAAGCAACCAAACCACTAAAGTCGATAACTATCATATCAAGCCATAAAGCCATTCGTTTAGTAAAAAATAGATGTCAAGCTTTCTTAGCCCATGTCACGGATTAAAATAAAAATACGTCAGATTTGAATGATATTTCTATTGTTAATAAATTTCCTGACGTATTCTCTAAAGAACATTCTGGCCTACCCCCAGAGCATGAAATCAAATTTAGTATTGACCTTGAACCCGGTACAAAACCCATTTCTAAAACCCTATATCGAATGGCTCCTATTGAACTTCAGTAGTTAAAAACCCAACTGCAGGAATTGTTAGACATCGATTTCATTCGTCCTAGTACGTCTCCTTGGTTCTACTGTTCTATTCGTAAAGAAGAAATATGGGAGTATGAAACTTTGCATTGACTATCGGGAGTTGAATCATGTCACCATCAAAAATAGGTACCCGTTGCCTCGAATTGATGACCTGTTTGACCAGTTGTAAGGTGCTAAATTCTTTTCAAAGATCGATCTTCGTTCCGGATATCATCAGTTAAAGATTAAAACTAATGACATTCCAAAGACTGCTTTCAGAACTCAGTACGGACATTACAAATTCCTAGTCATCTCTTTTGGATTGACTAATGCTCCTGCCGCCTTCATGGATATGATGAACCGAATATTAAAGGAATATTTGGATCATTTTGTGGTTGTCTTTATTGATGACATCCTCATATACTCCAAAAGCTGTGAAGACCATGAGCAACACTTAAGGCTGATACTCGAAAAGCTTCATGAAAATAAGTTACACGTCAAGTTGAAGAAATACGAGTTCTGGCTTGAGGAAGTAGCATTCCTTAGGCACGTGATATCGAATCATGGAATATCAGTTGATCTGGTGAAGATTGAAGCAATACAAAGTTGGGAGCAACCTAAGTCAATAACCGAAGTACGTAGTTTTCTAGGCTTAGCGGGTTATTATCGGAGATTCGTGGAAGAATTTTCTCAAATCGTTACTCCATTAACTCAGCTGACTCGAAAAGATACAAAATTCGGTTGGAGCGAGGAATGTGTGAAGAGTTTTCAAGAACTCAAGAGGAGACTCATTTCAGCACCTGTTCTAATAATACCATCGAGGTTGAGAGGATTTGTCATCTGATGATGATGCTTCAAGCAGAGGTTTAGGATGTGTTCTCATGCAACATGGGAAATTCATAGCCTATGCCTCACAACAACTCAAAGAATATGAGAGAAATTATCTTACTCGTGATCTAGAGTTGGCAACAATCATTTTCGCACTAAAGATCTAGAGACATTATCTGTATGGGGAGAAAGTGGAGATCTATACGGATCATAAAAGCCTCAAATATTTCTTCACCTAAAAGGAACTCAACATACGACAACGACGTTGACTCGAGCTGTTGAAAGATTACGATCATACAATTCAATACCATCCTGAAAAAGTGAACGTGGTAGTGGACGCATTGAGTAGAAGATCATATGCGGGTATGAGTGCGATATTGTCAACGCAAAGGCCCATTTTGTATGACTTAAAAAGGATGGAGATAGAGTTAAAGACTTTAGGGACCCACATGATGATGTTAAATATACGAGTAGAACCGACTTTAATCAATAAAGTTAAAGCTGCTCAAACTATAGACTCGGAGCTGATGCATATGAAGAAGAAAGTGCAAGAAGGTGCTATTCCAGAAGCAAGAGTCGATGAAAAAGGAATACTTCGAGTCAACTCCATACTTAATGTTCCTAACAACTCTAATTTGAAGTATAAAATCATGATGGAGGCTCACAACACACCGTTAGCAATCCATCCCGAAAATATCAAAATGTATCGTGATATTCGACATACATTTTGGTGGAGCAATATGAAGAGAGAGATTACGGAGTTTATCTCAAGGTGTTTAACTTGTCAACGTGTCAAGGTGGAACATCAAGTGCTAAAAGGTCCATTGCAACCACTTGAAATTCTAGAATAGAAGTGGGAGCACATTAACATGGATTTTGTTACTAATCTTCCCAAGATTTCTCAAGGCATAGATGCAATTTGGGTCATTGTCGATAAATTAAAGAAGTCTGCTCATTTCTTACCTATACGAGAAACTTATTCACTTGAACGTCTTGCTTATATATACATAAATGACATTGTAAGACTACATGGTATGCCTGTTAGGTTTGTAATATTCATGAATGCAATCAAATTACACAAAATTAGCGAAAACGTGATAAATATAGTTTAAAAATTTTACAAACCATATACCCGGATCATCCTTTATGCACAATTATTAATTAAATGAAATGATAAAGAACATGAATTATACTCTTGAAGATTCGAGCTTCCTCAGGTACAAGTTCACCTCCAAATCCTTTTCGCGTTCAACTTGAATCCACCAGGTTTGGTTCCTTCTTTTGATCAACGTTAGCCACCCAAGTTTTTGGCCTCTAGAGGTGATCCTCCAAGAAAGAAGAAAGATTCAAGAAGATGGATATTCGGCAAAACCCTAGTTTTTTTTTATCTCTCATAAAAAAGAGTGTACTTTCCCAACTATTAGAATTACATATTCACGTGTTTTGTGAAAGTGTCAACCACTCTCACCTATAATAAGACTCGTCTTATTTATAGATGTGGCCAACTCTCCTTAACAATAAAGGAATTGGGTTTTATTTTAATTAATTAAAATCCTTTAATTAATTATGCTCCCAATCTTATTAGGAATAATTAATTAAAATCTTTTAATTAATTAGCCTCCTAATCTTATTAGGAATAAATGAGAGGACTTATATTAAATTAATTTTCAACTCTTTAGAAATTAAAATAATAATAATTGTAATAATATTAATAAGACTCCTCTTATTAATTTATATATTTAATATTTCCAAAATATTAAATAATAAATATTAAGCTATTTAATTTATTCTATCACCATAAATTAAACTAAATACACTTAACATATTATTACGATTATTCCATTAACTTCTTAAATAATTATTATTCCTTTTATGGTGTGACCCTTTAGGTTCTCCATATTAAACTGGCTGTGAATAAATCAATTAGAACAATTCTAATCTTATTTAAATAAATAAATTAAACTATTAATTTATTTAAATAAATAATATTTATTCTACAACAGGATAAGTCTCCTAGCGATTAACGAATTTCCAGATAATATAGATTTCATCATTAATCATAAAAGAACCTTTGAGTAAATAGTTACCGTACAATTCAATCCTTTCACCATACACTGTCCCAATTAAATATAAGACATGGAATTACTGTCAAATCTTATTTTATTTAATTATATGTATTTCGACTCTTAAATGCACAACTCCAAATAATGCAAATGAAAAACTCCTTTCTAATTTCATTCTGCCTTGGCCAACAACTACTGGGTTGTCATTTATCGAATCACATAGGACATTTATCTTCTTTTACTAGAAGTGGTAGATTCTTTATTAATCATACATTATCTCCATGTACAACTTAGTATACCCAAGTATACCCTTTGATATACCCTGTGAAGCCCCCAAATCCGGGTATCTTCCAACCCGAAAGATGGTGCTCCACGGTGCTACAGTTCACACAAACATTCAATTGAAATGCCTCAAAAGAACGAATATGTCTTATGTATATATTCAAAATCCATATTAATATTCCCCAAGTTCTTTATAACCGTTACATTTGTTCTTGTCATAATATCAAATATTATCATTATAAGTTATACTATTACATATTTAAATCTATAGGTTCGTCTTCGCTTTTCCTTTATCCTTGCTTAGGATCCTTGATCATTAGGTCTTGCATTTGCATTCATATGGTTCAAGCAAGAGTGAGCATGACTAGCTCAGCAAGTACAACAATTCTATTAACAATATGCTTGAATCATACAAATCATATATCTTCAATAACTGAACAATAGTTATGAAGTACTATTGATAATTCAAAATAGCACTTCCCTTTTCTTTAAAACGTTTTACAATGAAAAAATTCAATAAAACATCAATTCTGGTCCAAGACCTTGAGCATTTCATACTTTCTTTGAAAAGGACATCCCGACACAAAGTCCATAAGTTCGGCATTTCTTATGAGCACGTCTAGGTGATCAGCCTATAGTACTCTATATTGATCAACACTATATTCATTAAACGTATGTACATTTAAGTCATTTGACAACAAAACATTTTAGCATACTCAGTCTTCATTTGACAACCACACCAATATAACTTGGTAATACGTTGACCATACTTTGATAGATTATAAGAAATCCAACATATCATAAGTCTATCCAAAAGAATTGGCTTTGATTTCATCATACAATAATTCATGCATAAGAATACATGAACCACAAAGATTGTCTAGATTGAACATAGACAAGGGTTAGAATACTTGCCTTCAGCGTCTGTTACGGTTATTACACGTTCACGTTAAGTCTTTAAGGTCTCTACAGTAGATGATCACAACACATAACACATTAGGTCATGAATAAACATGCATGGTTCCTAATGAATCTTACCCTTCTTGTCAATCTAATCAGATATTAGACTTGTTACTATTGGTTCCAGCTTTTCATTTTAGTTTACATCGTTATTAAGTTTATGTTTGATTACTTATCTTCAACCTTTATGTATAATAATTAAGGTTTAACAAAGCTTTAACAATGTTATAATTAAGCTTTACTTATTTGTTAATCAGTTATCATTCATTCTATACTTGCAACCATTCTTTACTGTGCCTTCCTTAAGGCTGGCATTGCGGCGCTAGTTATCCTTATACAACTCGTCTTGTCGGTGGCATGGGTTTCGATGGTGAGGTTGAACACAGCTGAAATCATGGCTTCCTCTTTACTCTTCAAGCCGTCTTGTGTGACGTGAGACTACTGAATGTCTAGACACTTCACTGCAACCTTTGTAGCACCACCATTATACCTTGAAATTTTGTGCTAGGCACCTATTCTGTGCACCGAACAATTGATAGTTTTAATTTTGCTGTGAACTTCCGGGACTCCAAATTTGATCATTTTAAGTCCGAATTGGCTGAATTCAAAAGCCATTAGCTCACAAATCACATAATCTAAGTGTTCATGCAAGAATTTTATATTTTCAACCGGTTACTCAAAATTCACCTATTAGTTCATTTTGTGAGGTCCCCGAATCCGGATACTTGAAACCCGAACTTCGGTACTTCACGATACCATTTCTATGGCGGAATAATACTAATAATATTAACAATAATATAGATTTTCAAATTTTATTTACATATTATCGGAGTTTAGTTCCCAAATACGAAACCTTTAAACATTCGTTACATGATAATAATAATGGTACTTATCATCCTTATCATAAAGTTAGACTATTACATAGAATAGCTTAAACATTCATTCAAACAATTTTCCCTTTCCCTTGTTCTTGGGAGATCCTTGGTTTGTTCACACTTAGTGAAAACATTTAAATTAAGCAAGAATGAGCATTTGAGTGCTTGACAAGTATTATATATATATATCTTTGAAAGAATTTAAATGTTTTCTTTATAATATCTTCTCTGACTAGTTAGTAGTTATGAAGTGTCTGTACCAATAATAATTCATAACAACCCTCTTTCAAACTTTTGAAACTACGTATTTTGTATATGGGGTTTACGTGACATACCATGAACATTGTTTTCATTTTGAAAAGGTTTAAGCGAAATTCATCATGGCCGTCATGACTTACGAGACGCGGAGGGTGATGATCGGCCTGTTGTACCTGTATTGATCAATACTACATTTACATGAGCGATGTTATCGTTTCGCTCTGTCCACTTAGGTAGCATAAAATTTTCCCGGGATGTTCATATCATCGGGTTTTCATAACAAAGGTCTTATATAATTCAACATATATGTATATCAAAGGGGTATCGACATGCGATGAAAACAATGATTGTCAGTGGGGACACTTGTATAATCATTTATAGAAATGTGAAGCAGAATATATTTATCAGAATTATCATATACTAGCATGTTGATAATCAATGGGCATATATAATATAGGCAACAATCGTACAATAATAACAATAATTACGAACTTCTCATACATCCATTGCATAAAGAAAATGCAAAGTTAGGATACTTGCACGATCTTGTTGCGCTTCTTATTCTCGACTTAGTTTTATCTTTTATGAAATCACTATCATTAATCGGATCATTTCTTGATTAGTATATCATAACGTAACATAATAACCTTTTGCTTTATTGCGATTGACACATTCTAATCACATTGCCACCTGATCTTTAACAACCATTGAATCACAAATAAACATTTATCTAGCCGATTATCTAAGTCAGGATCAATTTACGAAACATGCCGATTCTGCAATGACTTTTCGAGGTAATAATCGAGTCTAAGACTCAATACGTATCACAATATACGATTAGATAACTTAAATATTAGTCACACTATTTTTCATGGCCTTATAATAATTATTAAATAATTATTATCATTTATCATAATTTTTGAAATATCAGAATCATTATTAAATGATTTAAGTATTACATAATTCTATTATCATTAACATTTAATCAATATTAAATTATTAATGAAACCATTGCCAAAATATTAAAGTATGTATAATAACTCAAAGTATTAATTATTACCCTTAAATGATTTTTAAAACATTTAAAATCATTTTTAAATAATTACCATTAATATTTAAATATTAATGAACTATTTATCAAATATTAAAAAAGTCAATAATTATAACTTAAAATATTTTTAAATCATTAATATCTTTTTTTAAATGATTTTTAAATAAATAAAACCATTTTAAACTATTTATTTAATATAATTATTAAATAAATTTAATATCATTAATCATTAAATAAATATCATTAATATTAAATTATTAATGAAATTATTCTTTAAATATTAAAAGTTATATTTTATAACTTAAAATATCTCTAAACACTTTATTTTTATTTAAAATGATTATTATAATAATAAAATCATTTTTAAACTAAATTATTTAATATAAGTGTTAAATAACTTTATTATCATTAATCATAATTAATTAATGAAATTTATCTTTAAATATTAAAAGTTATATTTTATAACTTAAAATATATTTTAAATACCTTTTATTATTTAAAATGATTTTAATATAATAAAATCATTTTTAATTCATTTATTTAATTCATTTAATAAATAACTTAATTATCATTAATATTAATTTATTAATGAAAATTATCACATAATATTAAAAGTTATTAAAATAACTTAAAATATTTTCTTATATCATAATATAATTTTAAATGATTTTTCATGAATTAAAATCATTTTTAAATAATTTATTTAATATTATAATTAAATAAATTAATTACTTTTAATATTCAAAAATATTAAATATTTATGAAATATATTTAAAATAATTAAAAACTAATTTTCGAATTTAAAATAATTTATTTTGTATTTTTAATAATTAAAAACTATTTTTTCTATTTTTTTATAATTTAGAAAATAAATAATAAAAGCGAAGTATTTGAAGGCCCTATATGAGCAGGCATGTCGCTATAGGTGTTCTTGAGCCTTGAGAACATTCATAGCATGATTTGCAGTCAAAGAGTTTGACGAGATTTAAATTCGGATCACGATGTTAATGGGCATGTTATTAGTCGAGATATTGTAGTACCGATGCGCGACTACAAGTTCAACAACAAACAAGTTCTTACAACATATAATCAGCGAGATCGTGCCTTCAAACATCTTTGTCAGTGCATTTCTTCATTTTTACAGGTTACCCGAAATGAAGAAACGAATCGAAAGTGATACTTTGAGCCTTCCTCACTACATCTTAATCGTCCGATGTTTTAAGGATCTAACGATTCCGGTTATACCCGACATGTAACTAAATAGATCTATCACAAAATAGTACTAAAACAACAACAAACAAAGCGAGATCATGCTAAATTGAAGTTGTCGAAAAGCGCTCTTAAAGATTTTACGGAAAATTACGAAACATAAATCGATGTCGAGTGGCCTAGTTTGACCACTTTTCACGATTGATCTGTTGATGTTTGTGAACATATCTGAGATCCCGATTTGTAGTATACTATACAAGCTACGTATGATGATAACATTAACAAAACACATAAAACACGATAGATATAGATAATGCAAATATTGTGGGGCATACCAAAAGCTTTACGGGTTTACCCAGTTATCCTCGATCGTGGTCGATCAATGAGCTTTGACCACGATTATCTTACAACTTATGCATGATGCGGGTTCGACTACAAGTTCTAGAACACGGATCTCACATCATACAACAAAATCAAATACTTAAACAACAAAAACACATAACAACCACGGATCTACGACGACATTCGATGTCGAACCACAAAATGAAAGTTTTCAGATTTTTAAAAACATCAAATCAGAGCCTCTAGATGTTATGGATCTAACATCTAGCAACCCAGATCATCTCTGAGACAACATAAACAATATATTTTAACACTTAAACCTGACATCTAACAAAAAAAATTTTTGAATGAGAAATTCAAGGTAGGGTTTATACCTTAAATGAGCAATTTACGATTTTGTGTTCTTTGTTTTTTGTTGTTGGATTTCGTGAAATTTGTTCTTAGGAATTTGAAATGCTTAGATAATTTCGTTGGTTTGAGAGAAAATGAGAGTTGGTTATGTATTGTATAAAATTGGCTAACAAAATCATTTTTTCTCTCTCTCGATCCTTTAAATTGACAAATTGGATGCATGTATCTTTGAACTAGAGAGGTTTCTTTGGCAAAATAGGCATGTGGAGTGGTTAGTGTTTGGTGAACAACCTCACCAATTTGTCAAAACCTATAACTAGCTTCTTAAATGCTAAAAAAGGGCAAAATGGTCATTTCCTTAAATTTCTAGAAAAGTGTGCCTTAGGGTTTAGGGTTTAGACATTTTAGTGTTTAGGGTTTGAGCAAATTTGGGTTTTATAAGTAAACAAAAATCTAGGATTTCCAATTTAGGGTTTGCACATTAAATAAATAACATTAAATAAATAAAATTAAATAACTTTTAGTTTCTAAAATTTTGAAAAATAAATATTGTTAATTAATTAAGTTTGTAATTACATGAACATTTGGGTTTATTACCCTTAATCATAATGAACTTTGCTAATAAAGCAATTAGGGTTTAAAATATCGATAATTACGGTTTCTAGAAATACAATTAGGGTTTCTAGAAATTAAATTAGGATTCTAGGTTTTAGGGTTTTGATTTACTAATTACGTTTATTTTAATTAGCAATAAAAGTCTATCTGCGTGTTATTAATCTTTGTAACACAATTCTTGACAGATCAAACCTCGGTTTAGGTTTTAGGATTAGGGTTTCTAATATTGGAAATTAGGGTTTAACATTATTAGGGTTTCGAGAATTTTAATTAGGGTTTACCTAATTAATACATTTAATATACGACATAAATGGTATTACATGCTTATAAAACAATCTCACACTCTAATTTGGATCTCAAATTAGGGTTTAACGATATTCTTAGGGTTTGGGTCAAAATACACGTAATTGACCAACCATTATCAATCTGGACATCTCTAGTACATATTCATGCCTTGAAAAATCAAAATATATGTAATATTATATTATTATTCTCATACCTTGATAATAATCCAAAATTAGGGTTTGGATTCCATATCGATTATTCTTTCATATTTAACCTTAATAATTAAGGTAAAATAATTAACTTAATAATCGTACAAAAATTCATATAATAAAATAATTATTATATTTATTTAAAAAAATCACTTCATATATTATTTAAATAATATATGATTATATATTCATGGAAAATAATTAATAAAAACATTTCTATCTTAAAATTAATTATTATAAAAATATACTTTATAATAATCAATAATTCAAAAATAAATTTACTTATAAATATTCACGTAATAATTATATTTTTATTTACCACATAAATACATATACACATAATCTTGTACAAATCCTCATCCTTGAAAAAAAAAAAAAATTTATCATAAAATTTAAGATTTATTTATATAGAAAATATCGGGTTGTCACTTCCCATCATTCTTTGCATACATGATCATTAATCCACACTTCTCTTATCAACCTACAATGGTAGAGATGTAAGACTAATGACATGAAAGGCTTACCCTTGTTGAACTAGCTTTCTTCTTCTCTTTTCTAACAAATGAAAGTAGCTTATTCTTGTTTATTCTCTCTAACCAATAAGTTAATTGTGTTGGATAAAAAAGAACAAGTAACAAATGAAATCCAAAGTCTTCTATTTATAGGATTGCTAAAGTTAGGGTAATTGGATCATTAATTCATCCTACCTTCTTAAGCACCTCCTTACTATTCATTACTTCCTAATTAAGTTTACTTGCTAGCCACTTATTTTGCTTGGCTATTACACTTTTTCTTGGTCATCACATAATTGTCTTGGTCACCAAGATTAACCACATTAACATGGGTTGCCCCATGGGTCACTCTAACCCATTGGATCCTAGCTTAGGCTTGGATTTAATTAACTTAACTTAACTTTGGGCTTGTATTACCAATTTACTTGGACTTCTCATTAACCACCACCTGGACTTTAACATTACACACACTTGGGCTTGCACATTAATTCTATTGGACTTTACAATTTGCTAACAATCCTATAAGTACAATTCATTTGGCTAAAAGCCTTATTACATATTCTCTATGTATTATACTCGTATTCTCTTTCATAATATACGATATTCCATCCTTCGTACATACTCGTATAATACTTTGTATTATACTTGTATTCGTTACCTCTTACAATACACACGTATCATACGATCATTACATTAACTTCTAATGCTTTATTTTCCTAACATTCTCGAATTACATTCGCATGCAAAAAATTACGTTTTTCATACTTGAATTCTTATTACATAATCCAACTCACTTCGATATTCTATCATACGATGAATAGTGTTTTTTGGAAAATTTCTCAGAAAACTTTTATTTTCGTCTTTGAAATTCGAACACTTTAATTCTCTCACGTAGTTAAAATACTACTAAGTTTCGACGTTTCTAGGTTATAAAACGACATTCATCTTACTAACACGTAATAATAACAAGTAATATAATTTTATTCATTATTTTATTAAATAAAATTATTTTATAAAGGATCCGAATTTCTCGGTCGTTATATACCCTAAGGGTCTTAAGGAATAAGTCAAAGTATAACTCATCATACACAAGATACTATGATGATCTCAAGTCCAAGGATCACTTGTACTACTATCACTACATGAATTCCTATTAACAAGCAAGTAAAAGTCCATTAGATATTCCTTAGCGAGCCACGTTCAGTGAACTTATTCTCTAATAAGCACCTACATACTTGCTTTAGTGTCTCCACACAAATGATCATGAGATCAATCATTCTCATCCAATGAGCAAGCAACGTATGTACCAATCTATCCGGATTCACTAATCCCAAATTTAGTAATTCAACGATTGGGAACTATTTTAGTTTTAAGCTTTCTAAGAATTTAGATCTCATTAAAATGATCATCATCATTATTCTAAAAGCATTGCTTAAACTCTGTCGACCACCAAAAACTCTATCGAAGGTCTTGATACATCTTAGTACTACCAGGATGAATCGAGGTCCTTGAACTATGAGCCTCTTGTAATACTTCCTCCTTCAACTCCGTTTCATTCGGAACCCAAATTCTTCCTTGAAATCTTAATAATCCCTCATTATCAAGACTATACTTTATCTCTTCTTCATCTGCTAGCCGCTTCTTCATCTGGTCACACTCATCATTTCTGAGTTGTACCTCCTTGACTCTATCTATAATGGTAGATCGAATTTCAGTTGTATATAATTTCTGACCCGACTCCCTCAGTAATTCCACTTCTAACTCCATTCTAGTCATCTATGTTATTAACTCAGTTTGAGCCATTAACATAGACAACTTTTCCTGACCCTTCCTACTTAAGGCGTCGACCACTACATTGGCTTTTCCTAGGTGATGCAGGATATCACAATTGTAATCCTTTATCAACTCCAGCCATCTCCTTTGTCTCATATTTAAATCCTTTTGTGTGAAGATATATTTTATACTCTTATGGTTTGTGTATATCTCACATTTCTCTCCATATAGGTAATGCCTTCATATCTTTAAGGCAAACACTACCGCGACCAGTTCCAGATCATGAGAAGGATAAACTTTCTCATAATCCTTTAACTTCCGTGATGCATACACAATGACCTTATTATGCTGCATAAGCACGCAACCAAGTCCTCTATAAGAAGCATCGCTATAAACTATAAAGTTCCCTATATCATCGGGTAAAGATAATCAGAGTCTTATATTGACCCCAAAATTTATACAATTTAATTCTCGAATTCGGTCGTTAATAATACATCCAACCTCTAATTTTACATCATTAAACGGTAATATAACCATTGAAATTTGCAGAATAATTAAAATTTTCTATTACAAACTATTCCCGTTCCCAAAACTTTCAACCTTTACATCTAAATATCTCCGAATTATTTTAATACTACAAGAGTTTACATCGCAAAACGATATTACAATTCAACATTAATATATTACCCAGAACCTTAAACATGGTTCAAATAATAATAACTCAGCCAAAGTATATAAATCTTTAAGTATCACATCTGATTCATATCTTTCAAGTAGCATGTAATATCCCGAGTGTTTATGATAACGATCCTTAGAAAAGGAAATGAATGGGTTAAAGAATATATAATATTTGATATATGGATGTGTTTAATTGAAGGTTATGTAATAAAACCTAAAATTTGTTGAAGAAATGAATGAAGTATATATATATATATATATAAAACTTTTTGCTAAGTTAACGTGTTAAAGTTATTCAACGATAATTGAGAAAAAGATTTTGTGAAAACCTTAGTAAGGTAGGGTTTCGATGATTCCGAGGACGGAATCCTTACAAGGAGGAAGGATGTGACAACTAGAATTTTTATAAGTTATTAAAATAGGAATTTAATAATTAAAATTCTTATTATGAGAGATGTTTTGAGTTTGAGTATGTATATATTTACGTCTATATATATTTTGAAATATGTATACGGTGTGAAGAAAAATATATATTCATATATTGAAAAGTGAGGTTTAATAGTTAAGTTAACTATTAAAGAAATTAAATGAGATTATTACAGAAAAGAAATTAACTAAATAATATTAGTTAATTTAATTAAGTTAAAAATTATATTATGAAATAACATAATTCGATTATTATGCTTTATGATAATGAAATTGTTATGAATTAAATTTCATAAATAATGTGAGTAATTCACTTAATTAAAATAGTGAATTAATGTAAGCATATTTGTTTAAATAAATGAGGAAGTAGTATATTACATATGAGTGTAATATGTTAAAGTATCTGATTGTCAATATTGTAAATAGTTAAAATATTTATCGAATAAAATAAATATTTTAATTGGAATATTTATAGTATTAAATAAATATTTGATGGAAATTATTTAAGTATGATAAAATTGATGGGATTTATGCATATTTTATTATGCGAGTATAATGAGTGATATTCTAATTTAATTAAATAATTAAATTTAGAAGTGAGGATTTGTTAAATAAAATTATAATTTTATTAGGTAAGTAAATATGGTGTTGGATAAATAAAGATTATGGTTAAATCAAAAGAAGTGTGACATTTGGTGTAACTTATAATAGGAATAATATTAAAATAAATGGATAAGGAGGTTAGGGGTTCTAGCCAAACATGGCCTTGTGACCCTTTGCCTTTATAATGAGATAGGAGCCCTTGGTTTTTTTAGTACATTAGACTAAATAAATATCGTTAAGTTGTGCCAAGTATGAGAAAGAAGAATAGAGCAGAGAAGAGAGAAAAGGAGTTCTCTGTAGAATTGGAGAAGAGCCTTGGAGAATCAAGGAGAACCAACCTTTTTCATCATCTGATTAAAGCTAAGGAGGGTTCAAGAGGTATAAAGAAATTCATAAGTTCCTAATCTTTGTTCCTTAATTTCATTGTTAGAAATTACTATGGTTATTTGACCTTAAGAATTGGTGAAGAATCTATGTGTGTTGATTATGTAATGAATTTCTAGTGTTGTTCATATCTAAAATCAAACCAATCAAGTTAAAATTGTGTAAAAGATGGAAAAATTAGGCTCTTGGTTATTACATACTATATGGTCTGTTTTGGAGGTAAAAATTTGGTGTAATCCTATGATTTAAGTAGTAAATTGATAGTGGTTTGTTGTTCTCCTCTGAGAAACGAAAACAACCCAATTGGAATGAACTAAAACGGAGTTAAAACGAATCTGTGGTGTTCGATTTCGCTAGAGATGTTAAAACATGAAAATAGAGTATGAACATGTATTTTGGGTCAAATTTTAGGTTGGTTAATGTTTTTATAAATTGTTAGAATTCTATTATGTTGTAGTTCTATGAATTACGAATCCATAGAATCAAAAACGGACTACATTGGATGTGTATAACTCCAGTTATGAAGATTAGTAGGAGAAAAGGGTCAAAAATCGCAAAAACAACGTAATGGCAAGGTCTAGCCAGCGGTGGCCTTGCCAAGATCTTTATAAATAAGCGGAAGCGCCTTTGGGACTATAAAGGAATTAGCGCGGCATGCGCGATATGTGTGTTAAGTGTGACTACTTTAACCTAGTTTGGTAAAATGGTCATAACATTTTCATACGAACTCCGATTGAGGTGATTCAAGATGATCCAGGATGAGGACGAATAGGCCTACAACTTTTATTCTTTAAGATTTTCAATTTTATGTCTGTAACAGGTGTCAAAATGGTCATCTTTAGGATTGTTGTGTTTTCGGAGGCAATCGGAGGGCGTCGGGAATGCACGTATGCAAGTGTAGTGCTCTTGACGATAAAAAATGTTGTTCTAAGTTATAGAACATGAATATTATGAATAATAATGATGCTTAACATTAATAAATGATATATTAGATAAGTTGTATATGTATACTAAGCACACACAAGAGAGACAAATCAGGCGTGTGACGAATTAACGTCGAAACGCCGTAATAAATGTTAATGAATGTAAAAGTGTTTTAAAGCCATATGAAATGAACATTATAAGGTATGAAATGGGTTTAATATAAAACCAATAATGATTCCTAGCAAGACTTAAACACTTGAATGAACTTTAAATATGAAATACAGTGAGATATAAGTTAAAAGTTAACACAATCAAATTGAACATTGTGTATTTATGATAGGAAGGGTTATGAGACGTAGACTAAAGTTCACATTACAACTACCATGCGTTGCTATGTGACAAATAGTTAATGTGAATGATTATATAATTTTGTAGGGCACGTGAAGTGCAAATGTCTGTAAGCTGTTAAACTGTTATTGGTAAACAACAATCAAGGAAAGTCTTTCAGTTCCTATTTGCTATGTGAACTTGATGATTAACTATTTTAAATCTTTATTGTAAAGAGCATGATGTGTTATATATATGTTGAAAGTATGAAATGTTAAAGTCAATTTATGACTATGTTGATTGATTAAAAAGCATCTTTGATTGAGAAAGGACTCAATCTTTATACCGTTATATGAATTGTAGCATGTATGTTATAGGTTGAGCATGTTATTATGTGCTATATGATGATGAAAAGCGTTAGATTTTCTTTGGTCATCGAGCTCAACCTTGCAAATAACCACTTTTAGCGGGTTCAAGATTCAAGGTAAAGTTATGTGTTACTTGAAAGACATGAATCGGATGTGATACTTGAAGATTTATACACTTTGGTTGTGTTATTATTATTTGAACCATGTTTGAGTTCCGAATAATGTATTAATGTTGAATTGTAATATCGTTTTGTGATGTAAACTATTGTATTATTAAAATGATTCTGAGAAATTTAGATGTAAAGGTTGAAGGTTTTGGGAACGAGGATAGTTTGTAATAGAAAATTTTAATTATTTTGCAAATTTCAATGGTTGTATTATCGTTTAATGATGTAAAAATTAGAGCTTGAATGTATTATTAACGACCGAAGTTGAGAATTAAATTATATGAATTTTGGGGTCGTTACATAGCACATAACTTTACCTTAAATCTTTAACGTGCAAAAGTGGTTATTTGCAAGGTTGTGCTCGACTGTCCAGCAAAATCTAACAGTTTTCATGCATCACATAGCACATAATAATATGCTCAACATACATATCCTAATAATTAAAGTAATATGGCATACATACTTTAATTCACATAGCAAATATAAAGATTGAGTTCCTTACTCAATCATCATTATTTAACCAAAACAATGTAGTCATAAATTGACTTTAACATTTCATGATTATAACATGTATAACATATCATAACAAACACACAACATATATATCATATCATGCAATTTAAAATAGTTCATCAAGTCCACGTAGAAAATAGGAACCAAAAGACTTTTCCTTGATCGTTGTTTACCAATAACAGTTTAACAGATTACAGTTATTTGCACTTCATGTGCCTTACACAATTATATAATCATACACATCAACTATTAGTCATATAGAAACGCATAGTAGTTATCATGTAAACTTTACTCTACATCCCATAACCCTTCTTATTAATCAATACACAATGCTCAATTTGATTGTATTAACTTTCGACTTATATCTCACTATATTTCATACTCGAAGTTCATTCAAGTGTTTAAGTCTTGCTAGGAATCATTATTGGTTTTATATTAAACCCATTTCATATTTTATAATATTCATTTCATTTGACTTAAAACACTTTTTACGTTCATTAACACTTATCATGGCGTTTGACATTTATTAAATCTGCGCTTGATTTGTCTCTCTTGTGTATGCTTACTATGCTTATATAACTTATCTAATACATTATTTATTAATGTTAAGCATCATTATGTTTACTAACATTCATGTTTTATAACTTAGAACAACATCTTTTATCGTTAGAAGCACTACACATGCATACATGCATGTCGGATGCCCTTCGATTGCCCTCAAAAATATAACAGTCCTACAAATGACCATTTTGACCCCTTCTAACGACCTCACATTTAAACACTTAAAGAATAAAAGTTATAGGCCTATTCGTCCTCGTTCCGGATCATCTTGAATCACCTCAATTGGAGTTCGTATGAAAACGTTATGCTCATTTTAGTAAAATATGTCCGATCAGTTTTTTTTCTTCACAATTTGGCAAAAAAGACCCCCCACGGGGGCATGGGTTTTACACTAGGGTAGCCGTCGGTGAGGGTCCTTCTTCTAGTTCGCGAATTATGATCCCGAACACTACAAAAAGCCAAATTAGGCCTACAAACTCTTTTCTAACAACCATACCAACCTACCCAAGGTGTAATATGTTTACAGAAACATAAACTAATATTTCTAACACATTTCTAATCACATAAACAACATAAACATCAAGATTACAACCTTTAAATTTCACTATTTCTATTATTTCTTCTTCTTTTGACATTCATAGCGAAATTCTTCATTGTGAATTCGTTTTACAACCAAAATAGTTAGTTTTAATTACGTTGATTTTTTTTCTTCATATATTTTTACAATCCATCATCAATTTTACAATTATAACATAAACTCATAACAAATTGTAGTCTCAAAATAGACAAAAAGTTATATATATATAACAAAACTCAAATTCTTCATCATTCAACCTATTTTCATAAATTTGATTATTCTTAAACTTGAATTCGTGTTACTCAAATTTCACATATGAACGAAAATATCATATTATTCAACACTTAACATAACCCTAATTGATTTCTTCATCAATTCATACTTCCATGATATCTAAAAAAACTCAAAAATCTAAAAACTAGAGGTTTAGGCTAGATTATTACCTTTGATTTGCTATAAAGATTAAATAATTTTCTTGTCTTTCTTTCTTTCTTCTCTTTTCTCTTCTTTCTCTTATTCTCTCTTCCAACTTACGTAACTTAGAAAATATAACATATAATATAATACGTATTAATATATAATATAATTATATGTATAAGCGATGTCGATTATTTATTTTTTTTTTAAAATCAAAAGCCATAAGGCTTGTTTGGCTAAACCACTTTAAAAATTAATAACTTAAAATCCTTATGCCTTGTTTGGTAAAACCTATTTAAATAAAAGACTTAACATTCATTAAGCTTTGTTTGGCAAAACTAAATTAAACTCCTTTAATTTATTTTAATAACTCATTTATAGTATAATTTATGGTCACACTTTATTTAATCAAATTCTAATATCAATTTAATTAAATCTAATAACAATTACCATCAACTATATTTATATTCATTCACCATTTTAATTAAGTGAATTACTCTCATTATTTATGAAATTTTAATGCATACCAATTTCATTGCCATAAAGCATAATAATCGAATTATATTATTTCATAATATAATTTTCAACTAATTAAATTAACTAATATTATTTAGTTAATTATCTTCTCGTAATAATCTCATTTAATTTCTTTAATAGTTAAATTAACTATTAAACCTTATTTTCAAACATATACATCTCGTTTATATTCACACTTAATCTCTTCACACTAAATCACATATTTCAAGATAAATTGCAAATATATATACCTACCCACACTCAAAACACATAATTCAAAATATATACATTTCATAATAAGAATTTTAATTATTAAATTCTTATTTTAATAACTTATAAAAATTTGGGTTGTCACATCCTTCCCTCCTTATAAGGATTCCGTCCTCGGAATCACCGAAACCCTATCTTACTAAGGTTTTCATCAAATCTCTTTTAAAAAAATTATCTTTGAATAACCTCAACACATTACCTTAATATAGGTTTTATATTTTGTACTACATTCATTTCTTCAACAAATTCTAGGTTTTATTTCATAACTTTCTCTTGAACTCAATTATATTTTGAGCATTATATATTCTTTAACCCATTCATTTCCTTCTCTAAGGATTGTTATCATAAACACTCGGGATATTACATTCACCCATTCTTCTAAGAATTTCGTCCTCGAAATTTTATTTATTAATCTTCATTCATTCAATCTATCAAAATAGATTTTACGTTAATACTTTATTCATTCATTGAGTTCTATAACCACTTTCTTTTCACAAAGATTTTTCTACAATTATTAACTTTTCTATTAAAAATTTTACATTTTGATAACTCATCTCCTTCTCCTTTCAAAATTTCTTTTCTCACTTATTCAATATATTCATCATTCAGTGTCGTATTCTACGACTTACTTCTTTCTAAGGAATATCATCCTTACCATATTCGCCTTTTAGAATAGCAAAAATCTTCCATAATTGCTCAATAATTGGGAAACAGTATGAATAACTCAGGAATTTAAAAGATTCCAAATCATGCTGAGGGGTCACAAGACCTTGAACTATGTCCACGGTTATAAGTGTTTCTTTCAACTTAAACCTTAACAGTCATTAGACTATAGGGACTCCCGTACTTAGGGTGTTAAGCCCTTCGTACGATGTATTGTGCACAAACATCTAAACGCATCGCATAAAAATAATTCCCCCATAATAGGGTTGTTCTTCTCAGTTTTTAGAGATGTAACTGAGGGTCACAAGACCACAAACTATGTCCATGGTTACAAGTAATCTTTCAACTTTAACCTTAACAGTAATACTATAGGGACTCCCCGTACTTAGGGTGATCAGCCCTTCGTACCATGTATTGTGCACAAACACCTAAATGCCTCCGCATAATCCCCTATAAAAGGGTTGTTCATCTCAGCTTTTCAACATCTGAATCTGCACCAATATAATTTGGTTTGACATAACTTCTCAAGAAATGCTTGAATTTCATGAACATCTTTCAATATTTGTCTAGCTGAATCAAATAGCATAGACTTCTACAACAATTAGGACATCAATCAAAATATACATATATATATATATATATATATATATATATATATATATATATATATATATATATATATTCTCATATCTTAAAAAATCTCAAAAATCTTTTGATGGCATCATGATTATGACGTTGTCATACTACATCTCACCATAATGGGCTGACAATCTTATGATCACATCCAACACCAGGTTCCATCGCATTGATGAATCCATCGGTTATCATATCACCCGATACATATAGTTAAAATATATTTTGAAAATTTAAAAATCATTTTTTTATCTAGCCGAAATAAACAGTATAGATATGCGAATAATAACACTGTTTTAAAAATTCTTTGGTTCACTAGTGTGATCCAACATTTTTTTTAAAATCAAAAGTACAACCATCGGCACGAAGTCAATAAATCTCGAAAGTCTAGCATAGCTAGTAGATTTAGAATATCTAATTTTCTCCATCAATTTCAATCTTTACTCCATTACCTCATTACTAACTAATTCTTTTTATTTCTAGCACAACCAATACTCTTATAGTAAATATTCTTGTATTTCAACTTACAATCTTCCTATACCCCCAGTATAGTTCATCAAATTTACTACACATTGGAAGTTCAGGAACTTGCCACAATAATATGAGTTTAAGAACTTATCCTAGTTAGACCATAGGCGTTCATTCGCTGAGGGGTTCAAAACATACCATATTATTATGAGTCACGAACTTATCATATGCATTAGTTTTAAGAACCTCACCTAATCCTAATAATATCTGACTAATCTTAATAGTTTCTAACAATCAAATATACACATGAGAAAAGAATCACCTTTTCGCCACATATACATTGATAGTGCGACACCAACATTCCAATGATTATCAATGTGATAAACCTGAGTGCAAGCACAAAACCGTCGCCCATACAAAGGTTTGTACAACTCAGCCATCACATGAGTCCTCAATTGAAATCCCACCTAACTCTATCTTGCGTATAACTTGCTCTTTACTCGCTACGAATTTTTTGTACCTCATCATTTATAACTCCTCGTGAGTTTATCACGTACTATTTCTTAGTACATTATCTTCATAACATCAAGCTATAATTATTCAAACATTATATATAATCTTTCTTTTATAAAGATCACGTCGTGATCTTATTCTATAATCATCTCCCTTAAAATTCTTTTCTTAACTCGTGATCGTTTTGTTTTACGATCCTCTTTCTTTCCCTTTTTCATCATTTATGACATTATTCGTTATCTTGGCTATTGCCATTTCTTATCTTTATATCTCTTCAAGATTCTTCTTTGAATTTTCTTGTTTATATAACAATTCTTACTTTAAGAATTTCTAACTTCATTTACATTGCTCAACATTTCATTTGATTTCCACATTTTCATCATACGTATTAATTTTCTATACTTGATACACATCGAGTCTCTAATAGTTTCAATATGGTACGCTGAGTGGTTTCCCACAAACAACCAACAAATTAGGTTCCGAGTTGTTAGTTCGTATATACCTCCGCTCTATGAAGGAATCTTTTAGCCCAGATACCATACATCAACTATTACGATTGTACCACACTTAGATATAACTTTTTATTCTTAACTTCTTTATCATTCTCTTCTTATAGATATTGTCTATTTATTATCACCTTACATCCTTATTATTGGAGTTGGGTAACCCCACATTTATATTCCTTATAACTCTGCGAGATTCTTCTTTGAATCATCTCACACATGTTTTAATCCCTTCTTTATAAATTTCTTAAATTACTTCTTATTGTTCAAACTCTATTTGAGCTTATTCTTTCATTATTTGCACCTCTCTTCTCTAAGGTTATAGCCTAAGGTACTCTTACCTAAGGTTTCAAACCAATCAGCTTTGATACCAACTATAACGACCCCAAAATTCATACAATTTAATTCTCGACTTTGGTCGTTAACAATACATTCAACCTCTAATTTTGCATCATTAAACGATAATACAACCATTGAAATTTGCGAAATAATTAAAATTTTCTATTACAAACTATTCTAGTTTCCAAAACTTTCAACCTTTACATCTAAATATCTCAGAATCATTTTAATACTACAAGAGTTTACATGCAAAATGATATTACAATTCAACATTAATACATTACTTGGAACCTTAAACATGGTTCAAATAATAATAACTCAGCCAAAGTATATATAGATCTTCAAGTATCACATCTGATTCATATCTTTCAAGTAACACATAACTTTACCTTAAATCTTTAACCTGCAAAAGTGGTTATTTGCAAGGTTGAGCTCGATAGCCCAGCAAAATCTAACAGTTTTCATGCATCACATAGCACATAATAATATGCTCAACATACATATCCTAATAATTAAAGTAATATGGCATACATGCTTTAATTCAAATAGCAAATATAAAGATTGAGTTCCTTACTCAATCATCATTATTTAACCAGAACAATGTAGTCATAAATTAACTTTAACATTTAATGATTACAACATGTATAACATATCATGCTCGCTTATAACACATATATCATATCATGCAATTTAAATCAGTTCATCAAGTCCACGTAGAAAATAAGAACCGAAAGACTTTCCTTGATCGTTGTTTACCAAAAATAGTTTAACAGATTACAGTTATCTGCACTTCACGTGACACATCAACTATTAGTCACATATAAATGCATAGTAGTTGTAATGTAAACTTTACTCTACATCCCATAACCCTTCTTATTGATCAATACACAATGTTCAATTTGATTGTATTAACTTTCGACTTATATCTCACTATATTTCATACTCGAAGTTCATTCAAGTGTTTAAGTCTTGCTAGGAATCATTATTGGTTTTATATTAAACTCATTTCATATCTTATAATATTCATTTCATTTGACTTAAAACACTTTTTACGTTCATTAACACTTATCACGACGTTTCGACGTTTATTCGTCACACGCCCGATTTGTCTCTCTTGTGTATGCTTACTATGCTTATATAACTTATCTAATACATTATTTATTAATGTTAAGCATCATTATGTTTACTAACATTCATGTTTTATAACTTAGAACAATATCTTTTATCGTCAGAAGCACTACACATGCATACGTGCATGCGAGACACCCTTTGATTGCCCCCAAAAACATAATAGTCCTAAAGATAACAATTTTGACCCATTCTAACGACCTCAAATTGAAAAACTTAAAGAATAAAAGTTATAGCCCTATTCGTCCTCATTCCGGATCATCTTAAATCACCTCAATTAGAGTTCGTATGAAACCGTTATACTTATTTTAGTAAAACATGTCCGATCAATTTTTTTTCTTCACAATTTGGAAAAACAGACCACCCCCCACCGGGGCGGGAGTTTTTACACTAGGGTAGCCCACCGGGGCGGGGGTCCCTTCTGCTAGTTCGCAAATTATGATCCCGAACACTACATGAAGCCAAATTAGGCCTACAAACTCTCTTCTAACAACCATACCAACCTACCCAAGGTGTAATATGTTTACAGAAACATAAACTAATGTTTCTAACACGTTTCTAATCACATAAACATCAAGATTACAACCTTTAAATTTCACTATTTCTATTATTTTTTCTTCTTTTGACATTCATAGCGAAATTCTTCATTGTGAATTCGTTTTACAACCAAAACAGTTAGTTTCAATTACGTTGATTTTGTTTCTTTATATATTTTCACAATCCAAAACCAATTTTACAATTATAACATAAAATTCTAACAAATTTTAGTCTCAAAATAGACCAAAACTTATATATATAACAAAACTCAAATTCTTCATCATTCAACCTATTTTCATGAATTTGATTATTCTAAAACTTGAATTTGTGTTACTCAAATTTCACATATGAATGAAAATATCATATTATTCAACACTTTACATAACCCTAATTGATTTTTTCATCAATTCATACTTCCATGATATCTAAAAAAACTCAAGAATCTAAAAACTAGATGTTTAGGCTAGATTATTACCTTTGATTTGCTATAAAGCTTGAATAATTTTCTTTGTTTCTTTATTCTTTCTTTTCTTTCTTTCTTTGCTTTTCTCTTCTTTCTCTTCTTCTCTCTTTTCCAACTTACGTAACTTAGAAAATATAACGTATAATATAATACGTATTAATATATAATATAATTATATGTATAACTGATGTCGATTATATCTTTTTTAAAAAAAAAAATCAAAAGCCATAAGGCTTGTTTGGCTAAACCACTTTAAAAATTAATAACTTAAGATCCTTATGCCTTGTTTGGTAAAACCTATTTAAATAAAAGACTTAATATTCATTAAGCCTTGTTTGGCAAAACTAAATTAAACTCCTTTAATTTATTTTAATAACTCATTTATAGTATAGTTTATGGTCACACTTTATTTAGTCAAATTCTAATATTCAATTTAATTAAATCTAATAACAATTACCATCAAATATATTTATATTCATTCACCATTTTAATTAAGTGAATTACTCTCATTATTTATGAAATTTTAATGCATACCAATTTCATTGCTTAAAGCATAATAATCGAATTATATTATTTCATAATATAATTTTCAACTTAATTAAATTAACTAATATTATTTAGTTAATTACCTTCCCGTAATAATCTCATTTAATTTCTTTAATAGTTAAATTAACTATTAAACCTTATTTTCCAAATATATACATCTCTTTTATATTCACACTTAATCTCTTCACACTAAATCACATATTTCAATATAAATTGCAAATATATATACTTACCCACACTCAAAACACATAATTCAAAATATATACATTTCATAATAAGAATTTTAATTATTAAATTCTTATTTTAATAACTTATAAAAATTCGGGTTGTCACATGTGCTTCACTCAACCTTTTCTCCAGTTCTTGAAAACTGTCTTTACACTTCTCAGTCCACACGTACTTCATTGTCTTCCTTGTCAAATTAGTCAACGGGGTAATTATCTTAGAAAAATCTTGGATAAATCTTCGATAATATCCCGCTAACCCTAGAAAACTTCGTACCTCAGTCGGCGTTTTTGGTTGTTTCCAATTAATCACTACTTCCACCTTTGCTGGGTCTACTGAAATTCCATCCCTGCCGATAACATGTCCTAAAAACTGTACCCTTTCTAGCCAAAATTCACACTTAGTGAATTTTGCATATAACTTCTCCTTCCTTAATGTCTCCAACACTAACCTTAGGTGTTCCGCGTGATCTTCTGGCATCTTAGAATAGACTAATAAACACTACGACGAACTTGTCCAAATATTGTTTGAACACTCTGTTCATCATATCCATAAATGCAGTTGGAGCATTTGTCAACCCAAATAACATCACCAAAAACTCGTAATGGCTGTAACGAGTTCTGAATGCTGCCTTAGGTACATTCTCCTTTCTAACCTTAAACTGATGATACCCCGTTCATAAATCTATCTTAGAAAATACTTTTCCCCTTTCAACTGATCAAAGAGATCATCGATCCTGGGCAATGGGTATTTATTCTTTATCGTTAATTTGTTCAACTCTCGATAGTCAATACAAAGCCTCAACGATCCATCTTTCTTCTTCACAAACAATACCAGTGCTCCCCACAGCGAAATACTCGGTTGAATGTATTTTCTATCCAACAGTTCTTATAATTGAACCATTAACTCCTTCATTTTTACTGGTGCCATACGATATGGTGCCCTTGAAACTGGTGTTGCTCCCGACATAATATCTATTACGAACTCGATCTCCCTATCCGATGGATGATCTGGTAATTCATTTGGAAATACATCCACAAATTCTTTGACTATAGGTATTTGTTCCATCGTTGCTCCCATTCTCTGGGTATCAACAACATGACACAAATAACCTACACATCCCTTTCTCAACAATTTCCTAGTTTGTGTCATGGTAAGCCAACACGAACGTCCCAACGATTTATTACCGTAAAACACTACATGAGGCTGTCTCAACATTCTAATGTTTACACATTTCTTTTGATATTTTATAATTGTGCCATGGTTAAACAACCAATCCATCCCGAGAATTACATCGAATTCTCCCAACTTTATCGGTATTAAATCTACCGATAATTTATAACCATGAATTTCTACACAACAACGCCTATGAATACTTTCAACATGAATTATTTCTTTATTAGCTACCTTAATATTTAAAGGTATAGGCAATCTTTTGGGAAGTAATCATAATCGTTTAGCAAAATAACATGCTATAAAAGAACAAGTAGCACCCGAATCAAACAATATATAAGCATTTATATCGTTGATTGGGATAATACATGCAACTACATCCCTTGATGCAACTGCATCCTAGACCGTCATATTAAAAGTGTGGGCCATCGGCCTACTCGTCTGAGTTGAACCACTAATAACTAACTTACCACTATTAGTGCCCTTATTCCTATCCATCCCCGTCTTCAGGCAATTCTTCGCCATGTGATCAGTTAATCCATATACGAAGCATCCGTGGTTCTTATTCGGACTTGGACAGATAGGCGAAATGTGCCCCTCCTGTCCATAGTTGTAACATACTATTTTTTTCTTGAGACGGACTCCTAAGTGAGTATTCCCATAGTTCTTGCATGCCTCCATCCTCCTTTTAGGATCTCCTTACTTTACTCCGGTGTTCCCAGAGTTAAAACCCTTCCTCTTCTACCCATTGCCACTCCCGCTGGCTCCCTTGGTTTTCACTCCCCTTTCTACCTTATTCTTGTTCTTCTCCTCTCCGTGGTATTGGCTTAAAGCCTCATTACCACCTTCAGCAATTATTGCCTTCTCTAGAATGGTTCCAAAGGAATTACTTTGAAACACTGATATTTGGCTATAGAGCTAGGGTTTTAAGCCCTGCTCAAATCTCCTCGCCTTCCTCACCTCTGTATCCACCTGATGTGTTGAAAACCTCGCCAATTCATTGAACTTGGAAGCGTATTTGGGATTAATCATTTCCCCTTATTTCAGTTCTAAAAACCTCATCTCCATCCTACCCTGCATACTCGTGAAAAAAATAGTTCTCAAAGAAAATCTCCTTGAACCGTGTCCACGTTAGGTTTTCTATCACAGCTAGACCTAGTCTGGTTTGCCTCCCACCAAAAGTTGGCCTCTCCCTTCATTATGTAGGTATCAAAAGAAACCTTCTGCCCCTCTTTGACATTTGCAATAACAAATGCCTTCTCAATTTCTTTTACCCAAGTCTGGACTTCTATAGGGTTCGTAGTTCCTTTGAACTCCAGCGGACCTACACTCTTAAAATCCTTAAACGTAGTAGCCCGTCTTCTGGCAGGATTTATAGGTATATTCTTCCCAATTCTCTTAAAAATAGCCATTAATAAATTAACGAACTCTTGCTTTGGATTAACCGGTCCCCCTTCCAGTTGATTAACATTTGCTTCTTATTTTCATTGTCTTCTTCTTGGCGGCATCTTTTTGTTAAAATAAATAACACTTCAGTATTACTTTCTTCTTGTTAATTAGTTATTATTTATTATTAAACAATAACTCAACACTCATTGCACAACATGTTCAATAAAAGGCTTATATTGATATACTTCTTCCTTGTAGTATAATTCTACATCATTCGTCATTACACAGCCTTAGCTGATTACATTACTTTCCCGCAATTGCTTTCCAAAAATTGGGATTTACAAAAGACTCTTTGATATACAAAAGAAGGTTTTACGTCACTACATAGATACAACATATTTACATATCTAACTCTACTCTAGTTACTAACTAGGTTACATTTGCCTTATGGCATTCTCATAGTCTGCATTGGCAAGACTAGCTATCACATCTCGACTGATAGTACATCGAGTCTACCCTGCTTCCACAGGATACTCAGCCACTTGCCGCTAAAAATCCTTGTGAGAACTTCTATGTATATAGGACATCCTACTAACCTTCTGCTTCTTATCCTTTAGTTCCTATTTAAGCTCAAAGGCCTCATGTTTCAACTCATGGACCTTGTCCTTCGCCAAAACCTTCTTATCGTGCTCTTCTTCCTACATCATCTCCATGTCCTTCTTATTTACCAAGATGTCATGGATCTCCTCCTTCATCTCTCTCACCTCTTTCCCCAACTAGATATTTCTATCCAACACCATCATAAATAATGCCTTCATTGACTCTTGAGTCTTCTTCTTCTGATTGTGCTCTTCTGTGTAAAGCGACACCACTTCCTAAGATGGTGCTACACGGTGCTATAATTCACACATACATTCAATTGAAATACCTCAAAAGAGTGAATATGTCTTCTATATATTACAAATTAATATTTCCCTTCCCAGATTCTTTGTAACCATTACATATGTTCTTTGTCATAAAATTAAATAAATACAAAGTTCATACTATGCCATTACAAAGACAACTTATTTGTCTGCCTTAGCCTTCCCATTATCCTTACTGGATCATTTAGTTCGTTCGGTCTTAGTTGCATTCATATGGTTCAAGCTAGAGTGATCATAACTATCTCAGCAAGTATGAAAATTTCATTTACGCAATAAGTTTGAATCATATGAATTATATATCCTCTATAACTGAATCAATAGTTATGAAGTACTATAGATAATTCAAAATAGCACTTCTCTTTTCTTTAAAATGTTTAACCATGCACAATATATGTTAAACATCAATTTTGGTCCAAGACCTTGAGCATTTCATTCTTTCTTTTAAAAGGACAACCCGACACCAAGTCCGTAAGTCCGGCATATCTTACGAGCACGTCTAGGTGATCAGCCTATAGTACTCTATGTTGTACAACACTACTTTATTAAACGCATATACGTTTAAGTTTTGACAACCTCACGTATCTGTCGTTTGACGACAAAACATTTGTTTATTCATACTCAGTCTTTCTTTGAAATCCATACCAAAACAGTTGGCAAAAGATAGCAACATTGATAATATTTTGATAGATTATAAGGAAATCCACAAAATACATTAAGTCTAGCCGAAGGAACTGGCTTCGACTTCATTATAAATCAATTCATGCGCAAGATACATGAATCAAAAAGCTTGTCCAAAAGAACATAGATAAGGGTTTAGAACACTTGCCTTCAGCGTCTTCTATAGTTAATTCTCTTTTCTTTTGAGTCTTTAAGGATTCTACAATTCATAAGTACATAACATACCACATTAGGTCATAAACAATCAAGTATGGTCCCTAATCTATCTTCCACTTCTTCTCAATCTAATCATTCATTAGATTGGTTAACATTCATTAAGGTTTATCGTATTATTTTGTGTTTACATTCTCGTAACTTTTGTCAACCTTTAGTTGTAATTCTTAAGGTTATTTATCATCCTTAATGATGTTACTTTAAGTTTATTAAGGTTATAATTCACCTTCAATCAACTTACATTTCCTTTACATTCATTGATATTCTTCACCATCATTTTTCCTAGTATCAGCCAAGTATTGCATTTCTTCCTATATAAGTCTCAAGCGTTGCGTGCATGAAGTTAGCGATGTCGAGTGCGGGTCTCGGCGTTCTGCTAAGGCGTCATTCTCTTTACTATGTGCCATGCTGCGACGTAACTTAACAGTGGGTGAGGGTTTGTTCTACCGCTGCGGCGCCAACCTTAGAAGCTTGCCCTGTGCCTCAAAGAGTTTTTTCTTAGTTTTCTACTGCAATTTTTCCCGGGCTCATAACTTACTCATTATAAGTCAAATTTGGTTCGTTCAAAAGCCGTTAGCTCACAAACCATGTGTACTACGATTTCATTAGAAAATCTTACATTTTAGAATCCGTTAACAAGGAATTCACCGATTAAGTTCTTTATTACGCGTTCGTTAAACGTTCGTGAACGTTTATAGATCATTTCTTTGTTTTAAGTCGGAATTCGACCATTATCGAGTCCGCAACTCTCAAATGCAAAGTTATACTATACGGCATCGAAAACCAAGGTTTCCAAGTTAAATGGCAACTTTTGACTTTTATTCCGAAAATTTCACGATTTCGACGATTATCGTCTAATCTCGTAAATTTTGCCATAACTTCGTTACTTGAGATTTTTACACCATTCAAAATGGATTCATTCCATCATTCTATCATCCTAACCAAGCATATATCATCTAATTCTATACACGATGGTTTTAAATTTGTCCATTAACAACAAAATGATAATTCTTCGGGCAATTCATAATTCTATGATTATGATTCCACTTGTAACATGGTTTATTAAGGTTTAAGTCCTCTAATAGCTATCCTTATTCCTCCTTATGATACATGCACCACCAATATTCACTTCTCTATCAAACTACCAATGAAGAGATAAAGAATAATGGTCTAGGATTCCTTACCTTTGTGTTTTTAACTTGATTCTTCTTCTTTTCTTCTTGAATTAACAAGACACTTCTCACTTTTCTCTCAATATAATTGTGCTAAGATGTTTATGTTTTTGAACAAGGCAACAAATGAAGCAAACAAACTCTTTATTTATAGGATTTTCAAAGTGAGGGCATTATGGTCAATTAGTCATCCCACCTCCATACTTTTCCACCTCCTTACTATTCATTACTTTCCCACCATAAATCCTATCCTTTGCTTGGCCACCAAGTTGGCCAGCTATGACTTACCTATGGGGACCCAAATGGGTTGCCCCATGGGTTTTTTTCACCCGATGACCCATCGGTTCGATCCACGGGTCCGATTCTTGGTTCGGGCTTATATTTAATTAACTTTGGGCCTTACGCTGGGCTTTCATTTCTTATCTTTGGGCCTTAACAAGATTGCACTTGGGCTTGCCCAATTCCTACATAAATTCTATTAGTCCATTACAATTGGCTTAAGCTTTTTAACGTATAATCTTCGTATTCTACTCATATACTAATTCGAATAATCATTCATCATATACGTTAGGATATCTTTCTTATATACATGTACAATACTTTGTATCATACTTGTATTCTTTGCCTCGTATAATACTTTCTTATTATACGATCCCATTCATTCAATTCTTCATTTTCCTTAGCATTCTCGAACTTAGTACGCAGGCGAAAAATTGCATTTGTCATAACTGAATTATTATTATGTATCATTCTATCATTACGTATTTCCCGGAAGTTCAAAAATAATTCTCAAGCAGAAATGGATTAATAGTGTTTTTCAGAAAATTTCTCGAAAAGCTTTTATTTTCGTCTTGGAGATTCAAACACCTTAATTCTATCACGTAGCCAGAATACTACGACTTTATGGCACTTTTAGGTTATAGAACAACCTTCATCTTTCTTATTCATTATTAATAACGTATATTATAATTTTATTCATTATTTATTCAAATAAAATTATTTTATAAATAATCCAATTTTCTCGGTCGTTACAACCACGATATTGAGAAAATGATCTGAGAGTTAGAATTTAAAATAAAAACAAGGTATCCTCACCTCTTCGACATACCAAGTACGCACACCAATTTCGAGGACGAATTTTAATAAGAAATGGAGGTTGTAAGTCCCCAACTTTTATGAATAAAGATTTAATTTTCTCTAAATATCATTTTGAATAATAAGGTGTGGATTTGATTTAATATTATAGTTGTGGGTAATATTTACAAATTTTGCAAAGTAAGCAAGTTGTTATAAAATATTCGTTTGGTCGGGGAATATTCGTACGACGGTACAATCATTGGTGGACCCCACAATGGAATTACTGTCGGATATAGAAAGCGACAACAATAACCTTTTTATAAAAATAAATGGCAAATTTTTATACCGTTAACTGTTGAAATACCCGGTGATAAAAGTACGATGTCTGGCGTGGTTGCGCGACGGTAACACATGGTATTGTACAATATCTTTGATTATTGATGCTTACGTGAGAAGTCACTCAGTTTTATTCAATTATTGCAATAGTAGTTGATGCATAGTATCTCATATTATTGATTCAATTATTGTCACAGTATCATATACACAATATTTTATATTATTAAATTAATAAATGAGATGACACAATTATTCATATTATTATTTACATTATTGACAATATCTAGAAAGTTCTATCGAGGAAAGGGGTTTGGTCATCTAATTGCGTGCCAATAAGGAGAAGTCCTTATCGGAAAGCCCCCTCTTTCCTGAGAATGATCTAGTTGTTAATATTGTGAGTTATAATATTAATGATGAATAAATGTTATTAAAAATGTGTTTAGAGAAGTCAAGTGATTTATAATAAATAGAGGGGTTTTTTATGAAGTATTTGTTGTAAGTTTGGCTTAATACATGGACCCGCACTTACTCATTTTTCAAAATCGTCGGTAGAAAGCTATCTCAATTTTTCTTTTTATTATTATTATAATAGTAATAAAACAGAAAAATTTTTATATAAAACAGAATACTTTTTATAAATAGAATATATTATATTTTAATTTATTCCATAGTATTTGCATAGTACTGCATAGTGTTGCATAGTACTACATAGTGTTTGCATAGTGCTGCATAGTAAAATCAAACACATTCACCGAATTTATCCGTGATTCCTTACTGTGTAGTCCGTGATTTTTTTCCTAAATAGTATCCTGCCATTCTCCTATAAATAGGATGCTTAATTTAGAAATGACAGTCATACCAGAATCAGAGAATTCTTCTTCTATAATATTGAGCATATTTCTTTAGAGTTTAAGGAAGGTTTAAGTGTAGAAAACAATACAAGTTTTCTTTAAGAATATCTCCGCTATACCAGTCAAAATTACTCTCCTACTAAGATATTATTTTTGTTCAATATTCGTAAGAAATAATATTTTTCTTCCATACTCTGTAATATGTAAGTAATATTATTTCGTTTCATATTCCTAATTCTACACTTTTTTGATAAGAATTGCTTCTATAATCATTGAAATTAGTAGAATATCCTTGAATTTTGCGCTTCATCTAGTATCGTTTCACGGAAATATTTTTCTGAACTTTCTTGTTAAATTTTAAGCTTTCCATGTTGGAGTACTATTCATACATACGGCACTATTCATACATACGGTACTATTCATAAAGTACTATTCACGGGGTACTATTCATAAAGTACTATTCACGATAAAAAAAAATTGATTTCTTTTCTGTCCAAATTATTTTTGATACATGAATATCATTCTTGAATTTTGCTCCATAAATTAGTTATCATGTTGACAATTTGGACATTCTTAAACTCTGGATAAATTATTTTTTTTTTTTAATATTTATCCTTAATCTCATTTGATTGATTCTTATATCACATCTTCATATTTATATTGTGATGAAAGTCATCTTTGGACCGTAGTGAATAGATGGATTGTTCATTGGTATGATTATGACCAGGAATTATGTATCGGTATAATCATAGCCTGTAATGTTACAAATGATGTGGTAAAAGTTCTCATTGGCATGTAGTGCATTGATGGATAGTTGTTTGGCATGATCATGACCACTGGTGATAATAACGAATATCCTTGGCCCGTACTGCATGGATATTTCGTGGATGTGAAACTAATAAATATCCTTGGCCCGTAGTGCATGGATAATTTTGTAATGTGGATTATTTATTGAGATATGTTACAGAGATAAAATATTGATGATGAACTTATAAATCATAGAAGATAGTAGATATCATGCTCTACTTGACTCTTATAATGGATTGCGTGTTCCGCTGCAGTTAAACTTGTTGTATATTGTATTCTATCAGTTTTACACTGTTGAAGGCTAAGGATAATTTATTCTGCATTATCTTAGTCATAAAATTCTTTACTGGGCTAGTTAAGCTCACCCATTTCTTTCATTGTTCTCTTCAGGAAATGAGAATATAGCTAGGACTAGTCGGGGAATGGAGTGACGATCCAAGATAGTTGCTATAGTAGTCCTATCTATTTTATAAAATAGTGTGATAATAATTGTAATGAGGACTTCATTTGAGTTTGGATATTGTCTACGAGACAATATTCGTGTTAAAACTCTCAGCTTACGTTTTGTCGTATTTTACACGACAGTTGATAATTGTATAAATTAAATTTGTATTTAAGTTATGTACCATGTATTTGGCGACTCAAAATGGGTTGTGTATACCGATTTTGGGGCCGTCACACAATTAGTATTTATAACATGTATGGACTCAATTTAATTGGTCACTTATAATTCAATACCTCCTTAGAACTTTATTATTCCAATCATACATACTTATTGAAATAATTATTAATTCATTCACATAGTACATCTTTAATGTCCTCACATATACCAGTTGTCACATAAGCATTAGTTATGTAACTTTAATTCCTTCCATTTTACTATATAGTCTTATATATTATATAGTTACCTTAAAATGTCACACTACACTTCCTTTTTAATATAGGTACTATATATTATCATATCAATTAAATGAATAAATATAATTCTAATTACGTAAATTATTTTACTCATTAGTATCATAATAACAATTAATTAATAATATAATATAATATTAATTAATCATTCCCTTCTAAATTCATTCATTCCTTAATTAAATTAAACCATCCAAATTTCCATTCTCATGACACACAAGGCATTTCACCAGTCTCATCATAAACTCCACATTTTTCTCAATCCTTATAAATTTAATTTGAATTAATTGAATTACTCATCTCACAACACATCAATATTTATATTCAAATAAATATTCATTTTCTTATTAATATCATTATTAATATTATTTATAAAATTTACGGTTCTTACATTAGTTATGGGTGAAATGTGCAAATTTTGCAAAGTAAGCAAGTGGTCATAAAATATTCGTTTGGTCGGGGAATATTCTTTTTATCGGGAAATATCTGTACGACGGCGTAATCAATCGTGGACCACATAACGGAATAACTGTCGGATATAGAAAGCAACAGAAATAACCTTTTTATAAAACATAACAACAAAACTTTTACCGTTAACTATTGAAATACCCGGTGATAAAAATACGAGAATCGTATTGGTTGCGGTAGCTACAGTATTACGCAGTATCTACGATTATTGATTCTTACGTAAGAAGTCACTCAGTTTTATTCAATAATTGCCACAGTAACTATTGCACAATATCTCATATTATCGATGCAATTATTGTCATAGTATCATCGATACAATTATTTATATTATTAAATCAATAATTAGCACGACACAATTATTCATATTATTAGTTAGCATTATTGGCAATGTCTATAAAATTTTGTCGAAGAAAGGGGTTAGATTATATAATTGAGCGCCAATAAGGACAAATCTTTATTGAAAAGCCCCCTATTTTCTGAGATGATCTAGTTGTTAATATTGTGAGCTTATAATATTATTTATGAATAATTATTGTGTAGTGGATATTGGTTCAATTTTGATATAAATGAAGGAGTTTAACATGAAATATTTGTTAAAAGTTTGGCAATTATCTTCTCCGATAAAATATTTATTCAAATATATTATTATAATATTATAATTTTTTTTATAATTTAAATGGTAATATTATTATAATAATATATAATTTTCAACATGTGAATAAAAGTGGAGTGAAAGTTATCATTTTGATTTCGATTTTTTTTTTCAAACTTCACGTGCATGCTTCTCCTTGATTCCTTTGTTTCAAAATTAGTGGGGCCTCAATCATGGAAAATAAAGGTTTGGCAGGAAAGGTTTAGCAGGAATGTAATTTGTGAGTGGAGGTGAGAAAGTTGCTCTGTATTCTTTTTCTTTTCCAAACTGGTGGGCGGAGATGTCTCTTGCAATGAATTCCCTTACTTTACAATTTTAGTGGGCATCACCCATGAGGAAGAGAAAAGTTAGGCTATGTTAGGCAGGAAGTTAAGCTGATTAATTTGTTCTTTCCTCCGTGATGCGCTATAAATAAGGGGGCAACCCCTCCTTTTTAAACACACCATTACAATATCAGAAATTCTTATTCTATAGTATTATGAGTATTTTTCTTGAGTATAAGGATATTTTGAGTGTAGCTTTTTCTGCAAGATTTTCTCATAATAATATCCAATATTCCAGTTAAATCTAGTTTCTACTAAGGTAAGAGATTTTTTTTTTTGCAATACTCCTAAGAAATATTGTTTTCTTTCGTACTCCATATTATGTAAGGATATTATTTCATTTTATATTCATAAATTTAAACTTACTATGGTAAGTATTGCTTCTATAATTCCTGAAATGATTAGAAATTCCTTAAGTTTTGCGCTTCATCTAATATCATTTGTGACGCCCCCAAAATAGGTATACACAATCTATTCTGAGTCGCCAAATATATGGTACATAATTTAAATACAAACTTAATTTATACAACTTTCGTGCAAAATACGAAAACACAATAGCTGGGTTTGAATACAAATATTATCTCGTAGACAATATCCAAACTCAAATAAAGTTCTCATTACAATTATTTTCACACTATTAGCAACCATCTTAGACCGTCACTCCATTCCCCGACTAGTCCCAGCTATATTCTCATTTCCTGAAGAGAACAATGAAAGAAAATGGTGAGCTCAACTAGCCCAGTAAAGAATATTATGACTAAGATAGTATAGAATAAATTATCCTTAGTCCTCAACAGTGTAAAAACTGATAGAATACAATAGACAACAAGTTTAGATCAACATCTGCAACGAAATAAGCAATCCATTAGAAGAGTTAAATAGAGCATGATGTCTACTATCTTCTATGATTTAAAAATTCATCATCAATATTTTATTTCTGTAAGACAACTCAATAAATAATCCACATTACCGAATTATTCATGCACTATGGGTCAATGATATTCGTTAGTATCACATCCACGAATTATCCATGCACTACGGGCCAAGGATATTCGTTATTATCACTAGTGGTTATGATCATGCCTAACAACTGTCCATCTATGAACTACGGGCCAAAGAGGACTTTTACCACATCATTTGTAACATTTCAGGTCATGATTATACCGATACATAATTCCTAGTCATAATTATACCAATTAATAGTCCATCTATGCACTACGGGCCAAAGATGACTTTCACCACAATATAAGCATGAGGATGATGACAATGATATAAGAAATCAATCAAGTGAGATTAAGGATAAATATTACAGATTTATAATTCAATTTATCTAAAGTTTAAGAATGTGATGCCCCCAAATTCAGGTACTTGAAACCCGAACTCGGTGTTTCACGATACCATTTCTATGAGCGGAAGAATACTAATACTACTACTACTACTACTACTACTACTACTACTAATAATAATAATAATAATAATAATAATAATAATAATAATAATAATAATAATACCAAACTTAATTTACATATATCAGAGTCTAATCCAATGCGACCTTTAAACATTCATTACATGATAATTAATAGATACCATTGTCTTAATAAAGTTAAACTATTACATAATATAGCATAAAACTCATTCTGCAACCTTTCCTTTCCCTTGTTATTAGCAGAGCCTTCTGGTTGATCATACTTAGTTGAAAACATTTAAATTTAAAGTAAGAATGAGCATTTGATTGCCTAGCAAGTAATAGCAATAATAAATACTAGCTGAAAGGATTAAATGTTTTCTTTGAACGACACTTCTACAACGAATCAATAGTTGTGAAGTAAGCTGAACCAATAATAACAACATATCAATTCTATATCAAATTTTTGAAACTACGTACTGACTATAAATGGGGATCAATCGATAGTCTATGAACATTATTTTCTATTTTGGAAAAGGTTAAACAAAACTTCTTCTGTAAACCATCATAACTTATAGACATGGGGGTGATCAGCCCGTTATGCCCTGTATTGATCAATACTACATGTTCAAACGATATTTTTGTCCAAAGATATACGCCTTGGTAACAAAAGTTTCCCAGATTCGGGATGTTCATACTAGTCTAGAATCCGAACCAAAATAATTCAGTTGGATACAATAAAGTTCTATTTTGTTCAACAATATTTTTAAATCTGTGTCTAGCTGAATCAAATAGCTTAGACGACTTTTAAGTTAATGTATACATACTGGAAACCAATAAGTATGTATCAACATGTGATAAAATATAATGATTATCCAAGTGAGGTCACTTGTATAACCATGCTTACAAATTAACGAACAGAATATATATCTTGATTTATACTAACAGATTTAATTGTACAATAGATTATAATTTAATAACTTACTTATACAGAATCATTACATAAGTATATACAAGGTTATGATATTTGAAAAATGAAAAAGAATAGTTCAGATATTAGCTTACACATGTCCATTGTATAAAGTAAATGCAAGGTTAAGATACTTACCTGATCTGCTGCTTACACAACTTAGTTTTATCTTTATATATAAAACTATCATTAATAAGATCATTCGTTCGATTAGAATAATATATCATAACATATAATCTCGCTATATATAATCAAACACATAACCTAATCACATTGTCACATATGTTTAGCATTCATTAGGACAGAAACAAACACTTATACAGACAAATTATATAAGTCTAAATCAATTTCTAAAACATTTCGGTGTATCGACAGCTTTATCGGGTAATTAAGGAGTCTAAAACTCTATCCTATAGTTCAATATCCATTTAAATAACTTAAATATCAAGTTATATTATTTTTAAATGACTTATAATAATTTTTAAACAATTATTATAATTTATCATGATTTTTCAAAACATCAAATCATTATTAAATGATTTAAATATTAAATAATTCTATTATCATTAATATTTAAACAATATTAAAATATTAATAAAACCATTGCCAAAATATTAAAGTTATTTATAATAACTTAAAATATTTTAAAAGTATTAATATTACTCTTAAATAATTTTAAAATAATTAAAATCATTTTTAAATAATTATCATTAATATTTAATTATTAATGCATTATTTATCAAAATATTAAAAGTCATTAATTATAACTTAAAATATTTTTAATTCATTTATATCCTTTTAAATGATTTTTATATTAATAAAACCATTTTAAACTATTTATTTAATATAATTAATAAATAAATCTAATATCATTAATACTAATTTATTATTGAAATTTACCTTTAAATATTAAAAGTTATATTTTATAACTTCAAATTTTTTAAACACTTTATTTTCATTTAAAATGATTTTTTATAATATTAAAATCATTTTTAAACTAATTTATTATTAAATAATTTTAATATCATTAATATTAAATAATTAATGAAATTTATCTTCAAATATTAAAAGTTATATTTTATAACTTACAATATTTTTAAATACCATATTATCATTTAAAATGATTTTTAATATAATAAAATCATTTTTAATTAATTTATTTAATGCATTTATTAAATAAATTAAATATCAATGATATTCAAATAAATACTAATATTTATGAAAAATATGTCAAATTATTAAAAGTTAATTTTATAACTTAAAATTATTTTTATAATTTTCGGAAATTAATTTCTATTTTTAAATAATTTTTAGAAATTTAATTAATTAAAATTAATAAAACTGTCGCTATAGCCTTTAGCGACAGAAAGTGTAGCCTATTGTGTTCTTGAGGCTCAAGAACATTCATAAGCAATTAACGAGGGGCTACGTTTGACCATCAATAATTTAGTGTGTAATGTGTTTCTGGACTAATTAATGGTTAGATGGTGTAGTACTAATGTAATACCACAAGATCCAACAACAAACATGGTCATAACATGCACCAAATGCAAGATCTAACCTCAAGAAATGAAGAACAGTTCGACTGCCCTATTTTGGGCTTCCACAACTTGTGATCTTGGTAATGGTTTTGTGATTTAATGGTTTCAGTGTATAGCCAACATATAAGTGAAGAGATCCAATACATAAAATGTAAGACCTTAATTTTATGAAATGAAAGTATTCAATTTTCTTATAATTATTATTTTATTTAGTAATTGGTTAAATTGATAAAAGGATTAAAGTTAAGGGTGATATGTGAAAATTTTGCAAAGTAAAGCAAGTTGTTATAAAATATTCGTTTGGTGGGGGAATATTCTTTTTTGTCGGAGAATATTAAATGCGGCGACCACAATCATTGGTGGACCCCACAATAGAATTATTGTTAAATTTAGAAAACGATAAAATTATCTTTTTATAAAAATAACGGCGAAAGTTTTACCGTTAACTGTTGAAATACCCGTTGATAAAATTACGATGTCGTGTGGTTGCATAGTAGCACACAATATTGATTATTGATACTTACGTAAGAAGTCACTTCGGTTTTGTTCAATTATTGCTTCGATAATTCTTTGCATAGTATCTCACGTTATTTGATTCAATTATTGTCGATATTTTATATATTATTAAATCAATAATTGAGATGATACAATTATTCATATTATTATTTACAATATTGGCGATGTCAGAAAGTTACATCGAGGAGAGGTTTGGTCACTAAGCCGCGCTTGATAAGGAAAAGTCCTTATTGGAAAGCCCCCTCTTTCTTGGGAATGATCTGGTTGTCAATATTGTGAGTTATAATATTAATGATGAATAATTGTTGAAAGATTAAAAAAAATGTGTTGATTGAAGATAAAATGATTTGTAGTAAATATTTATTCAATCTTTGATATAAATAAGAAGTCTGTTTATGAGGCGTTTGTTATAAATTTGGTTTATTCTATGGGGCCCATATGTCATCGATCTAAGAGTCACTTTCATGATAGTACTTGCCTTTACAGACGTCGAACCACTTGTTGTTTTCACATTCTGAGCGTCGAACCACTTGTCGTTTCACATTCTACAGGCGTCGAACCACTTGTTGTTTCACATTCTGAGCGTCAAACCACTTATCGTTTCACATTACAGGCGTCGAACCACTTGTCGTTTCACATTACAGGCGTCGAACCACTTGTCATTTCACATTACGGTGATCGAACCACTTGTTGTTTCACATTACAAGCATCAAACCACTTTTCTTTTCACATCACCAGTCGTCAAGCCACTTGCCTCTTCCCATTGCAAGGGCTAAGCTAGAAATCTTCTATAAATAGAAGCTTATTTCTTCTTTCATTCTCACCAATTCACTACGACTCACAAGAAAATTCTATAGAGAGAGAATCAGGGAGAAAAAAGAAGAAGAGTATTTTGTTACTACACTATTGCAGTATCCAATCTTCTACTAAGGTGAGGGGTATTATTTCTTTCGTATTCATGAAGAGAGTTAATTCTTTCACTACTTGTAAGGGTTGTTATTCCATTCTTTATTATTATGCTTGAGAAAATCGGATTTTTATGACAATTAAATTTTTATTTGATTATGTGAATTAAATGAATTTAATTGATTTATTTTTAATAGTATGCTATGTGAAGGTGGATTACATGACCTAGAATGTGCTAATGTGGTTAGTAATCGACTACGTGCTAGTATTAATTGTTTAGAATTTCCAAGATGAAAATAAATATTTTCGAGAAATTCTCGTAAAAACACTATTCATCCATTTCTGTTAGGGGAATTATTTTGAAATTCTGAGAAACGCGTGATTATAGAATATTGAGATGAGATGAAATATCTAATAATATTTCATGTATGGCAAATGAAGTTTTCGCCTGCGGACTTAAAACCTAAAGGTTGAGTGAAATGATTTTCGATAAGGAAATGATATGCGTAGAAGTAATTGCGTTATGGTTAAAGCGTGTTATACTAGTATGATAGTATTTAGTATCTAGTATAATACGATGAGTTAATACGAAGTACAATACGATTATTGTATGAGTATTATACGAAGAGAATACGTGAATTATACGTATGGAATACGATTAGTACTATGAAAATAAGTTAAGACTTAATGATAATGCATTTGAGTTAGATTATGTTTAGTCCAATCAACTGTATAGGCAAGCCCAATGAATTAATATGATAAGCCCAAGTCAAAGCCCAATATTAGATTGGTTAAGCCCAATGCAAGAAAAACCGAACCGTGGATCGAACCGGTGGGTCAGCGAATGGGTATAACCCATGGGGCAACCCATGGGGTGGTGGGCCTGCCACTTGGTGTGAAAGGCAAGCATATCACTTGGTCACCAAGTATTTTACTTGGTGACAAAGTGTGGAATAGTAAGGAGGTGATGGTGTAATGACTAAATTTCCCTCCATTTCATTTGCCTATAAATAGAAAGCAAGAGTTGGTCTTTTGTGAGTTTTTCAATTGTTAACCTAGATTATTGAGAGAGAAAAAGAGCTAGACTCAACCAAACCACCTACTTTGAAGCTTTGCTTGAGAGTTTTTCAAGATTACCTAAGAGTTCTTAAGGTAATACTTCCTTAATTCTAATTCCATCTCTTTTAGTTTTCTTTTATCATGGAGAATCATAGATGGATGGTGTATGTTTAGTATGGTGGAATAAGGATGACTTACCATAGATTCAATCTCTATAAGTCATGAAATCATAAGGTTTGTTATAGTTTAAAATCATGAAAATATTGATTGTTGAGATTAATTTTTGATCAACAATTGAACTCCATCAATACGTAAATATGTGCATCTTGTTTGGTCAGGATGTAAATATGAAGTCCATGGAGTATTCCATGTGATTTGGCTTAGAGAGCGTTAAGTAACGAAGTTATGGCGAATTTCACGAAATAGGCGTTAAGCGTCGAAAAGCGTTGAAATTCGGATTGGTAGTTGAAAGTTGTCGTGAGACTTGAAAATGTTGTTTTTCAATGTCAACACGTGAGATAGGGTATTTAAGAGTCGTGGACTCAAGAATCGTCGATTTTGACTTAAAGCGAAGAAAGCGAGCATTGAGCGCTCATTAACGCGTTTTCTGAGCGTTTAGAAAATGAACTTCAATAGTGAATTTTGAGTTAATGGACTCGAAAGTGTTGAATTCTTATATGAGCGGCGTAGAGTATGTCGGTTATGATGTGTAGGCTTTTTGAGCGGACCAAATCGGACTTATAACGAAGAAGTTATGGCTCAAGAATCTCACCAAAATTTTTATCTTTGAAAGTTATTCGGTCTTTGAGAGTGCTGGCGTATGGCTGACGATTGTCGATAAATGTCGTCGTGCATGACGTCGGCACAATGTAGATTAACTCTATTGCTAAAATAGGGCATTTTCATTGATAAAGTAAAGTCTCGCATGTGCAGAGGCAAGGACAACTCTTTGAAGCTGGCGTGCATTGGCTGATTGAACTAGTAAGTCACTGTGCATGTAAATGCGTGGTTTTTGATAGATGACTTAGGTTTTGAACTTCAATTATTCAGGGACCTATAGGAGTAATGTTTGTGCGCTTCATAAGTGTATTAAAACTATTCCTATACTACCTATACTAATGTATATGGTATTGAACTTAGGAATTGAATGCGAGTTAGTAAGTTATGAATGAAGAACACAATGTGTTGTCGATAAACCCTAGTCGGGGAAACAACGTTGGTATTTCACCAATGATGATATATAGAGTCCGGTTAATAACATAAGTTGGATAATAAGCCGGGACGAAGGGTAATAAGTCGAGTTGACTTTATTAATGACATTAAGTTAACAAAGACATAGAAGAGAAAGAAGTTGGTAGGAACAATGTGAATAATTGTTTGATAGCTAATTACGATTGTCTTTATGTGAATATATCATGTAGATTTTTTGTAAAGGTTGTGGTCGATCGATTAAGTTATTTGAAGACTCTAAAAGGCAAGTTTTCTTAACGCTTGTCTAACTTCTAAGTTAGTCAAGTTTTATGTGATTCATTGTACTAAATTGCATGACTGGTTTTAAAGAAAGGGTTGATGCCAGATTGAACTTGGCTAGACTACTCTTAAGATATAGATTGATTGATATTCATATCTTTCTATATAGAAATGTTAATGTTATCCTATGCCAAGTAATTGGTACGGATGTGAAGGTAAGGTTTGTCTATGAATAAACAAAAGTATTTTTCATCGATTATTCGATGGGCGCGCATGAAGTTGCCAAATGTTAAGCGTAAATCGTTTAACGAATGAGTGTTGATCAACATAGAGTACTATAGGCTGATCACCTAGAAGTGCTCATAAGTAATGCGGATGTACAACCTTAGTGCTGTGATATCCTTTTCAAGTATGAAAATAGAAAGCTACTGTTCATGGTCGATTGATCGGTTCAGAATTCCTAATCTAATCTATACTTTGGGAATTGATGATATGAAATGTTAAAGTATTATTGTTTCATAATACTTTATAACTATTTGTTCAGTTATGTATGAGTTGTTATATAATTCACGAATGTGATATTACTGTTATCCTTTGTTAAACTTGTTGAGCTGTTATGCTCACTTCTTGCGTGAATTACATGATTGCAGTTAAGGATGAACGTACTAAGAATGCTAAGAGAGATAAGGGCAAAGCTAAGATGGATGCTTAACCATCGTGTAATAGATTAGTATGTTTGTATGTATTATACATTATGAACAACGAATGATGTAATCGGTTTATGAGCCTGGGAAGGATTATACTTTTATTGTAATAAGAAGATAGTAATTACATTCATTATGTTGTATTTCAATGGAATAATTGTATAGTTATGAGTACAGTGTAGCACCATATGTTGGGTTGGAAGATACCCGAATTTGGGGGCGTCACAATTATTCTATTGGAATAACCTGTCTACGCGGACTACCGCATGCATGGTGAAATCCTTTTTTATTCCATTCTTTATTATTCTGTGGGAATAACCTGTCTACGTGGACTACCGCATGCACAGTGAATAACCTTTTCGTATTCATTTGTTATTAAATTATGGAAATATTACATCATCATCGGACTACCGCATGACGATTGAAAATCCATTTGCGATTTCATATATTGTTTCATTTGATTCCTAAATTTAAACTTACTATGGTAAATATTGCTTCTATAATTCCTGAAATTAGTAGAATATCCTTGATATTTGTGCTTCATCCAGTATCTTTTCATGAAAATATTAATCTGAGCATTCTTCATAAGTTTTAACCTTTTCATCCCGGAGTACTATTCACGGGGTACTACTCCCGAAGTACTATTCACGAGGTACTATTCATTCGGGTACTATTCACCCGAGATACTATTCATGACAAAAATTGATTTCTTTTCGGTCCAAATCATTTTTGATACAATATTATTCTTGAATTTTACTCCACAAAGCAGTATCATGTTGACAATTTGGACATTATGGAATTCTGGATAAATTGAATTATAAATCTTTAAAATGTATCCTTTGTTTTCTTTTAATTGAATTCTTATATCATTATCATCATCCTCATGATTATATTATAAATGAAAGTCATCTTTGGCTTACGTGCATAGATGGACTATTGATTGGTATGATTAGGACCAGGAATCATTCGGTATAATCATGACCTGTAATGTTACAAATGATGTTGTAAAAGTCCTCATTGGCCTGTAGTGCATTGATGAACATGACCAACTGATGAATATCCTTGCCCCATAGTGCATGGATAATTTAGTGATGTGGATTATTTATTACGCTGAGTCTCAGCGATAAAATTGGTGATAACTTTAAATCATAGAAGATAGTAGATATCATGTTCTACTTGACTCTTCTAATGGATTGCTTGTTCCGTTGCAGTTAAACTTGATGTCTATTGTATTTATCAGTTTAACATTGTTGAAGACTAACGATAATTTATTCTACATTATCTTAGTCATAATATTTCTTCTTTGGGCTAGTTGAGCTCACCCACTTGCTTTCATTGTTCTCTTCTTGAAATGAGAATATAGGCTGGGGACTAGTCGAGGGAGCAGGTGACAGATCGAGATGTTTGCATTAGTAGTCCTCACTATTCTATGAAATAGTGTGATAATAAATGTATTAAGGACTTATTTTAAGTTTGAATACTATCTAGAAGACAATATTGTATTAAAACTCACAGCTTATGCTGTATATTTAAGTTTGTATTTGTATTTTGTACCATGTATTTGGCGACTCAAAATGGGTGATGTATACCTATTTTAGGGCGTCACAGTTGGGATCAAAGCTTAGGGATATAATCCCTGGCTGAGATGTGAGACTAGAACTAGGAGGGGAGAGACACGTAAATCTTTCGCTAGTATGACCTACCTAAGTTTATTTGTTATTTAATTGGTAGGTCAGAATATAAGGATAATTTGTGGCATGTCAATTAACCCTTGTTTTATGGTAGTGTTTGAGATAAGCAATGGAGCACATGAGACCGTTGAGTCACCAATGATCAATACCCATGATAATGTGCATTAGGAAGGCAATAATCCTCAGGTAAACAACAACACCGATCAAATGATGAACGATGGGATGTTCAGAGGCTTTATGCAATTCATGCAACATCAAGCGAGAGCGAATTGCTTTGTTCAAAATGTAGGTGGAAACACTGGTAACTCTCAGACGGTCATCGCTAAGCCATTCAAGGAGCTGGGACCACCGGAGTTTTTGGGAGAGCCAAAACTACTTAAGGCGGAGACATGGATAAAGCAGATCACCAAGATATTTGATGTCTTGGGATGCTCAGGAAGCGAAAGGTTCCTTTTCCACCTTCATTATTGCGAGGAGAGGCTGATTCTTTGGTGGGAATCTGTAAAAGCGTACTGACTGCCGCACTCAAAATGTCTTGGGAGAAGTTCGAGAACTGTTCAACGACAAGTACTTTCCGAAAGTATTCATCACATGAAATAGGTAGAGTTCATCAAGCTTGAAAGCAAAACAATATGGTAGTATCGCGATTATGAAGCCAAGTTTGCCGAGTTGTCCGGTTTGCATCCCACTTAGTTGATAACGAGGAGAGAATGATGCGGATGTTTCTAAGAGGTTTGAAACCCGAGATACGTCAATACCTTATCTCTCACTGGCTGTGTTTGAATTGGATGTTGTAAATAGGGCTTGGTTATTGGAGCACCATAATGAGTCAATTGACCCAGTGAAAGCAATTTGAAAAAATGGTAATACCTGATGGTAGCGATCATCGAAGCGGTGATAACAAATATGAAGGGAATAAACATGCCAGAAATGGTGACCACTTCGGTGGTAATCATAGCCAAGACAATAGAAGTGAAAATTTCAAGAAGAGAAGGTTCAATAATGACGGAAAAGGCGTCGGAATGACAAACACCGTTTCAAAGGAAGAAGAACGACCATCGATTCGTATGTTTCAAATCTTGGACAGGAGGGACACATCCGTCTAAAGCATGACATAATGATCCCCAAGCGTGTTATAATTGCGGAGAGAAGGTCACCTAGCTCGATTTTATCATGTAGTGAAGTCAAGTCCAAATTTGGGATAGTGGCGTAACGGATGTCCCAGACAAGTCAAAATCAGTAGTTTAAGAGAGAGCATTTTTTTTTGTGACGAGGAACCCGAATAAAGTTATCACGGGTAAGCTAATCATAAACTCTTGCGAAGTCTATACCTTATTTGATACTGGTTCTACCCATTCTTTTATTTCTCCTACTTGCGTTCAACATTTAAATTTTACTCCAGAGAAATTAGACTTTAACTTATCTGTTGAAACTCCGTTGGGGGAAACCTTTATTACATCCACTATTTATAAGTCTTGTTTGATTCAAATCGGCAACCACACATTACCTGTCGATCTTATCTTTTTGAAAATACTTGTATTCGATGTGATTTTAGGGATTTATTGGTTAACCACTCATCATGCTAAAATTGATTGTTTTTGTAAGGTTATTAGCTTTCATATTCCTAACCAACCTATTATGCGAATTCAAGCAACCAAACTATTAAAGTCAATCACTGTCATCTCAAGCTATAAAACTATTCATTTATTAAAAAACGGATGTCAAGCTTTCTTAGCTCATGTCACACATTTAAACAAAAATACGTCAGTCTTGAATGATATTTCTATTGTTAATAAATTTCTGGCGTATTCCCTAAAGAATTTCTTAGCCTACCCCAGAGCGTGAAATTGAATTTTGTATCGACCTTGAACCTGATACAAAACCCTCAAATATTTTTTTCACCTAAAATGAACGCATTATGCACCAAAGACGTTGGCACAAGCTGTTGAAAGCTTATGTACGACAATACCATTCAATACCATCCTGGAAAAGCGAACGTAGTAGCTGACGCGTTGAGTAGAAGATCATATGCGGGCACGAGTGCGATATTGTCAACGCAGATGCCTATTTTGTATGACTTGCAAAGGATGGAGATAGAGTTAAAGACTCTAGGGACCCACGTGATGATATCAAATATACGAGTAGAACCAACTTTAATCGATAAAGTTAAAGTTTCTCAAGCTACAAACCTGGAGTTGATGTATATGAGGAAGAAAATGCAAGAAGGTGCTATGCCGGAAGAGAGTATCGATGAAGAAGAAATACTTCGAGTCGACTCCGGACTTGAGGAAAATATTCTTTTGTCTGGGGAATATTCTTTTCTCGGGGAATATTAAATGCGACGACACAATCATTAGTGGACCCCTAATAGAATTATTGTCGAATTTAGAAAATGACAAAATTATCTTTTTATAAAAATAACGTGAAAGTTTTTCAGATTAATTGTTGAAATACCCGGTGATAAAAGAAAGCGATGTCTGGCGTGGTTGCATAGTAGCACCACGATATTGATTATTGATGCTTACGTAAGAAGTCACTCGGTTTTGTTCAATTATTGCTACAATAATTGCTGCATAGTATCTCACATTATTTGATTCAATTTTTGTCGATATTTTATATATTATTAAATCAATAATTGAGACGATACAGTTATTCATATATTTATTTGCAATATTGACGATGTCTAGAAAGTTCTGTCGAGGAGAGGTTTGGTCACCTAACTGCGCCAATAAGGAGAAGTCCTTATTGGAAAGCCCCCTCTTTCCTGGGAATGATCTGGTTGTCAATAATATTAATAATGAATAATTGTTGAAAGATTAAAAAAAATGTGTTGATTGAAGATAAAATGATTTGTAGAAAATATTTATTCAATCTTTGATATAAATAAGAAGTCTGTTATGAGACGTTTGTTATAAATTTGGTTTATTCTACGGGGCCCGTATGTCATCATCTAAGAGACACTTTCGCTAATAGTACTTGCCTTTACCAGACGTCGAACCACTTGTTGTTTCACATTACAGGCATCAAACCACTTGTTGTTTCACATTATAGGTGTCGAACCACTTATCATTTCACATTACAGGCGTCGAACCACTTGTCGTTTCACATTACAGGCGTTGAACCACTTGTCATTTCACACTACAGGCATCGAACCACTTGTTGTTTCACATTACAGGCGTCAAACCACTTTTCTTTTCACATCACCAGTCGTCAAGCCACTTGCCTCTTCCCATTGCAAAGGCTAAGCTAGAAATCTTCTATAAATAGAAGCTTATTTCTTCTTTCATTCTCAACAATTCACTACGACTCACAAGAGAATTCTATAGAGAAAGAATCAGGGAGAAAAAAAAGAAGAAGAGTATTATGTTACTACACTAGTGTAGTATCCAATCTCCTACTAAGGTAAGGGGTATTATTTCTTTTGTATTCATAAAGAGAGTTAATTCTTTCAATAGTCGTAAGGGTTGTTATTCCATTCTTTATTATTCTATTGGAATAACCTGTCTACGTGGACTACCGCATGCATGGTGAAATCCTTTTATTATTCCATTCTTTATTATTACGTGGGAATAACTTTGTCTCATGAGACTCTCGCATGCACGGTGAATAACCCTTCGTATTCATTTGTTATTAAATTATGGAAATGGTCTATCTGCGCGGACTACCGCATGACAGTTGAAAATCCATTTGCAGTTTCGTATATTGTTCATTTCATATTCCTAAATATAAACTTACTGTGGTAAGTATTGCTTCTATAATTCCTGAAATTAGTATAATATCCTTAATATTTGTGCTTCATCCAGTATCTTTTTATGAAAATATAATTCTGAGCATTCTTGATAAGTTTTAACCTTTTCATGCCGGAGTACTATTCACGGGGTATGGAGAAACCACAATGCTGAAGAAGCAACGTGGGAACTCGAGAGTAAATTGAAGGAAGATTTTCCTCATTTGTTCATGTAATTATAAGCTAGATTCTTGGGACAGAATCCTTATAAGGGGGAGAGAATGTAACGCTTGAGAAAATGAATTTTATGATAATTAAATTTTTATTTGATTATGTGAATTAAATGAATTTAATTGATTTATTTTGTGAGTAAGCCATGTGAAGGTCGTTCTATGACCTAGGATGTGCTAATGTGGTTAGTAATCTAGCTACATGCTAGAATTAATTGTTTAGAATTTCCAAGATAAAATAAAAATTTTTCGAGAAATTCAGTAAAAAGCACTATTAAATAGTTTACGCTGGGGAATTATTTTAAAAATTCCGAGAAATGCGTAATGATAAAATATCGAGATAAGATGAAATATCTAATAATATTTCATTTATGGCAAATGAAGTTTTCGCCTACGGACTTAAAACCTAAGGGTTGAGTGAAATGATTTCCGAGAAGGAAATGAAACGCGTAGAAGGAATTGCGTTATTGTTAAAGCGTGTGTTATACAAGTATGATACTATCTAGTATCTATGTATAATATGATGAGTTAATACGAAGTACAATACGATTATCGTACGAGTATTATACGGAAAGAATACGTGAATTATACGTATAGAATACGATTCGTATTATGGAATTAAGTTAAGACTTAAGGATAATTCATTTGAGTTGGATTATGTTTAGTCTAATCAATTGTATAGGCAAGCCCAATGAATTTATGTGTTAAGACTAAGTCAAGGCCCAATATTAGATTGGTTAAGCCCAATGCAAGAAAAACCAAGCAAGTGGATCGAAGGCGGTGGGTCATTGAATGGGTAAAACCCATAGGGCAACCCATGAGGGATTACCCATATGGCGTGGTGGGTGTGAGCCCTTTGTGTGCAAAAGCAAGAATAACACTTGGTCACCAAGTATTTTACTTGGTGACAAAGTGTTGAATAGTAAGGAGGTGATGGTAAATTAACCAAATTGCCCTCCATTTTATTTGCCTATAAATAGAAAGCTAAAGTTGGTCTTTTGTGAGTTTTTCAAATTGTCAACCTAGATTTTGAGAGAGAGAGAGAGAGCTAGACTCAACCAAAAGTCCTACTTTGAAGCTTTGCTTAAGAGTTTTTTCAAGATTACTTAAGAGTTCTTAAGGTAATATTCCTTAATTCTAATTCCATCTCTTTTGGTTTTCTTTTAGTATGGAGAATCATAAATGGGTGGTGTATGTCTAGTATGGTGGAATAAGGATGACTTGTTATAGATTCAATCTCTATAAGTCATGAAATCATAGAAATCATAAGGTTTGATATAACTTAAAATCATGAAAATATTGATTGTTGATAAACAATTGAACTCCATCAATACGTAAATATGTGCATCTTTCTAGGTTAGGATGTAGATATGAAGTCCATGGAGTATTCCATGTGATTTGGCTTAGAGAACGTTAGTAACGAAGTTATGACGAATTTCACAGAAATAGACGTTAAACGTCGAAAACGTTGAAATTCCGGATTGGTAGTCAAAAGTTGTCGTGAGACTTGAAAACGTTGTTTTTCAATGTCAATACGTGAGTTATGGTATTTAAGAGTCGTGGACACAAGAATAGTCGGATTCTGACTTAGAACGAAGAAAACGAGGATTGAACGCTCATTAACATTTACGAACGCTTGAAAATGAACTCAATAGTGAATTTTGAGTTATCGAATTCAAAAGTGTCTAATTCTTATATGAACCTGTAGAGTATGTCATTTATGACGTGTAGGCTTTTGAACGGACCAAATTGGACTTATAATGAAGAAGTTATGGATCCGAGAAACTCACCAAAATTTTATCTGTTAAAATTTTTTTGGTGCTGAGTTATGGCGCCATGGCGCCAGAAAGTGCTTTAAAGTGCCGCGTTGCAGCACCGACATATTGTAATTGGCTACTAAAAAGTGGTGGCAATGGCAACATCATCGATAGAATGAAGTCTCATGGCAAGTAAGGCCTTGAGAGGCAAGGACACTGGTAGCGCTAGCTGGCGCGCGCATCGCTTGGTCTTGTAATAAGATGTCCTGCAGCATGGCGTGGAGTAGAAGTAATTGTTGAATGACTTATGTTTGAACTGCAATTGTTCAGAGACCTAGAAGAGTAAAGTTTATGCACTTCATAAATGTACTAAAACTATTCCTATACTACCTATACTAAGGTATATGGTATTGAAACTTAAGAATTGAATGCATGTTAGTAAGTCATGAATGAAGAACACAAAGTGTTATCAATGAACCCTAGTCGGGAAACAACGTTGGTACTTCGCCAATGATGATAGAGTCCGGTTAATAACGTAAGTTGGTTAATAAGCTGGGACGAAGGGTAATAAATCGAGTTGACATTATTGATGATATTAAGTTAACAAAGACATAGAAGAGAAAGAAGTTGGTAGGAACAATGTGAATAATTATTTAATAGCTAATTAAAGTGTGCTATGTGAATATATCATGTAGATTCTATAAAGGTCATGGTCAGTCGATTAGGTTATTTGAAGACGCTGAAAGGCAAGTTTTCTTAACGCTTGTCTAACTTTCGAGTTAGTCAAGTTTTATGTGATTCATTGTACTGAATTGCATGACGAGTTTTAAAGAAAGGGTCAATGCCAAATTTAATTCGGCTAGACTACTCGTAAGATATTGATTGATTGATATTCATATGTTTCTTTATAGATGTGTTAACGCTATCCTATGCCAAGTAATTGGTACGGATGTGAAGGTAAGGTTTGTCTATGAACAAACAAATGTATTTTCATCGATTATTCGATGGGCACGCGAGTTTGCCAAATGTTAAACGTAAATACGTTTAACGAATGAGTGTTGATCAACATAGAGTACTATAGGCTGATCACCTAGAAGTGCTCGTAAGTAATGCGGATGTACAACCTTAGTCTTTGTGATATCCTTTTCAAGTATGAAAATAGAAAGCTCTGTTTGTTCATGGTGTATCGTAGGTTCGAAATCCTAATCTACTCTATACTTTGGGAATTGATGTTATGAAATGTTAAAGTATTATTGTTTCATAATACTTCATAACTATTTATTCAGTTATGCATTAACTGTTATATAATTCACGAATGTAGTATTACTGTTATCCTTTGTTAAACTTGCTGAGCTTTTTATGCTCACTTCTTGAGTGAATTATATGATTGCAGTTAAGGATGAACGTACTGAGAATGCTAAGAGAGATAAGGGCAAAGCTAAGATGGATACTTAACCATCGTGTAATAGATTAGTATATTTGTATGTATTATACGTTACAAACAACAAACAAAGTAATCAGTTTATGAACTTGGGAATGGATTTCACTTTGATTGTAATAAGAAGATAGTAATTACTTTCATTATATTGTGTTTCAATGGAATGATTGTACAGTTATAAGTACCGTGTAGCACCATTTGTCGGGTTGGAAGATACCCAAATTTGGGGGCGTCACAGGTTGGTATCAAAGTATTAGGTTATAAAACTTAAGGGGGAAAAACCTTAGGCTAATAACCTCGTAAGGAAGGTAAAGTCCGAAGAATGAAATTTAAGTCAATTGAATTAATAAGGTATTGAGAAAAATCAGTACCGAAAGATTTAAAAGATGGAAATTAATCTTAAATAAATTAAATGTGATTTGTGCTTATACTATTGTGTATTATGTACTAATCAACGTGTTATGTGTTTTGTAGATGTCAAACGATAGCTTGATGTTTAGAGACATTAAAGTGATAAGTGAGGAGTCAGTGAACCAAGTGGAGATATTACCAATGCCAGTGGCGGAAGTACCGTTACTGGTTCTAGAAGACTCGGATAGTGAGGAATACATCTTTGAGGAGAAATACTCCGAGGAGACAATGGGAATAATGTCATATTTAAATATGATGATTGACGTGGAGGAAGAGGTGGAGGTGACATCGATTAACACGGTGGTGCCTACTCAGGAGCCAACACCTCCGGATGCAATGAGATCATTGTATCATTTGTGTTGGATAGGAATGTGTAATCTGCATCTTTGTAGTCTGGAACACAAAAATTAGGAGATAACTTGCCCTATATGAGGCGAAGGAATCTGCAGAGGCAGATTTTGAGTCGAAGCACGATGAGAAAGTGCTTATGACGGATAAGGCAAGTGACTATGAGGAAGAGGATAGAAGATGAAGAAAAGACTAGGTATAACCTCGATAAGGAGGATTACTTCATTTTGAAGGAAGAATTTGGGTTTCCCAATGATCCCGAATTAAAGGAGGAGGTAATGAAGGAGGGCTCATAGTAGTTAGAGGTACTCGATACATCCCGTATAATAAACGAAGATGTATCAAGACCTTCGTGAGAACTATTGGTGGCCGAACATGAAAAGGAAATAGCGAGAATATGTTAGTAGGTGCTTAACATGTAAAAAGTTAAGGTTGTTGTGGTATGAGATGTCGAAGAGAATGGTAACCAAATTTAAACGATTAGAAATTCTAGTGTGGAAATGGGAGCACATCACAATGGATTTTGTGGTGGGACTTCTAACAACAAGGAAAGAATACGATGCTATTTAGGTGATGGAAGTGGATCTATTGATTTTGAAATCGGCTCATTTTCTATCAATAGGAGTTAGGTATAACCTAGAAGCAGTTAAGCTAATTAGCTCGTATGTCAAGGAAATTATTTCCAGACATGGAGTACCTGTTTCGATTGTGTCAGATCATGATCCACAATTCACGTCGAACTTTTGAAGAAGTTTGCAAGAGCAAATGGGAACGCATTTAAGATTGAGTACGGCGTATCATCCTCAGACGGATGGTCAGAGTGAACTGACAATTCAAACGCTTGAAGATATGTTAAGATCTTGCATTATGGATTTTAAAGGGAGTTGGGACGAGTATCTACCATTGGTAGAATTTTCGTACAATAATAGTTTTCATGCTAGTATAGGCATGCCACCATCTCTGGCGTTGTATGGAAGGAAGTGCCGAACTCCATTGTGTTGGGATGAGGTGGGTGAACGTCGGATGTTGGGACCCGAGATGGTACAGCAAACGGCGGACACGGTGAAGATAATACGTGCTCGATTAGTTATGGCTCAAGATAGGCAGAGGAAGTATGCAGATCCTCACAGAGAGAAGAGAGAATTCGATGTAGGATCTTTTGTCTTTCTGAAAGTATCGCCTTGGAAGGGGAAGATATGTTTTGGAAAGAGAAGGAAGTTAAGTCCAAGGTTTGTAGGACCTTTTGAGATTCTAAGAAAGGTAGGAGAGGTAGCATATGAAGTAGCTTTACCTCTAAATGGAACGCGTTCATAATGTGTTTCATATGTTTGTGTTGTGTTCTTATAAATCGGACTATAAACAAGTAATAGAGTATGAATCTATCCAAATAGAGAAAGATTTATTATGAGGAACTTCCAATTCAAATTATTGATAGGAAGGAACAAGTTTTAAGAAGTAAGGTAATACCTTCAGTGAATGTGTTATGGAGAAACCACAATACTGAAGAAGTAACGTGGGAACTCGAGAGTAAAATGAAGGAAGATTTTCCTCATTTGTTCATGTAATTATAAGCTAGATTCTTGGGACAGAATCCTTATAAGGGGGAGAGAATGTAACGCCCGAGAAAATCGGATTTTTATGACCATTAAATTTTTATTTGATTACGTGAATTAAATGAATTTATTTTGTGAGTAAGCTATGTGAAGGTCGTTCTATGACCTAGGATGTGCTAATGTGGTTAGTAATCTGGCTACATGCTAGAATTAATTGTTTATAATTTTCAAGACGAAAATAAATGTTTTTCGAGAAATTCCCGTAAAAGCACTATTAATAGTTTACGCTTTGGGAAATTATTTTGAAATTCCGAGAAATGTGTAATGGTAAAATATGAGATAAGATGAAATATCTAATAATATTTCATTTATGGCAAATGAAGTTTTTACTACTGGAATTAAAACCTAAGGGTTGAGTGAAATGATTTCAGAGAAGGAAATGAAAGCAGCGTAGAAGGAATTGCGTTATTGTTAAAGCGTGTGTTATACAAGTATGATACTATCTAGTATCTATGTATAATATGATGAGTTAATACAATACAATCGATTTTAAATGCGAGTATTATATCGAGAAAGAATCGTGAATTATATGTATAGAATACGATTAGTATTATGGAATTAAGTTAAGACTTAAGGATAATTCATTTGAGTTGGATTATGTTTAGTCCAATCAATTGTATAGGAAAGCCCAATGAATTTATGTGTTAAGCCCAAGTCAAGGCCCAATATTAGATTGGTTAAGCCCAATGCAAGAAAACTGAACCGTGGATCGAACCGGTGGGTCATTGAATGGGTAAAACCCATGGGGCAACCCATGGGGATTACCCATGGGCATGGTGGGTCGTCCCTTGGTGTGTAAGGCAAGCATAACACTTGGTCACCAAGTATTTTACTTGGTGACAAAGTGTTGAATAGTAAGGAGGTGATGGTAAATTGACCAAAATGCCCTCCATTTCATTTGCCTATAAATAGAAAGCTAAAGTTGGTCTTTTATGAGTTTTTCAAATTTCCAACCTAGATTTTGAGAGAGAGAGAGAGCTAGACTCAGCCAAGAGTTCTACTTTGAAGTTTTGCTTAAGAGTTTTTCAAGATTACCTAAGAGTTCTTAAGGTAATACTCCTTAATTCTAATTCCATCTCTTTTGGTTTTCTTCTAGTATGGAGAATCATAAATGGGTGGTGTATGTCTAGTATGGTGGAATAAGGATGACTTGTTATAAATTCAATCTCTATAAGTCATGAAATCATAGAAATCATAAGGTTTGATATAACTTAAAATCATGAAAATATTGAATGTTGAGATTGATTATTGATAAACAATTGAAATCCATCAATACGTAAATATGTGCATCTTGCTTGGTTAGGATGTAGATATGAAGTCCATGGAGTATTCCATGTGATTTGGCTTAGAAAACGTTAATGCGAAGTTATGGTAATTTCACGAAATAGGCGTTAAGCGTCGAAAAAATGTTGAAATTCGGATTGGTAGTTAAAAGTTGTCGTGAGACTTGAAAACGTTGTTTTTTAATGTCAACACGTGAGTTATGGTATTTAAGAGTCGTGGACTCAAGAATCGTTGGATTTCGACTTAGAACGAAGAAAGCGGCATTGAGCGCTCATTAACGCGTTCTGAGCGGCGAAAATGAACTCAATAGTGAATTTTAAGTTATCGAATTTGAAAATATCGAATTCATATATGAACGCATAGGGTATGTCATTTATGACGTGTAGGCTTTTGAGCGGACCAAATCGGACTTATAACGAAGAAGTTATGGATCAAGAAACTCACAAAAATTTTATCTGTTAAAATTTTTTTTTGGTGCTAGAAATCTGGCAGCAGCGAGAACCAGTCTTTCTAAAGTGCCACGCCTTGTAAGTCGATACAGATGTAATTAGCTCTTGGAAAGTGAGGCGTAGTATCTGACGATAGAATGAAGTCTCGTCTTGCATGACGCAAGAGGCAGGACTGGGTACTACTAATGGCGCACTTATTTCGGTCTTATGATAAGATGTCACGCATGCGTGGTAAGTGCGAGGTAATTGTTGAATGACATAGGTTTGAGCGCAATTGTTCGAGAGACCTAGAAGAGTAAAGTTTATGCACTTCATAAATGTACTAAAATTATTCCTATACTACCTATACTAAGGTATATGGTATTGAAACTTAGGAATTGAATGCATGTTAGTAAGTTATGAATGAAGAACACAAAGTGTTATCAATGAACCTAATCGGGAAACAACGTTGGTATTTCGCCAATGATGATAGAGTGCAGTTAATAACGTAAGTTGGTTAATAAGTCAGGACGAAGGGTAATAAATCGAGTTGATTTTATTGATGATATTAAGTTAACAAAGACATGGAAGAGAAAGATGTTGGTAGGAATAATTTGAATAATTGTTTGATAGCTAATTACAGCGTGCTATGTGAATATATCATTTTCAAGTATGAAAACAGAAGACTCTCGTATTCATGGTCTATAAATGGGATTGAATTCCTAATCTACTTTATACTTTGGGAATTGATGTTATGAAATGTTAAAGTATTATTGTTTCATAATACTTCATAACTATTTGTTCAGTTATGCGTGAATTGTTTTATAATTCACGAATGTGGTATTACTGTTATCCTTTGTTAAACTTGCTGAGCTTTTTATGCTCACTTCTTGCGTAAATTATATGATTACAGTTAAGGATGAACGTACTGAGAATGCTAAGAGAGATAAGGGCAAAGCTAAGATGGATACTTAACCATCGTGTAATAGATTAGTATGTTTTTATGTATTATACATTACGAACAACAAATAATGTAATCGGTTTATGAACTTGGGAATGGATTTCACTTTAATTGTAATAAGAAGATAGTAATTACATTCATTATATTGTGTTTCAATGGAATGATTGTACAGTTATGAGTACCGTGTAGCACCATTTGTCCGGTTGGAAGATACCCGAATTTGGGGGCATCACAGGTTGGTATCAAAGTATTAGGTAATAAAACTTAAGGGGGGAAAACCTTAGGCTAATAACCTCGTAAGGAAGGTAAAGTTCGAAGAATGAAATTCAAGTCAATTGAATTAATAAAGAATTGAGAAAACTCAATACCGAAAGATTTAAAAGATGGAAATTAATCTTAAATAAATTAAATGTGATTTGTGCTTATACTATTGTGTATTATGTACTAATCAACGTGTTATGTGTTTTGTAGATGTCAAACGATAGCTTGATGTTTAGAGACATTGAAGTGATAATTGAGGAGTCAGTGAGCCAAGTGGAGATATTACCAATGCCAGTGGCGGAGGTACCGTTACTGGTTCTAGAAGACTCGGATAGTGAGGAATACATCTTTGAGGAGAAATACTTCGAGGAGACAATGGGAATAGTGTCATATTTAAATATGATGATTGACGTGGAGGAGGAGATGGAGGTGACATCGATTAACACGGTGGTGCCTACTCAGGAGCCAACACCTCCGGATGCAATGTGATCATTGTATCTAGCTGTGTTGGATAGGAATGTGCAAGCTGCGCCTTTGTAAGAATCTGAGAATGAGGAGATAGTCGCCCTATATGAGGCGAAGGAATCTGTAGAGGCAGATTTTGAGTCAGAGCATGATGAGAAAGTGCTTATGACGGATAAGGCAAGTGACTATGAGGAAGAGGATAGAAGATGAAGAAAAGACTATGTATAACCTTGATAAGGAGGGATTACTTCGTTTTGAAGGAAGAATTTGGGTTCCCAATGATCCTGAATTAAAGGAGGAGATAATGATGGAGGCTCATAGTTTGAGGTACTCGATACATCCCGGTAGTACGAAGATGTATCAAGACCTTCGACAGAACTTTTGGTGGTAGAACATGAAAAGGGAAATAGCATAATATGTTAATAGGTGCTTAACTTGTCAAAAGTTAAAAATTTGAACACCAACAATGAAGCGGGTTATTTGCAATAATTAGAAATTCCGGTGTGGAAAGGAAATAGCGAGAATATTTTATCGGTTTAACTTTGTTGAAGACTAAGGATAATTTATTCTGCATTATCTTAGTCATAATATTTTTTATTGGGCTAGTTGAGCTCACCCCTTGCTTTCATTTTTCTCTTCAGGAAATGAGAATATAGTTGGGACTAGTCGGGGAACGGAGTGATAGTCCAGATATTTGCATTAGTAGTTCTCACTATTCTATGAAATAGTGTGATAATAAATGTATTAAGGACTTATTTTGAGTTTAAATACTGTCTAGAAGACAATATTATATTAAAACTCACAGCTCATGTTGTATATTTAAGTTTGTATTTGTATTCTGCACCATGTATTTGGGGACTCGGAATGGGTGATGTATACCTATTTTGGGGGCGTCACATAAAACCAATAAAACAACAACACAATCATATAATATATGTTGATCAAACCTTATCAGAGATCGCGTTCTTGAGTTTTCTGGGTAACCCAAAAAACTCAGTCCGTGATCATTTGGCCTGCTTTGACCAGCTATTGACTTCAACACATTTGATGTTTAGGCGATCTAAAAGCTTTAATCTACATATCATCTAACATACTACAACATGGATACAAAAACAAACTCATAACACAAAAAACCTGCAAGATCAAAGGTTTCAAATATGTTGTCAGACGCTTCTAGGCAAATCTGGGTTACCTAGAAAATTGAAAGTCATGGTCGGTCAACTATGTTTGAACATCCATAACTTCCAATATGTTCATGATATGACCTTGATTCAAGTTCCAGAATACAGATCTCATATCATACTACAACTTCAAACATTTAAAGCACCAAAACAATAAACAGAATGAAATCTATGAGGTCTGACATTCGTTGTCAGATAACATTTTAAAAATTTTCCAAATTTTGAACAACATCAAATCCGAGCCTATAAATGTTATGGATCTAACATCTATCAACCCAGATCACTTATATAGACTACAAACAACATGTTTAAATACTAAAACACAAGATCTAACTTGGAATCAAAGTTCAAATTCTTAGATTTAGGTTTATACCTTACTTGTATAATGCTTGATTCTATGTTACTGATCTGTTAATGGAAGTAGTAGGGCTTGTTTTTGGGACTGATCCACTATTAAATTTCATAGGTTTTGGTCTTGGATGAGAGTTGGTGTATAAATGAACTAAATAATAAACATTTCTCTCTCTTGATCTATATATATAACTTGTATACAATGGATTTTGGTGAGGGCAATTTGAATTGTAGAGTTTGTAGGCACATGGCTAAGCTTAGGGTAGTTCACCAAATAAATCATTAGCCAATTTGACAAGCTAGCTTCAATAATGCAAAAGGGCAATTTGGTCACTTAGATTTTGTGACAACCCGAGAATTTAGAAAATTATTTAAATCTTAAATGATGGATTAAAGGTTGAATAATAAACCTAGACAGAAAATAAGTGAATGGATTTTTCTGGAAAGAAATTTTGTGGAATTAAAAATTTTTGTGGTCAATTATTCAGGATTAAGGGTATAAATGTATATGCATTTTACGTGATGGTTTATATTTGTTTATTATATAAACAAATAAAAGAAACTAAGGTAATCCTAATTATATATTAGGAATGAAGAATTGAATAACTTAAGGGTTATGATATGGGAGAATATTAATATATAAATTATATACTAATTTTAAGAGATTTATTTTATACATCTCAATTAATTAATTTTATAACCTAATTATAGCAAGTCTAATTGGGTTAAGGAAATAAATGTGCATGAGTAAGGATTTATGTTATGATTGAAGGAAATGAAAATCCTAATTAAATAATTAGGGAAAGATAATATTAAAAGTATTGGACCTAATCTTTTTCCATGGCCCACATATTTTATTGGAAAGCCCAAAGAATTAAATTTAAAGTCCAAAAGATTATTTATGGGAAGCCTAAAACATCAATTATATATGATGGCCCAAACTTGGAGCCCAATTGAAGGAAGGGCATTTTAGACATTTGGTATATTAAGTTAGCAATAAAAATCAAAGCAAGACTTGGTAAAATAAAGGCCACTTGGCGGGATTATGTAGGAAGAAAGGGAGAGGAGAAGAAGGGGTGCACATCACCATCTCAAGCACCACATGTTGGAAAAGATATTTCAAAACAAGTTAGGTGTCACATATAATATGAAGCCACCACATTTAATTGGGTCATTAAGTATTATGTGGTGAGTAATGAGAGAGAGAGAATTGGTGGAGAATGTGCATAATTAAAGGCCACATGGCCGGTGGGTTTATGGAGGGGAAAAGGAGTGCATGTCATCATTTTACACCACACATTTGTAAAAGATCTTCCACCCACAAGCTAGGTGTCCAATTGTTTAAGGGGTCACCTTACATATTACTCTCCCACACATATCCATGTGGTGATTAAGAGAGAGAACAAATTATGTTGGAAGATTAGATTAGCTATACGAGATATATGTATTGACCAAATACTAAAAATCTTGGCCACTTTAACAAATAAATTCATTCAATTTCTCGCTCCTCTTTTTTTAGCTAAAAAAAACCAAATAGAGGGAGAGAGAAAGAGGAGGTTCGCTCCAATTGTTTAAGGGGTCACCTTACAATCTTGGACTGTTTATTTTATGCAGTATCTTTGATCAGACCGAGCTCCTTAGAAATAAAGGAGTTTGAAGATTTTTTGTCCGGGAAGTCTTCGAAAGCTGTTGAGAATCTGCCAACTGAAGCTACCCCCGAAGCCGAGCCGACCCCAAAAATACACAAGACCAATTCGACAGGAAGAGCCAGAAGCCAATGAGGCTCCTGCACCGGAAGAGACCCTCCTTCCTCGTTAGAAGAGGAGGGCCATTAGAAAACTCAAATCAACTCCTCTCCCTAGCTCTTCCGAAGCCACCCCAGAAATTGTGCCAACCGCAACATCAACTCCTCGAAGAGGAGGCTTACTCGATCGTCCTAATCGAAGAAGTATCCTTCGAACCAAAAAACTAAAAACCAAGATAACGCCCCTGACCGCCGAAGAACTCAGGGTGCCACAGGCTTCGATCATCCCACCCTTCGTGCGCGTACAATAGAAATACAAAATAAGAAGAAGGTGAAGCGGGGCGAAGCAGTTCCAACCACATCCGGGAAGAGGAAGCGTACACTGACGGCCGACCAAGATTCGCTTGGCCCCATCTCCTCAGGAGCCGATTCCCAATAAATCTCCTTCTCCCGAGACTATATATGCGGACCCTACTCCTCCTGAACAGCCAGCTCCTTCTCCGGAAAGGTCGAGACCCTCTCCCGAACGACCCGGTCCTTCAGGTCAGGGTTATCATGCCGAGGCCATGGGGTCTCCGACTCTGTGGCCTAGATTCAATGCAAATTTCCCCTTCGACCTCTTGGGGCTTTTCGTCCTAACGGCGGCGACCATCGGTTCAGTGATCATACGGACGGAAATCTGCTCAATGAAGGGATGAGCTATCTAGCTAAGGTAAATAACAATTTCTTTATCTTCTGTTTCTCTGTTCTTATTTGGATATCGGAACACTGACTTGAACACTTTAAAATATCTGAAATATATTTGTCTTCGGATGTTTGCATCCGAGGCACATAAATGGGGAGGCCGAGGAGGATTTCATGAGGCAAGAGATAAATATGCTGAAATCAACCTTGGATCGAGAAAGGGCCGATCATTAAGACGCTCTTCATACCATCATCGGCCTTCAAAGAGACTTAGATCGGGCTAGGATGGACTCGAAGACGTCTGATGATGAGCTAAGGGCCACGAGGGATGAAATTACATTTGCGTCCAAGCTAGCCAACAAATTTTAACTGATATGAATGCCGGCCTAGTTGAAGAAAACCTACTCCTGAAGGACAAAAATGAGGAGTTTTCTTCGGCCAACCGAAGCTTGGTGATTTAGCTCAGCGAGGCTCAGGCGAAGGCCCAGGATGAAGAGCAAAGACATAAGGCTAAGCGCCATAAACTTCGTCACAAAATAAAGGAGCTTGAGGGATGGGGTCCTCTTCTGACCGAAGAGCTGCGGAAGCAGATTCAGGTGGACTACAGGGAGTCGGACGAACTTAATGCCAAAATCATGAAGGTCTATTTAGAGGGGTATGAAGACTGCCGAGAGCGAGGTAAAGAAAAGCTATCTGCCACTCAGCTGGATCTGGCCCTTCTTAACTCCGAGGACGAAGGTGGTGCCTGAATGTCCCTCCTGCTTTTGTTCTAACTATGTAAAAATTTAACTATTTAAACTGTTTATGTTTTTTGGGATTGTTTTTGAGACCTCTTGCATGGATTTTGACATTGTATCTATATTGGCGTAGTGAGTCTATGAACGAATTAAATGAATGAATGTTCTATTTTATTGATGAATTTTAAATTTTCTTGATTGTGCACTCTGCTTTGGTTAGTTTCTCGTCAATAATTCGGTATCAATGAACCGAACCCAAATAGTGAATCAGCTAAGGCATATAACGGTTAATTTATGAAATGAAGTGAATTGAATTTTATGGATGCCAATTTAACTTAAGCGAATTGAATGAACCTGAACTCAACACTTAAATAAAATAAAGTAATATATACTCGCCGGTTAGAAGTGTGAGATCGGTCGTATGTGAGGTGAATTTAATTTGATCCTCCTTGCACCATTGTGATCTTAGGGATGAGCAGGATTAGGATCAACAGTGACCATTAACTTACCACCCTTGGTAAAGTCAATATAGGATCATAAGGACCTTTGTCTACCACTCGGGGTAGAACAACAAATGGGCTGCCATCGAATGGCCAGCGAGTCCTACCATACCTCCTTACACCATTGTGACCTTAGGACAAATAGGGCCAGGATCAATAGTGACCATTGACTTACCACCCTTGGTAAAATCAATATAGGATCATAAGGACCTTTGTCTACCACTCGGGGTAGAACAACAAATGGGCTGCCATCGAATGGCCAGCGAGTCCTACCATACCTCCTTACACCATTGTGACCTTAGGACAAATAGGACCAGGATCAATAGTGAAAAAATGACTTTTTATTGATAATGGACAATCATATACAGACTTCCGATAAATTGACTTGATCTCTATTGAAAGTATTTCCGAAGCCTGCCAACATGCCAAGTGTTCTTGATCTCGGAGCCATCTAATGCCTTTAACCGATAAGTGCCCGGCTTTGATACTTCGATCACTTCATCTGGCCCTTCCGGTTTGGCATTAACTTTCCGTGTTTTGAGGTGTAGAAGCTTGACTTTCCGAGGACGAAGTCTCCTACTTGAATCTGCGAAGTTTGATTCCTTTGTTATAATGTTTAGCTACTCTTCATTGATAAGCAGCCAATTTAAGTAAAGCCACTTCTCTGACTTCTTCTAGTAGATCCAAGTTGGCCTTCAGACCTTCGCCATTATAGATCTCTTTGAATTAACTGACCCAAAGACTTGGAGATCTAATTTCGACTGGGACCAAGGCATCAGTACCGTAGGCTAGCCGAAAAGGTGAATCCCCTGTGGTTGTCCTCGGCGTAGTCCGGTAAGCCCAAGACATTGTTGGACTCTTTCGGCCATCTTCCTTTAGCTTCATCCGATCTGCGCTTGATCCAGATTCGATGGCGTCTGTTGGTCACCTCAACTTGCCCATTTGATTGTGGGTGAGCCATAGAAGTCTTCTTTATTTGAATCCCGGCTCCTTTAAAAATCCTTCAAATTTGGATCCTACAAAGTAGCGTCCATTGTCCAATATCACCACTCTAGTAATTTTGAAGCGAAACACTACGGACTCTTTTATGAATTTTAAACACTCTTGTTCCGTTATTAATCGAAGTGGCTTTGCCTTTACCCATTTGGTCATGTAATCAATAGCAACTATGACGAAGCTGACCTGACCTTTAGCTTTAGGCAACGGACCTAATATATCTACCCCCTAGACAGCGAAGGGTATAGAAGATAAAATCAAATATAGCTCTTCCGGTGGCTGATGTGGGATCGGACTGTTGAGCTGGCATTTTTCATATCTCTTGACATACTCTGTAGCATCTTTGAAAATTGTAGGCCAATAGTATCCTTGCCAAAGTACTTTATAAGCCAAAGACTTGGCAGCCATATGATCCCTGCAAATACCCTCATGAACTTCCCAAAGAGCATACTTCGCCTCGGATGGGACCAGGCACTTCAGCAATGGTGAGGAAAAGGCCAATCGATAAAGATCCCCATCAATAAGAACAAAATTGGCACTCTTGTACTTGATCTTCTTTGCCAACATCTGATCTGAAGGAAGAACGCCCTCTACCAAATATTCGATGTATGGAGTCATCCAGCAGTTAGATCGCTCGATACACATCACCGCTTCATGCTGAACACTCGGCTGCTGCAAAACTTCCAAGTAAATCGATCCATTGAAAACATCTGCATCCGTAGTGGCCAGCTTCGATAGTGCATCGGCAATGGAATTGTCGCTACGCTCTATGCCCTAAAACTCGTCTGAAGAAAAAATCTGAAGTCGGTCTTTTAATTCCGCCGGATACTTGATCATCCAAGGTCCCACGAGCTTCATAATCTCCCGACGGTTGTTTGGCGACCAAGCGAGAGTCTTTCATAGATGATCAACCACGGACTTCTAGACTCTTTGCCAATCGAACACTGCTAACTTTGCCCGTGCTAAACCCGTTATTCGTCGCTTTAAACCCGAATCGATGGCTCTGCTGAACTTTGAACCCCTCTGGACTCGTCAAGATAATTCACCTTACACTACTTGATTCACAGTAGAGGATCCATCGCATATAACGTCCAAGCACTCGATTCATTGAAGAACTACAAGCTGCTTTCGGTCAGACGATTTAACTCGACGACTTCGGTAAATGAGCATTCCACCATAAAATCGACAACGCCGACCCTTGATGGCGGTTCGGGGATGGTATTCGATGAAAAATTGGGACAGCTCCATAGTCCATGCTTCTAGTCTCCCTGAAACTTCTGGCTTGCCCATCACCTTCTTCAATGGTTGATCCGTGTAGACGACCAGGAGTCTACCTTGAAAATATTGTCGAAGCTTTCTACTAGCAATTATTAAAGCAAAGGCAAATTTCTCAATATTCGGGTACCTGGTTTCAGTATCTCGTAAGACGTGACTGACATAATAGACCGGATGTTGCTTTCCGTTGACCTCCCGAACCAGCACTGCTCCGACTGCCAACGAACTTGCTGCAAGGTATAGATATAAAAGTCTCTCAAATGAGGCTTCACCAATAAAGGAGCAGAAGAAAGATATGTCTTTATGCCTTGGAAGGCGTCTTCACATTCCGAAGTCCCTTTGAAGCGTCTTCGCATTCTTCGCCCTTTCAATGTGTCAAAGAAAGGAAGGCATTTCTCATGATTTGGCGGCGAACCTCCTTAAAGCTAAAATCCTACCGATCAGACGTTGGGCGTCTTTGAGCGAGCGAGGAGTTTTCATATCAAGAATGGCTGGATCTTCTCGGATTGGCCTCGATGCCCCTCTAATCCGGACGGATATCCCAAAAACTTTCACGCACCGAAGTAGAAAGTACATTTGGCGAGTTGAGTCTCGATTGACGATGATGGACGATCTGAAAGCAATCCTCCGGATCGTCAAATGCTTCTGAACCTACATGCTCTTCACGATCATATCGTCCACATATACCTCCATGTTCCTCCCTAGCTGCCTGTCGAAGATGAAGTTCATCATTCTACGGTAGGTGGCTCCCGCGTTACAAGGCCAAAAGTCATCTTCTTGTAGGCGTACCGACGCGGTGTGTAATGAACATTGTCTTTGGAATGTCCTCCTTACGCATGGATATTTGATGATAACTGAAAAAGCATCCATAAAGCTTAGTAATGCATACCCGAAGTGGCATCGATGAGCCGATCGATATGGGGCCAAAGGATAAAAGTCCTTGAGACAAGCTTTATTGAGATCGGTGTAGTCGATGCAAACCCGCCATTTTCCATTTACCAACACTTTTGACACCATTCGCCACCCATTCGGGATAATCAATTTCATAGATGAAGTCGGCTGACTATGACTTTGCAATTTCCTCATCAATGATCTTACATCGCGCTTTCGGCGCAAAGATCCGCCTTTTCTCTGCCGAATGGCTTCTTCGAGGGATCTACATCCAGACTGTGCTCAGCTATCTTCCGGCTAACTCCAGGCATGTCCTGTGGTTCCCATGCAAAGATATCCGCATAGCAGCGTAAGAGTTCCATAAGGTTTGTCCGAAGAGGCTCTGGTAGACCGAACCGATCTTCACAGATCTTGTCGGCTTTTCGATGATCAACTCAATCTCCTCCGGAAGTCCCCTGCGGGGATCACCAATGGTTACGCTTGCGCTCTCGGTGAAGGGCTCGATCTCAATTGCCATCGTAAATGCATTTTCGCTATGCGACCCCCCACTCCGGAGGAAATATGACATTCGATAACATCTTCTTGTCGGATCTAAGTCCCCCCGCCACCTCCTACTCCATGCGCCATGGGGAACTTGATTTTAAAATGAGGGATGGAGGTCGCGACTTAGAAGCGGTCAAGGTAGGTCTCCCGATTATAAGCGTTATAAAAGCCGAGTCCACATGCACAACATAGAATTTACACATTATTTCTACTATTTGAGGTCTTTGTGCCAAAGATAAGCAAGGGAGTTCAATAGTGCTCTGCAACTTTGACCGGATCATTCTTGAAAGCCGTATAAAGGAGCCTCTACAGAGCCTCCATTTTTGCTCATCAAGATGCATCCTCCGATAGGCATGGGCATATAAAATATCCACCAAGACCCATTGTCTATCATCATGCATTTCACGTCCCACCGAGCCCACTTATATTTGTGATCACCAAGGCTCCCTCGTGTGGCTCGATGGGCTCGAAGGATAATCTGAGTCCGTAAATGATATAGCGGTTCCTTGGAATGGTCATCAATCTTGAGGGGAGCATCATCGCGTATACATGGCCGAATCCGAGTAAGCCCTTCTCTTCTTTCCTATCAACTTCCCTACAGATCCACCGGTTATTACATCGATGACATGCCTTGGTGGCGTGATTGGAGCATTTTGGATGGATGGAGCCATTTGAACCAAATACGAAGCGAGACGGTTGATATTCTGCGATCACGTTGGTCATTCGCGCCACATCTTTGCACCAACAAGCCATCTTTAATCTTCTTCTCCATGAAATCTTTTAAATTGCAACACTCGTTAGTGTCATGGCCCGCGGCTTGATGATAGCCACAATACTTACGAGAGTTACCCTGTCCCGTTCTATAATTATCACGAGGTGGCTCGAAGAAAGGCTGGTTTCTGATCTGATCTAAGATCACTGATCTATCTGTGTTCAGTTTGGTGTAGACCTTATTCACCTTCGGGGCTGAAACAGGGGGACGACTGCTTCCTTGCCGCCAGGAGTTATTGTACTTCTTCGAACTGCCCTCTGGCCGATCATTATACCCCCGTTCTCCTTTGATCAACTTCGGCCTTGGGAACTACTATCTCCTTCAACTGGTCCGAAGAAGGATGCTTCAGGCTGTTCATAGCTTCTTCCACAACAATATAGCCTTCTGCCTTGTCAAATGCTTCGGCCAAGCTCTTCGGATGATGGAACATCAACTTCTTCACCAACTTCTCGGACTTTACCAGATCCAGCCCATTCTGGAACAAACCTACAGCCTGGAGGTCATTGAGGTCGGACACCTGACCGACTGCTTCTCTGAACCTCTTTACATACTGGCCCAAAGATTCGCTGGTAAACTATCGGATCTGTGCCAGAGAACCAGTAGGCTTTCCTCTTCTTCGGTTACTCCCAAAACGGGCATAGAACTTATCACAAAGCTCGGTCCAAGAGGATATCGAATCTGACGGCAAAGTTCCCATCCACTGTCTCGCATCTTTTCTCAGCGTCGTAACAAAAGTGTGGCACTTGGCAGCATCAGTGAAATCATAATAGTCCATTAGCCGGTCGAACGCCTGACTATGGTCATAAGGATCCCCGGACCCATCGTAACTTTCCATGCGAGGCAATTTTTTGGTGATATCTGCCTTCTCCTTGAGAATATCTGAGAAAAAAGGGGATGCCTTCTTTCCCGGAGCGTCCTTCACCTATTGAACCTCAACCAACTGTCTTCTGAGCTCTTTCAGCTCCTTCACCAGAAAATCAACGCCTTCGGGCTGTGGGGAGACCTCTTTCTCGTGGACGACATTCTGTTTCTGAGAGGATCGACCTCCTCCTGCCAATCCCACTGCCCTGGTGGGACTTCTTGATCTACTCCGGTGTATAACTTTGTCCTTATGATGAGAATGGTCACGTTGATAGTCCCTTACTCTGAGTTCGGGCATGATCTCCCTCGACCTGCTCCTTTATCTGTCGTCGTCTCGATGCTGAGAGGCAACGACCATTAGTGCCTTCATCGAGGCCACGGGAGTTCTGCTCCTCGATCTCCTCCTACTACGAGAACGATCCCTAGATACATGCGCGGAATGTTCCGACTCCTTACCCCCTCGCCGTGGCATCTCCTTATGCCTACTCCGCCTTTCGGACTGAACATGGCTAGATGCTTCGTCCCTTAATTCCGCCACCCGAAGCATTTGTTCGGCTATATCTTCTCTCTACTTCAACAGAACCTCCAAGGCTTTATCTGCTTCATCCGCCATCTTCGCCAACTTGGCGGCTCTATCTTCCTGACCACTTCTACGATAAGTCTTGGTGGGTGAGCCTTCACTTTGCCCTTGACCATGATTACGCTCCTTATCCGCATGAAAACCAATCTTAATACGGCCCCACCATGGATCTTGGACGGAGATCTCACTGAATTATGCTTAGAGGTGCTTTCGTGAGCACTTTTAGAAGGACCCAGACGATCCTTTACCGAAACACGAGGCAATAACAAGCTAATGACCATCGCTTTGTCCTTACGGCGTACCATCCCTACTCCCTCATCATCTTAGAAGTAGGTTAAGCGATTGTGATTGAAAATTTGAATGACACTAGAACTCAAAGCCCTCCTTCTAGTGCCAATGTTAACGCATGGGATCTTACGCCACGTCCCAATCATGTAAGGCGCCCTAATCACCCGCGAGAAAACACGGTAAACACCACAAGCTTGACGACTGTTCCATCGGGGATAGCTCAGGCGTGAGAGTCAGTATACGTGTTCACAAGGTTAACAATGGAGGAATGTAATGTCTAGTGTCTAGAGAGAGATAATAATTTTTTGTTGTGTGTATGTGAGAATATGAATATGAAAGTGTATGAGAGCGTACCTCTTTGTGAAAACTTTCTTGCTAGGTTATACTCTCTTTTCCTGGATTACTGTGCCACCCACTACCATCCCCACGATTACTCGATCGATGGGTTCTGCTAAAATTGCATGTAGTCTACCCTTTGCTTTTTGCCCTTGTTTTTTTCTCTGGCCGTATGGCTATGATCCCATCCACATTAATGCATGGCAGGAGTTTTGGTCAACCATCATGCTTTTTCATCATTGCAAGTCAAAGCAATAGATATTAAAATGTCTAATGGGTCGATCCTTTGAGCAGGCCGGTCTTATAGGTTAAAAATGGAAATAATATGGTGAGTGGGCCCAGTGACTTTCACAGTTCAATAATAAAGGCCCAATAGATTAATTAAATGAGTAAGCCCAATTTACCCGGCCCAAAGAGAGGAAATATCATGACCCAACAAATATTTTTATTAATTTATTATAAGAATATAATCTATAATGAACAATAATTCTAAAAGAAATTATTTACATATAATAAATAATTTATTTATCAGATTTTATATATATATATATATATACTTTATTTTGCATATATTCCCACCTTTATATATAAAAAAATTATTCACAAAATTTCTTATTGAAAATATTGGGTTATTACAGTCCCGCTGCCTTTCCTAGTATTTACGCTTCATGCCTCCATTCTCCTTTTCGGACAGTCCTTAACCTTATGTTCTGTCGATCCGCAAAGAAAACACCCACTATTCATCATTGGATTGGGGCAGTTGGGAGAGATATGTCCCTCCTGCCCACACTTATAATGTGACATCCCCAAATCCGGGTACTTTTTACCTCAGATCTGGTACATCATTTCTATAACTATTGCGGAAGATATAAACATAAATTGTTTATACTTTAAACATTTACACATCTTTCCCAAGGTCTACAACCTTAACTAAATACATACCTTCAATATCTAAAAAGGTTTACAATGCTATTTTCGTCAGAAAATTTAATAAATCTAACTGCACCATAATTAAATCTTGCACTTTGTTTTTGCTTCTGTCTTTACTTGAGCTTTCATCTTAATCTAAATTTTTTTATCATGATATAGCAAGGGTGAGCAACAAATTTGCCCATCAAGTTTTAAATACAATGAAGATAAATCATGCTTGAAAGAAATGGATAAGCTTTCAAGTTTTCAACAATATACTAATTAGGAAATAACATGAATCAAGTTTCAATAATTCCATGACTGAATCAATAATGTTTGAACGTTAACAATGACCATGAACCATTTAACTGAACCTTATGGTAATGAAGGTGATCAACCTTTCATTCCTGATGAACATATGCAACATGCACTAAATGCGAATCAATAATCAGTATAGACGTGAATAATCAACAATAATTATTCACTAACATGTTTTTAAACATACAACTCAAGTTTTAGTTAGGGAAACTTGCTTGATTAGATTGACTCTAAGAAATCTAATTTAAGTTAACTTCTTTTTGTAAGACCTATCATTAGTAAGATTGATCTTTTAATCAGCATATCATACTTTGTATCATAATACAATTATTTTATCAATCAATTATCTAACACTTAATCACATAATTAAATATTAGATAAAACCTTACAACATTAGCATTATTATCATCCTTTAATAAATCTTCAATCACTGTATCATATGCATTATGATTTATCACTCGCCTTTTCATTTCATAAGTTAGTCTTTAACATCTAATAAGTTCAATATTAATCCAGCAACCTGGATTCTAAATCTAGCAACCAAATTTCCAATCCAACAGACTGGATTTCAAATCCAGCAAACTGGATGACCAATCCAGCGACCTGGATTCAACCGATTTCAAATCAAGCAAACCTGAATTCATAAATCTTTCAATCCAATAATTTGGATTCTAAATCCTTTAATACTATATTAAATAATCATTAAATTCATTCACTAATATTATTAATCATTAAATAATATTTTAAATCAATGATTTAATAACACTTTAATCCAAATGTTATTAATCACTTAATAATCTCATAATCTAATATTATTAATATTATAACAATATTTTAATTCGAGAACTTCTTTTTAATCCAATGAAATTTGGATATATCCGATTTTTCAATTTGGCAAGCTGCATTCATTATCCTTCAATCCAATCAAACTTGCATGGATTCATAAATTATTCAATCCGACAGTTGGATTCCATATCCTTTTCACAAAAATACCAAATCAACTTATTATTTTTCTATCTTTTTGCCATGCTTATATACATATATTTCATACAAAAAAAGTATTTTCCACAAAAATTTTCAATTTTCTTTGGTATTTTTCAAAAATCATTTTTTTAGTGTGTAGCTTAAGAAATTAGCCCTATCATGCTCAACTCCGAAATTCCATCTTTCTTGACACAATCTTATACGTGTTAACGTGAGCCTCCATTTAAATTTTGTGGCCATGAGTTATAGAACTCCGATTATAGAAATTTTTTGTCAAAAAAATCACAAAAATTAAAATGACCATAACTTAAGTCATTTTAAGTCGGAATGAGCTCATTTTTGGACAGGAGGTACTTTATACCATATATTTTCATGTCCCAAAAGGCCGAAATTTATTTCACAAATTAAGTGGCCGAAAATGCTCTTTTAAATTTCTAGGCAGTAGTTTTTTTGTCATTTTGCAGTTTTGGAGTCCTTTGCTAAAACTTAAATAAAATGAGATCTATAACTCCAATTAATGATCCGTCAATTTTTTTGGATTCGTATATTTCCGATCTACAATTTTCATCTATCACAATCCATATTTGGACATGTTAAGCTCTTAGAAATTATCCCGAAAGTGGCTGGTCAAAACAGTGATTCTAACAGTTTTCTTAGCTTTGAGTAGTTTGGGATAAATTCCATAACTTGCTCATTTTTCAGCCTAATTGAGTGATTCCAAAGGGTTTTTATCCTTAATACATAGATCTAGCATCCTAAGAAAATAAATCACAAATATCCATCATAGATTTCAAAAAATCAAAAGCTAGATCACACTTTCAAGTTTAAGCTTTTCGGAAAATTCTATTTTTCTATTCCTTTTGAGTCCAACCAAATCAACACCCAATATGGGTAGATCTAAACATAAAACACTCATCCACATGGATACCCATATTTTTGAGTTTATAAACATAAATCCAAGCTTTGATTTACAAAAAATCCAACTAAATATATATATATTAGTTTAGGAATTTATATTTTTCCAAAAATCTTTTTCTTCTCTTTTCTTCTTCTTCTTCTTCCATGGAGGATCTTTTTCTCTCCTCCTTTCTTCCTCAAGGGCTGTCTCACCCTCTCCTCTTTCTCTTCCATGGCTTCGACCACTTCTTCTTCTCTCTCTCTCTCTCTCTCTCTCTCTCTCTCTCCCGTTCCTCTCTTTCTCCTCTTTCTTTCTTTTCCTCTTTCTCTTTCTTCTCTTTTCTTTTTATCTTCTTTTTCCTTCTTATCTTCCAAATCCTTATCTTATTTTATTTTAATTGTTAATTTACTTAACAAATGACTAGATAGCCCCTTCTTAAGTGGGTCAAAAATTGGGCCAGTTATTAATTAAATTCTATTGGGCTTGTACTTTTATTATTTTGCTTACTAACAAAATAAATTTGGGCTTCCACCCAAAATTTGATTGGGCCATTATAAATCTTGTCATATACATATTATATTGGACTAGATTAAATAATTTAATCACCCTTAAATCATTTAGTCACAAATCCATTACTTAAATAAATAATTGGGCTACAAATTTAATACATCTCCTTAGTCCATTAAATCTTAATTCACTTAAACTCTAAATAAATTATTGGGCTACGACATTATTATAGTCCAATACTTTTAATTCTATTTTACCCTAATCATTTAATTAGGGTTTTTATTTCTCACACTAGAAAATAAATTCCTTACTTATGCCTTTTTAATTTCATAACCCAATTAGACTTGGTTATAAAATTAATTATTTGAGATATATAAAATAAATCTCTTAATGTTAGTATATATATTTATATACTAATATTCTACCATATTATAACCTCTTAGGTTAATTAATTATCACACCTAATATATATATTAGGTTACATAACTTAATTCTTAATTCACTTTTATATACAAAATAAATGTATTCACATTATATAATGTATATTTATTTAATCATATACATAATTCACATAATCATAACATATTTCACTTCTAACTCTAATTTTGACCTTTTTTCTATAAAAGTCAACTTTTGACTTTGACCAAAAAGTCAATCCTTACACATTTTGTGTTAATTGTCCTTTCTGACTAAACTTGACGTTAGGGACGTTAAACCAAGCGATCGTGCTTCAAAATTCTATCTCTAACTCAAATTTTGAGTTTTAACTTACTCCCTTCTTATTGCTAATCTTATTAACTAACGACTTTATACTTATTCAAATTCTTATTGCCGCAGTTAAGATTAACTTTCAAACTATGTTAATTACTAACATAGTTTTATCTTGATCCTTATATCATTAACTTAATTCATCATTCCTCTTGCTAAAATATATATATAGCACCTTACTAAGTATATATATTTCTATACATATACTCATCTTCGTTTAACCTCATAGCATCTCTTCATGTGAAATCTTATTTCCTTAATAAAATTTCCATATGTACTTATATAACATTTCTTAGACTATTAGGTTCACATCGAATTTACGTGTATCGTAATACCTTATTCTTGATATTCCTTCAAGTACATATTAATTCATTTCTAGGGTTTGGAATTTTGTAACCCATATTTTCTCTATTCTCATTCGAATAGCAAACCATATAGGTTTTACTTGAAAATTTTAAATAAATCCTCAAATTCTCATCTAGGTTTTATTCTTTAACCTTTATTCTAATTATTCAAGATTTTAGAAATTTTTGGGTTATCACATTCATCCCTTCTTCTAAGAATTTCGTCCTCGAAATTAAAGCATACTAATCTCTGCTTATTCTCTTGATCAAAACTAGGTTGTTAAATTCACATTTACAATTTCCTCCTTTGAGGATTTCTCATCTATTATCACATTTCACCATAACTACTCACTAGGAGTTTACATCTTTTAAACATTCCTCAAAACTAGGTTGTCATAATAACCTTTATTTAATCATCTCAGATTCTACTCGTACACAACGAGATCACACTATTTCATATCCATCATCACATTCTACAACAACATTACTCTAAAGAGTTTAAAATATTTTCATATATGTCTGAGGGATCATAAAAACTATGAACTTTGAGGTTTAGGGGTATTTCTACCTGCTACCTCTTTCAATTACGAAAGAAAGGTACTCTACCTCTGAAACATTTCTTTAATAGGTATGTTTACAATCACGAAGAAGGTAAACTACCGATGCGGGTACTTTAGATGATCAGTCTATTGTACCTTAGTAATCGGAATGACTATATATGTTCTTAGATTGGAATATTTTATCCAATTAGTATATCCCCATTTTCAGGGTTATTCACCTCAGACTCATCATAAGATTCCGCACCAAAACAATTTGGTTCGGCATAAGCTTTCAAAGAATACTTTGAATTCTATAAACATTTGTCTAGCTAAATCAAATAGCTTAGACGCATATCAATAATTCAAATTTCAATTGAAACATTTCTAGCCAAATTCAGTTGGCAATAATTTACCTTTAAAATTCTTAAAATCATTTATGACGTCATGATACCGCAATGTATTTACAGTCCGTTTGAGGATTCCATCATTTTATGACTTTGTCATACTACATCATACTATAGTGGGCTGACGATCTTGAGATCACATCCGACACTAAGTAATTCTGCATTGATAACTCCATCATTTTTATCATCTCTGCACCAGGTTGCATGATGCATTAATGATATAAAAATACATTTTGATCATTCAAATCATTTTCGTCTAGCCGAATCAATTAGTATAGACTCTTCTTTAAACCGTTCAAAACCATTGAAAATCATCTTTGGTGTCATCATGCCACAACAGGTAACGATGTGTTAGTGGCTCAAAGTCCACACCTACACACTTGTCACTATGTGTTGAGGATAACAAAAATTCATTTTTAAAGGCACATCAGTGCGAATTTAGCTTGATGTCAAAAACTTCAAAGTCTAGCATAGCTAGAAGATTTGGAATACTTATGCTTCCATCATCAACTTCACTTTCTCTAATGATCCATTACTTAATAATTTTATCTATTTCTATCATCCATAATACTTCATTCACACTTAGCTATACCCCAGTTCATCAAACTTACCACACGTTATGAGTTCAGTAACTTGCCACAATCATATGGGTTTTGAAACTTATCCTAGTCAGACCATAGGCGTCCATTCGCTGAGGGATTCAAAACATACCATATGATTATGAGTCATAAACTTACCATAAGTATGAGTTTTAAGAACTCACAACTAACCTTATATTCTCTACCTATTCGTTATACATATGAGAAAAGAATCACCTTATCAACAGGCATATAGCAAATAGCGCAACATCAGGTTCCAATGATTATTAATGTAAGAAACTAAGTGGTTGTCAATCCAAACTTGGCCACTATTCAATATAGGAAGCTATGCGGACAATTCCCCACCCATACAAAGAATTGGTCAACCTAACCACTATATCGACCAGGAAGCTAAGTGATTCTAAAACTAAGTACAAATTCCCCGCCCATACAAGGAATCATACAACTCAGCTGCTGACCTGAGTCCTCAATTGAAATCCTACACAATTTTAACTTTCTCTTTTCTTAATACAAATTTTCTTTTAATCTGTATCTTAACATTTACCACTCTTTTCTGAGTTTACATCGTACCATTTCAAAGTACCTTCTCTTTATAGTGTCAAGTTATATCATACCAATCACTTAACATATCATATGTTATTCAACAATTTAATCTGATCACGTCGTGATCTTATTTTGTAATCATTTCTCCTTATACATACGATCATTTTATACTACGATCTTCTTATTCTTCTCTTTAATCATATTATATTATGATTTTATTTGTACTTTTCATCTTATAGACATCGTCTATTTAGTATCACCTTTCATCTCTATTACTAGAGTCAGGTAACTCCGGATTCTTATCCTTATATCTCTTCAAGATTCTTCTTTGAATCTTCTTTATCTTCTTCTTTACTTTAATGATGAATTTCCTAAATTCATCTCTTATCACTTAAACTTCGATCTAAGTTTATTCCTTATCATCTCCACGGTTATAGCCTAAAGGTACACCTACCTAAGATTTATAACCTACGACTTTGATACCAACTTGTGTGACATCCCTAAAAGGGTACTTTTACCTCGGATCCGGTACATCATTTCTATAACTATCATGGAAGATATAAACATAAATTGTTTATACTTTAAACTTTATACATCTTTCCCAAGGTCTACAACCTTAACTAAATACATACCTTCAATATCTAAAAAGGTTTACAATGTTATTTTTAAATCGAGGAAAATTTAATAAATCTAACTGCACCATAATTAAATCTTGCACTTTGTTTTTGCTTCTGTCTTTACTTGACCTTTCATCTTAATCTAAAATTTTTTATCATGATATAGCAAGGGTGAGCAAAAAATTTGCCCATCAAGTTTTAAATACAATGAAGATAAATCATGCTTGAAAGAAATGGATAAGCTTTCAAGTTTTCAACAATATACTAATTAGGAAATAACATGAATCAAGTTTCAATAATTCCAAGACTGAATTAATAATGTTTGAAGGTCAACAATGACCATGAACCATTTAACTGAACCTTATGGTAATGAAGGTGATCATCCTTTCATTCCTGATGAACATATACAACATGCACTAAGTGCGAATCAATAATCAGTATAGACGTGAATAATCAACAATAATTATTCACCAACATGCTTTAAACATACAACTCAAGTTTGAGTTAGGGAAACTTGCCTGATTCATTGACTACTGCTACGCAATTTAAGTTAACTTCTTTTGTAAGACCTATCATTAGTAAGATTGATCTTTTAATCAGCATATCATACTTTGTATCATAATACAATTATTTTATCAATTAATTATCTAACATTTAGTCACATAATTAAATATTAGATAAAACCTTACAACATTAGCATTATTATCATCCTTTGATAGCTCTTCAATCACTGTATCATATACATTATGATTTATCACTCGCTTTTTTATTTCATAAGTTATTCTTTAACAATAAGTCAAATACTAATCCAGCAACTTCGATTCTAAATCTAGCAACCAAATTTCCAATCCAGTAGACTGGATTTCAAATCCAGCAAACTGGATTTCAAATCCAGCAAACTGGATTCCCAATCCAGCGACCTGGATTTAACCGATTTCCAATCCAGCAAGCCTGGATTCATAAATCTTTCAATTCAGCAAGTTGGATTCTAAATCCTTTGTACATATTAAATAATCATTAAATTCATTCACTAATATTATTAATCATTAAATAATATTTTAAATCAATGATTTAATAACACTTTAATCCAAATGTTATCAATCACTTAATAATCTCATAATCTAATATTATTAATATTATAACAATATTTTAATTCAGTAAACTTCTTTTCAATCCAGCAAGCTGGATTATTCTTTAACCTTTATTCTAATCATTCAAGATTTTATGAATTTTCGGGTTATCACATATAACATAAAAACTTACCTTTCAGACACTCACCAGAATGATTTTTTCCGCAATTCTTACACTGCACAGCCTATTTCTTCACACCTTCTTATTTGACCTGGATATTTCCAAAATTGTTCCCCTTCCTCTTTCCATTTCCCCTCCTACTTCCACTATTAGTTTCCACCTTCACAGCTCCCTCGACCTTGCCCTTGTTCTTTTTCTCCTTGTTGTAGAGGCTCATGGCCTCACTCCCCTCCTCAGCTATTATAGCTGTTGGGTAAAATCTAATTACGCACAACACATGTAGTATACGTGGTCAACAAGTGTACAAGTGAAAGTAGAGTATCGTCCCACAAGGAATTATTAATATAAATTACCAACTATTAACTCTTAACCAAACTAATTTTATTTAAACAATCAATTTAATGTTATAAAGTAAATTACTTAATTAAACTAATTCTAATTACCACTAATTATAAATCAGATTATGGAGAATTAAGATCACAACTTCACTTATTATTTCATTTAAGTTAACACACTTCTCATCAATTATTTTCTATCCTGAATTGTTAATCAAGAACACTAAAGCAGATAAAACCACCTCTCGATGCATAATACTCATACTTACTTAAATCCACAATTGATAGAATTAAGCAAGACACCCTAATTAACTAATCCACTATATATCAATGTGAATTACAATTAAAAAGGATTTAAAGCACAAGTTCTCTATAAGATTACATATGGCGTAAAGACAAATCTCTATCCTAAACACGAATCATGAATTCCATCTATGCAGAAATCACAAACACATGCTATCATGATCAGATCTAAATCTATACTTCATCTCTCGAGTTCATATAGATTATCACGGTAATTGTTAGCTAGGAAATTAAGCAATTAAGTTCAAATCACAATAGACAATCCTCACAATAGAACATAATAATTGATACTGAAGCATATTAAAATAAACTACACAATAAGATCCATTGTAATCTCAAACAAAGAATTAGTTCATTGAATTAAAATTAAGAATCCACACTTGAATAAACATTAAAAGACAAAAATAGAAGAAGATAAGAGGATAGAATCTATTGTCTGTAGATTTGATGCTATCTCCTTTCTCCTACTTTGAATCTTCAATGGTCTCCAAGTTGCTTCAATCTCCAAATCTAATAAGAACTAAAGTTTTATCAATCTACTCTAATCTAATCTAATGGAATTGTTCCAAAAACTTGCCCCTAATCCTTGCAAATCCCCTCCTTTTATAAGCCTCTTTATATGTCTTTAAGTCCTCTTGGAAGTCCTTGAGTCAATCAGGTCGAACCAATCCTTATCAGACTCAAATTCTGACAAAATCTACTCTTTCTGCGCATACCCAAGCCCCAGCTTGCTTGTTACCTTGCAAATAGCAAGCCCCGGCTTGCTATGCTACTGATTTTGAACTTAGGATCCCAAGCCCCGTCTTGGGTATAAGGCATAAAATAGCAAGCCCTGGCTTGGGTACAAGCTGCTAGTTATTTTTCTGCTGCAGTGTCCTCTAGTAAAACGGCCATAACCTTTGATCCGGGAGGAGTTACGGGGCCTGCCACCTATCAAATTAAAGCTATCGACGAGCTCTAAAACGTTAATTCTTTGAGAATTGACAAATAACGAATGGATAAAGGTCGAAATTGGACTGGAAGTGACTGCTATGCAAATGACCACCCAAAACAGCGAAATTCAACGTCCGTTGGTACAAATGTCATAACTCTTGCATCCGAACTCCGATTGGAATGATTCAAGATATTCCGGAAAGCTAAGAAGAAGCTCTACAATATAATCCAAGTTCCAAGCCAAGAAAATGAAATAAACATGAAATCCCAAATGATATCCGGATTTCTTTTCTTTGCGTTTTCCTACCATTTCTTTGCAATTTCCTTGCTTTTCCTTACCAATAGTCACTCACACCGCTCCCAAACATATAACCTACAAAATGAACACAAAATGCATAAAAAGTAACTAAGACACATGAATATAAGCAACTAATTCAAGTAAAAGATACTGGATAAGTAGGTATAAAATCTACTTATCAAATACCCCCAAACTTACAATGTTGCTTGTCCCCAAGCAACACAACATAATGCAATGCAATGAAATGCAATTAATCTATATGCCTACGAATCCAGCAGTATTGATATAATCAAATCTGTCAAGAATAAGCATGTGAATGATATTCCAAATTACATATGATTTGATTATGATGTATATATATGAATGAATATGCAAGTATGCTTGCATTAAGAAAAGTTGTAAAGTCCTTTGATAGATAATAGAAACATATGTACAAGGACGTAGAATGAATTGATCAAATGTGTTAGGTTGATCCTACTTAAGCAAAATAGCTTTGTAAAGTCCTTAAAAAGAAATGATGTACAAGGACTATAAATATAGTAAGATCAAGCATGTTAAGTTGATCTTATGATGCGATAGATAAGCTTATCCGATCGCCGAGAACCTTTGAACCGAAATGTGTAGTCCGTCGGAAGAGTCGAGGAAAACTCGAGAGCTATCGAGGCGGAATCGTGATACGCAAGATAGTAGATCTAGGAGGTCGTAGACTTCGGGAAAGGCGAGGAAGGATCGTGAGTGTGTCGAGGAGAACTTTCTCGAGTAGTGTAGTCTCTTTGAGGAAGTCATGTTCAAAATCATAGAGAGAATGACGCCTCTGGTAAATAGGAGCATCTGCTAAAAAGCCGGTCGAGAATTGTAGACTACACTTTCGAGTCGTAGAGTCTACTAATGTCAAAACCAATTCAAGAATCATAAAGCGCACTTTTCGGAATCGTAGAGTCACGATCGTATCAAAGGCAAAGATCGTAGTCGAGCAAGATCGGATGAAGACAAATCGTAGTATCAAGATCACGATCTCAAAGTCGTAGTGTCACGCGGTAGGAAGGTGAATCGTAGAGTCTTGAGCTAAGACTTTAACAGATGTGCTCCACAAGGCGAAAGTAGAATCGTAGAGCAAACACGATTCTCAACAATTGAAACACTCTGAATATCCAAAAGAATGAAGCCTACGATTGGTAATGCAAAATACATCTCACATTAAGGAAGCGGAGAGCACTCGGCGAATGGCATGCAAGCTAATAGAAGATCTAAGCATCAACTCAATCAAAGCATCCAGTTGAGTTGAGAAGCCATTCAAGGTAAAGTCTTCCACAAGATGATCATAAGAAGACTTGATGGCCGACTAAAGAAAGTCGAAGCATATGCGATTCTTTGTCAAGAGGAAAGATGACAACGATCACGAAAGTGCTTAGGGATCGTAGTGTTTGCCAAACAAAGAAGAAATTGATGTAGTATACACAAAGATCTTTGGTCCGTCTCTACGAATAACAAGGCTAAAGTGATTAAGCATTGGGTCGATCCATTGATGATAAGTGAGCAGGAGATCACAAGGAGAAAGCGAAATTTGGACATGCCACAAATCTGAAGTGTCTTGTTATTACGAAGGGGCGAGAACAAGAAAATCAAGCCATCGATTATCGAGAAGCGGTCGAAAGGCAAGCGAAGTGTTGAAACCTTTGCACTAGAGAAGGAAGAGGTGTTCCACATTGGAGATCTAATAAACACTCTTCCAGATCGTAGTGTTAACTCCACGTCAAGAAGCAATAGTCAACAAGACACTACGATCAAGTCCAAGAAAATATGCATCAGAATCGTAGAGTTCGAATAACTAAAGATTGAGGCATTGGCAACGGCTCAATCGGAAGGCGATAATCGAATAGAGCTTATTGAGAGCATCGATGCAAAGGACAACCTCGATTTAGAAATCGGAAGGAAGAAATAAAGTTGACTACACCTTTAGAGACATGAAAGTGACAATTACGATGAGGTAGGTGAAACAATAGAGCTGATTAGGTGCGAGAAAGTCGAGAAAAAGGTGTTATGTCAAATTTGCGATCTACACCAAATAACTTTCGAGATTGCGAAGCAATTTGAATAAGCTTTATGGCTACTTTCAAGCGGGAAGATTGGGAAGGAGTATAAGTCAATAGAGCTTCAAAGATCAAGAGTTCTTTGATTCTTGAAAAGGAAGCGAGAATCGTTGAGTTGGTGAATGCTATTGTTGACTCTCTGAGTTCCACGAATCGATAGAACAAGTCTTAGTAGCGGTGAGACTACCAAGGTGGAAGTGAAGCGACTTTGAAGAAGGACTCAAAGCAGATAAAAACTTCACTCAACAAAGATGAGAATGCCACTAAAGATGGCCCAAAATTGAGAGGCCGAGAAGGCCAAGAAGATAGCATTCAGGAAAGTGGCTGAGTAGAAGGAAGATCAAGAGAGCCACTCTACGAATCGCCATGAACCGAAAGCTGAAAATGAACAAGTATAGAACCATGTCTACAAAGTATTCAAGAAGGGTTCAAGGGTTACTAAGTGCCAAACAAAGTCTACTAAAAGCACAGAGACTTAGCAAACCCAGATGGTGATGGTGCATAGCTGATACTAGATGAAGATGAAGCGAGAAAAGAGTAAAGATCGGTTGTACCAAAAGAAGATGTGGGTCGGGACTCGAAGCGAGAATGCATAGAGGACCACACCAAGTCGCCTAAGTACAAAAGATGTTGGAGCTTAATGACATCTTAGCATCTCGGCACCAACAACAACTACAACAACAAGAAGCCGGGCACTGAGGGTCCTTGTCACGAGGGACTAAATGAAGTTTCAAACTGCTTTGGGCTTGAAGAGTTCTAGGGAACTAGAGAAGTTCAAAGGCTGCTTTGGCCTTGAAGAGTTCTTAGTGAATTGAAGTCCCAAGGTGGCGGCCTTGAAGGAATCTTAGTGATTCAGGGTGCTACCCTTCCTTAGTGGAAATCCTGCTAGTTGAAAGCAGAAGAGTGGATTAGGAGCTTGAGTCTCTGAACCACTTAAAACCCCTTGTGTCTTTTACTTTATGTCATTTACATTATGTACATTAACTGCTATAACTTCCATGTATGTTTTAACTGCTTACCACTGAACTAACTCTACGAACAATGTATGTATGATTATGAATATATCAATGAAGGAGATCTTTTACTTATTCCTATGTGCTTGAAAAGATTCTTATATTTGTCACATGCTAAATTATTAGCAACACAAAATAAATCAGAAATGTATTTGAAAAGAAAAAGGATCTATTCAACCCCCTCCCCCCTTCTAGATCTATTGTGCCTACTGGGAACTAACAATTGGTATCAAAGTAAGTTCTCATATTATATTCAAAAGCTAATTGCTTTGAGTCTGATCCTAGGCACAAATATTGTTCTAAACTTAGTTTAGTAGTAAGTCACTTGTTGTATGCAGATGAGCTCACACGTTGGAAATATTATGTACAGGTAAATGTGTATATACACCTGAAACTACTCAGATTGGTCCATGTTCTTGATTTCCATATCAACAAGACCAATTCTTGCTCGCGGTCAATCTTGTAGTCTAAAGACCAGGCTAGAAAGCTCAAGAGACATCAACAGAAAAGAATCAAACATCCACCAGCCTGAAAAGATGAAAAGACCACGACTGATTGATTGAAGGTCAACTGAAGCAACAAGTTGTCAGGAGCAAATGAGAAACTATGCACATCAATGCCTAATCTCAGTATGTCAAAGATAAATGACTGTTAAGGAACTAATAAAGAGAGAAAGGTACGGTTCCTCACTAGTATAACTGTGTACATCATGTTGCACCTCCTTATGAACTATAACAAGATTTTTTCAAGAAATCATAATCCACCTAAAAAGGTGAATAGAGAAAGTACGAGGATGGAAACCCAATTGCCTATAAACTTTCTCTCCATCCAAGTTTTAGGTTGAAGATGACATCTTGAAAGAAATTTGAAATGGGTCATAAGAGCATCACATGAGTTAAATTAATTTTATGTGAAGTAATCTTTCTTTGATGGGGGTTAGTATGTATGTACAAACCTATGTTCTAAGTGTTTGATAACACAGTATGATCGATCCTGCAAAAAGTATCTTGATGATTTGTAGAAACTGATCACCTCCATGAATCAACCAGATACAAATAATTTGTAGAGTTGATTCTCACTCTGAGAACATTTAAACTCTGTGAACATAACCAAGCAAATGATGAAACCATCAAAGAAAAAAAGAGTGTTTTATTAAAATAGCAAATCTTACACACTCACCTTCATGCATCTCAAAATGTATTATCTAAATGAGTTACATGCATGAATATGACTGTTGGTGATCAATATGATGATTATCTAAATATATGAGGAACATGGGTTTAGAAAACTAACCTAGCAGGACCCACTTAACCATGGGTACCAAAAATAGAAATTTATAACCTGTAGGTACTTGGTCTATCTGACCACACTAAGGAATGCTAAAGCAGAAGACTTCAGTCAAGAAAGATTCAACCAGAAGAAGGCTTAAGATTGGCTGTTCGAAATGATTCTGATAAAATTCCTATATGTCAAAGCCTGTTCTTGAAGACCTGTTGAGCTAATATGAATAAAGCTCACATGGCTGCTGATCTTTGTATGGAAGCAAGCCATTCAACAAAAGAAAAAAAGGGTCTTATATGCTTAATCATGCAAAGTATGTCATAAGAGAAGAATCCTCAAGGAAGGCGACTATGAGAGGATCATCGAGCATCAATCATGAGGAACTCATTATGGGAGCGAGAACTTCGATGAAGCACAAAGCGACAAGGAATACTACGTTCAGTAGTCTTTGTCAAAGGATCGTAGAATGATCGACCACGAAAATGCCCATTTCTACGATACAAGAAGATTTAATGACTTGACGAGAATGAGATATGCATGGTTGCCTTCACGCTACACATGAAGAAGAAGAACTTAGGTCTCTCTTAGAGAAGGCGATTATTAACTATGGGGGAGCGAGAATCGCTAACAATCTGAAGCTCTAAACCATCGAGAGATATACTATGAAGGCATGTACCCACCTCTGAGTCCCAAAACTTTGTGGTGATGAACCAAATGAAGATCCATAGTCGGTAGGAGCATTTCAAAACATACTATCGATAACCTTTCAAACCACCCAACTCAAAATTGTGGAGTGCCTACGATCAAACATCTAATCGTAGTGGAATAGTAGAAGGACACCACGATTGCGAGCTAGTGCAAATGTCTAAAGTTGGAAGAAGGACTCCCACAACGTAAAAGGTCAAATGAGATATCGGTGCAAATCACTTCTAAAGTATTTCATCCGAAAAGCGCCTCGAGGACAAACCAACCCTTAGCTCACTCTAAGAGGTTGGCCCTTCTGAGCTACCTTAACCCGAGAAGAAATGCTTAGTAAAGTTCATCTCAAGGACCAAGTCAGTCAACAATTTTAGAATAGAGTTTTAAAGAGAACTCCATGATCGTGATGAAATCTCAGCGATCGTAGTGAAAACTCAACAATCGCAGAAGCGGACTCGACGATCGCAGACTTACAGAGAGGACACTCTAGCTTTGAGGAGCTTGGAAGAACGAGACAATTGCTCTATTATTTTGAAGTATGGGGAGATTAGTTCGAATGTTGTTTGGAAAGACATCTTGCAAGCGGAGGAAAAGTGCCCAAAGCTGTCTTGGGGTACATCGGTGGATGAGCTATGAATTTCAAATGAGGAGAAATGTCAAAACCATCCACTACAACATCTTTAAGAGAATTGATTGTTGAGTCAACAAAGGAAAAGCGTAGAGTCAATAGTTGTCCTATCATGTTACTCTATGAACTCAAGAAGTCAAAGGTCAATCCACGTCAATCAAAGCGTCCACTCTTCTAAAAGAGAGATAGCTAACGACAAATTCTTGGAATTTCTTTGGGTATCGTGCAAAACCAATGGTGGGTGACACATCACAACGTTTCTTGAGGATAGAAGAAAGCGCCTTAAAGACAAATTCAAAATCTACAAGCAGTTGTTAGAAACTATCAAAACTTCTTCCTCTCGTTTTCAAACCCTAAAAGCCTGTTTCTTTCACGAATCCATTAACCCTCCAAATCCTTACCTAAATCACGATCAACTATCTCTCACAAGACTTCCTAAAACCAACACCCATATTCCTCGAACTCCTCAAATGGAAGATTGGCGAGTAATCACTGGCATTCAGCTAGGAACCAAGACGTTCAAAAAATCCGAGAAGAAGTTCAGGGATATTCTTGAACTTGTGAGGAAGGCCGAGTTCTCAGAATGTCTTGAGGAAAACACATGAATATATGGTGACCTGGTCAAGGAGTTTCATTCAAACGAAACCATAAATTCCAGAATCCTCTCCACCAAGGTTAAGGGTCAGATTCTGAAGCTAAACTCTTCTGACATCAATCAATGCTTAGGCCTTCCTGACCGAAATTTGAAAAAGCTTGGAGGAGATCGACACAGAAAAAGCTAAGAAGATTATGCGATCTGAAGAAACCTTAGTCGAAGGACATGAAGAAAAAAAGAGTTTCTGAAGAATTGAGTTCCTTCTTTGAAATCGTGGGGAAATGTATCTTATGCAAAGACACTTTGCACATGATCTTTGTGATTGACCAACGGTGAAGATCATATACGCATATAGTCTGAAGGAACACATCAACTTTGGAGTTGTCACGCTTTCGATCATATGTCTAAGTGGCTGGATAAGGAAGAAAAGAAAAGATTAACTAAAAAACCACTCACAAAGCTTTTTCATGGGAGATTCTTAAGTATCATCTTGAAGAAAAAGTTGAGGAATAAAATCAAGGATGATGATGGCGAAATTCTTAATGTTCATAAGGTAATGTCTCCACAACTGTTTGTAAATTGGAAGAAAAACCCAAAGGAGAATAGAAGGTTAACTACAACAGGAAGCAGCAGAAAGATCTCTGTAAAGAAGAGAAAGGCAAAGGAGGAAGAAAGCTTTGAGTCTGGTGACTCGACATCAGTTACTGCCACACCAGCAAGCAAGAAGCCTAAGAATACGAAGAATGCTAAGGCAAGCGTCAAGTTATATTCCCACTGATAAGAAAATACATGAAGAAGAAAGAAAAATCGGCATCAACTCTCGAAAACCAAAAAAGAAGAAGAAACAACAGATCGCTTCAAGAACCACCCAAGAAGAAAGAAAAGGGATGAAGAAATCGGGCCCAGGTTCCCCAAGGAAGCACATCTAACAAAGAAAAAAACGTTGAGTCAAAAAAGAAGAAAAGGAAAGCGATGATCTCAAGATCGAATCCTCGAAGATCGAGATCCGGCAATGAAGGTGGATTTGGATCCATGAAAGAAGATGTAAACTCTATTGATGAAGAAGAATATTCAAGTCCTATGGCAAATTCTCAGAGTACTCACTTTGAGGTTGAAGAGAAGCTGTAAAATGACCCATTTGGATCTCCAAATGCAAGTGCTCCAACAAGCCCTCATGATGACTCAAAAGATGATGAATTCGAAAAAAGAATCACCCGCCTCACAATGATGAAAATCAAGGAAGCTTGCCTATTAACTCCAAGGCTTGAGTCTAAAGAAGAAGAAGAAATCGATTCAACCATAGTTGAACCTCAAGGAGGAGGAAGAGTTCTGAGATCTTGGCTAAATTTGCCTCTAACGAGAGAAATGATCACTCTCTCAGTCATCATTGAAGTAAGTGATAATGAATCGATGAAGAAAGTCTTTGAAGATGGAACTAGTGATGAATCCAAGGAAGATCTTTCTTTGAAGAAGGTTACGAAAATGAAATTCAACAAGAAGAATTCATTGATAAATCTAATGAAAGAAATTAGCAAAATTCAAGCTCAAAAAGGAAGAGATAGAAAAGATTTTGATTACGCACATCGAAGAATGAGGAACTAGAATACTATCATGTTCTCTCAGGCGAAATTAATTAATGAGAAGAATTATAGTGCAAGTCTTTGATGAGCCACCCACAGAGCCAATGATCAAGATGGATAAATCATGCAAATGAACAACTTGAGTTGTAAGAATGACTCTGAGATGAAGTGCTTCATAACTAGAGAAAAATATGGAGTTAGATTGCACAACTATCTTTGTATATTCTAAAGACCTTCTGATGAGGTGGTTCTTTCCATGGATGCCTTGGCTAAAAGCACATAGTGAGAGAGATGAGAGTTACTTTAGCTGGTGCTACTCTCAGTTTCCAAATTTGGAACTGGTGTCACAAAATTTCCCCAGGGTTAAGAAGTTTGCAACCATGATGATCAACGACAAACCCCACTATAAGATCTACCAACATGCTGAAAATCATTATATTCCTTATGATCGTAGAGTGGACTCACGATGGAAAAGCGAATATGGTAAAGATATTGATAGTAGAGTCATTCACTCTACCATTGATGATGATCAAGTCTAGATTCGAGGATGTCTCTATCTAACCAAGCACAACTATATCGACATTCCTATATCCTCCCACGATTTGTACTCAACGATCTTTCAGATTGCCAACACTTTCAAAAACATGTCCAAAGATGAAGATTGTAGAGTCCAATCTGGTGTTCAGCAAGAGACTGCCCAACCAAATGATGAAACTCCTATGGGGCAGGAGCTGATGAGAAATTCTGATGATCTAATTGAGAAGATGTCTCAAATCACAGAAGAGTCTAAAAGGATGACAACAATAGCGAGATAATTCGGTTCAAAATAGACTTCAAGCTACTATGGGCGATATATCTCTCAAAATCAAAGAGAGAGATCACATCTATCGAAGGCCATACATTTGAAAAGTTGAAGCTCTCTACGAGCACAAGAGGTAAATGAAGAGAAACTCAAAGTCCCTCTCGACAAGATTGACAACATGAATCTCTATCTCTGACTTGAGCTAAAGTCAACAAGAAATCAAGATTGAGGTTGGAAATTCCTCCCACCACGATGGAAGCGACTTATATCCAACATGGAACAACTCTCTCAAGTGATTAATGACAAAAAGGGGGAGAAAGAGAGACATAGAAGGAGGAAGAATAAAAGGCATTCAAGACAGGGCAAGAAGAGCAGAAGGAAACAAAACAAGAAAGAGGCAAAGAAGAAGATAACAAAAAAAGAAGCTGGGTCATCATCTAAGGGGGAGCCAAAGGATAATGAACCTGTATTTGCAAAGGCTGAGGGGGAGTTAGAAGAAGAAGAAGAGGAGCATACATCTGAGGGGGAGCAAACAAAAGAAATAAAGTTGACATTCTAAGGTGAGCAGGAGCAAGAAGATCAAACAGATGAATAGCTGGGTCAACAGACATCCTGGAAGCATACATGGAGCCAAAAGAGGTATATCTCTAACCCGATTAGGTAAGTTACGGATCTAGGATATAAAATGTAGTGTATTAAATTCCACATCATTATAAATGACATTCATGATTATCTGTTTTAGAAATACATCTGCTCACTATATATAAGATTCATTCATAACATGCATATGCACTTATTGTTTTTGTCATAATCAAATAGGGGGAGATTGTCAGGAATAAGCATGTGAATGATATTCCTATTTACATATGATTTGATTATGATGTATATATATGAATGAATATGCAAGTATGCTTGTATTAAGAAAAGTTGTAAAGTCCTTTGATAGATAATAGAAACATATGTACAAGGACTTAGAATGAATTGATCAAATGTGTTAGGTTGATCCTACTTAAGCAAAATAGACTTTGTAAAGTCTTTAAAAAAAATGATGTACAAGGACTATAAATATAGTAAGATCAAGCATGTTAGGTTGATCTTATGATGCAATAGATGGGCATCGATCGTCCGAGCACTACACGAAATCTTGATGCGCTGGGAGAGTCGAAAGAAAACTCGAGAGCTATTGAGAGATAGAATCGTAGTCTGCGAGATAGTAGATCTCAGAAGGTCATAGACTTCGGAGAGGCGAGGAAGGATCGTAGTGTGTCGAGGAGAACTTCCTCGTGGTCGTAGTCGGCTGAGGAAGTAATGTTCGAGAATCGTGAGACTGACACGCCTATGAGCCGTAGAGCATCCGCCAAAGCTAGTCAAGAATCGTAGACTACACTCAGAGTCGTAGAGTCTACTAATGTCAAAGCCAATTCAAGAATCATAGATTGCACTCAGAATCGTAGAGTCTACTGATCGTATCAAAGGCAAAGATCGTAGTCGAGCAAGATCAGATGAAGACAAATCGTAGTATCAAGATCTAATCTCAAAGTCATAGTGTGCACTGGTAGAAAGGTGAATCATAGAAGTGCTGAGCTAAGACCTTAACAGATGTGCTCACAAGGCCACGATGATAATCGTAGAGAGCAAACACGATTCTCAACAATTGAGCACTCGAATATCCAAAGGAATGAAGCCTACGATTGGTAATGCAAAGATATATCTCACTTAAAGGAAGCGGAGAGCACTCAACAAATGGCATGCAAGGCGATAGAAGATCTAAGCATCAACTCAATCAACATCCGGATTGAGTTGAGAAGCTATTCAAGGTAAAGTCTTCCACAAGATGATCATAAGAAGACTTTAATGGCCCGACTAAGGAAAGTCGGCATATGCAAGTGGATATCAAGAGGAAAGATGACAACGATCTTGAAAGTAACTAGGGATCGTAGTGTTTGCCAAACAAAGAAGAAAGCGATGTAGTATACACAAAGATCTTTGGTCCGTCTCACGAATAACAAGGCTAAAGTGATTAAGCATTGGGTCGATCCATTTGATGATAAGTGAGCGGAGATCACAAGGAGAAAAAGAAATTTGGACACACCACAAATTTGAAGTGTCTTGTTATTCGAAGGGGCGAGAACAAGAAGTCAAGCCATCGAGATTCGAGAGCGAATCGAGGCAAGCGAAGTGTTGAAGCTTTGCACTAGAGAAGGAAGAGGTGTTCCACATTGGAGATCTAATAAACACTCTTCCGGATCGTAGTGTTAACTCCACAAGTTAAGAAGCAACAGTCAACAAGACACTACGATTAAGTCCAAGAAAATATGCATCAGAATCATAGATTTTAAATAACTGAAGATTGAGGCATTGACAACAGCTCAATCAGAAGACTGATATTCGAATAGAGCTTATTGAGAGCATCGATGCAAAGGACAACCTACGATTTAGAAATCGGAAGGAAGAAATAAAGTTGACTACTTGCCCGAGATATGAAAGTGACAATTACGATGAGGTAGGTGAAACGAGAGACTACGTAGTGTTTAAAATCGAGAAAAAGGTGTTATGTCACATCTGCGATTCGGCACCAAATAACTTCGAGATCGTGAAAGCAATTTGAATAGCTTTCAGCGGCTACTTTCAAATGGGAAGATTGGGAAGTAGTATAAGTCAATAGAGCTTCAAAGATCAAAAGTTCTTTGATTTTTGAAAATTAAGCGAGAATCATTGAGTTGGTGAATGCTATTGTTGACTCTCTGAGTTCCACAAAGATCATTAGAACACGTCTCGGTGTGATTGAGACTACCAAGGTGGAAGTGAAGCAGCTTTGAAGAAGGACTCAAACCAGATCAAAGCTTCACTCAACAAAGATGAGAATGCCACTAAAGATGGAAGCCAAGTTGAGAGCCGAGAAGGCAAAGAAGATAGCATTCAGGAAAGTGGCTGAGTACAAGGAAGATCAAGAGAGCCACTCTACGAATCGCCATGAACCGAAAGCTGAAAGTGAACAAGTGCAGAACCATGTCTGCAAAGTATTCAAGAAGGGTTCAGGGGTTGCTAAGTGCCAGACAAAGTCTACTAAAAGCACAGAGACTTAGCAAACCCAGATGGTGATGGTGCACAGCTGATACCAGATGAAGATGAGCAGAAAAGAGTGAAGATCAGTTGCACCAAAAGAAGATGTGGTCCAGACTCGAAGCAGAATGCATAGAGGACCACACCAAGCTGCTAAGTACAAAAGATGTTCAGAGCTTAATGACATCTTAGCATTTCAAAGACTAACAACACCAACAACAACAACAACCAACAACAAGAAGCTAGGGCTGAGGGGTCCTTGTCTTGAGGGACTAAATGAAGTTCCAAGCCTGCTGGGCTTGAAGAGTTTCTAGGGAACTAGAGAAGTTCCAAGGCTGCTGGCCTTGAAGAGTTCTTAGTGAACTGAAGTCCCAAGGCTGCTGGCCTTGAAGGAATCTTAGTGATTGAGGATCTTTGCCCTTCCTTAGTGGAAATCACGCTAGTTGAAAGTAGAGAAGAGTGGATTAGGAGCTTGAATCTACGAACCACTTAAAACCCTTGTGTCTTTTACTTTATGTCATTTACATTATGTACATTAAGCGCTATAATTGCTATGTATATTTTAACTACTTACCACTGAACTAACTCTACGAACAATGTATGTATGATTATGAATATATTAATGAAGGGGATCTTTTACTTATTTCGCTGTGCTTGAAAAGATTCTTATGTTTATCACATGCAAAATTATTAGCAATAAAAAATAAATCAGAAAAGTATTTGAAAAAAAAGGATTTATTCAACCCCCCCTTTTAGATCTATTGTGCCTCTTGAGGAACTAACAAAATCTATTAACTTTCGGCCTTAGAGAAATCAAGTAAACATGATAATACATCATATATAAACTCATCAGTAAATTCCTATCAATCCTTAAATCTTAAACTATTATCACTGATATAGTGTGTGTGTGCTCAACAACAATCCTAACTAATATAATTCTAAATATAACACATAATAGATCTCTTTAAAGGCATCATACAGTATAAACTCACAAAATTCACGAACAAGATAGATCCAACTAAAATCAAACATCCACTAAATTCAAGAGTCCAATCAGGGATACTTATGCTTTACTTTTCATTATGGGGGCTTTTTGCTCTCTATCCGTTTTATTGTTTTTTTTTTCAACTATGACTGTGCAATGTCTCATTCCATTAGGCTAACAGTGCTACCCTTTAGCGAGCTTTCGACGAATGACTCACATACCATAAAGACCTTAGGGCGCTAGGTGTAAAGACACTCCCTCGGGCTTACTTGCTCAAGTAACAAAGGCCCCGAAACAAGACTAGCGACGATATTTTTTTCATCATTTTTATTGATTTTTTCTTCTTTTTTTTAAGCTTATATATCCCAAATTTTCCCCCAAACTTAAGTTTTTGTCTAAATTTAACCATCTCCGCCTATTCATGTCTATCATTTATTCAAACTAATATTATCCTTAAGAAGTCAATTATGTATCAATTTAAACTTAATCAGTCAACAAAGTTGTCTCTAACGTGCTAACCTTGATTATACCAGTTTCAAACAAGAAAAGATTCAATTCATAACAAGAAATCACATCTAAGCTCTAATAATTAGTATTATACTTGTCTACTCAATTCCAATCTCATCATTGGCCAAAATAAACTGAACTATCTAACAACTGAAATCATGCAAGATGAACATAGTAACTAACTATTATTTTTGAATTTTTTTTAACAAGAAACTGAATATAATGCTATTCAAACTATACTACTATGAAACTACTTATGTAGTTGTACTACATGAATGCAAACATAATGTACCTAAACTAAATTAACAATATATGCAAAATAATATAACATAAACATGAAACTAAACATGCAATAAAGAACTAAACTAAACTCCCCCAAACTTAGCAATTACAATGTCCTCATTGTAAGAATATAGTGGTAAGTAGAAGAGAACTTCCCTGTAATCCGCTAAGCATGAGGTGATGGTGGCGATGGCGGCGACGATCACTTTCCTATCCATTGAACCTCCAATACCTGCAACGAAGAGAGACAACATGGATTAGAATAGCACTTTGGAATATAACGTGATTCCTATCTACTAAATAAACTAGGAAAGCATATAAATATAAAAAAAAAATTCTTGGGTTGCCTCCCAGTTAGCGTATGATTTACAGTCTTTCAGCCTAACTTTGTCTGGTCAATGCTATCCAATTCCTCTTCGATAGTTGAGGAACCCTCCATCCATCGGAAACAATGTGACTTTTGGTAAGTTCCCATTTGTGATGGCTTTCGAATTAAAGTCACCTAGCATGCTTTGTTTAAATAAGTGCCAAATTGAGAATGTTGAATAACTAGGTGTTTTTTCGTCCGTTGAGCCTTTGATTAGATTGAGGCTTTGAGGCTTGTCAAGCACAACGGGCTCTTCTTCTAACTTCTCCTCCTCATCCCACCATGGCTTCACATTTGTACTAGCTCTCATGTCATAAATAGCCTTGCCGACGACATGACTACCAAGCAGGCACGATTTTGCAAATCTAACTGGATCCTTGAACTTTGGTGAAGAAGGCACTTAGGGCATAAATAACATAGGCTCATCATCGTTGGTACCCACATTTAGTTCTTCACTGACCTTGTTTTCATTATCCCCACTTGTCTCCTCTTTTTCAACATCTCATGGCTCATCCAGTTGTAGAGTTGGCTCGACCACTTCATCAATCTCAGAATCCTCATCATAACACCAATTGTTTTGAGGACAGTTGTTAAAGGCTTTGAGCATTTGATCCATTTGGTTCTGCAGATTTTGAATTGATATCTCTTGATTAATTCTCCTCTCCTCATTTGATGCTCCAAACTTCGAAAACAATTCCTCCAACCTTGAATTATCTGTCTCAATTTTGGAATCCATGTATTGAGGACCATTAGTTGAGGTAGTGATGAGTTGTTCCATCTGGTTCTAAAAATTTTGGCTCGATATTTCTTGACTCATCATCCTCTCCTCTTGGTTTGCTATGATCTTTGACAATAATTCCTCCAAATTTGACTTTTCTTTTTGGGACAGTAGAGGTGGACAGAAGAATTCTGGTGTGTATGTTGTATTTGGAGCGTAGTATTGGTCTTCATAAGTATAGCTCCATGACAAATCTGGGTGATACCCCCAAACTTGGTGATAATTATCATATGCATACTGATTGAGGTAGTTACCACCATACTATACCAGCCCAAGACTGATGGTGCATTGATTACTCGGGTGATTGCCAACACAATAATTGCAAGTAACTGCTATCCTTCAATTACGTTGGACTGCAACAACATCCAACCTCCTCGAAAGTGTCTCAAGTTGTGCTGATAATACAGAAATTTCATTGAGTTCATCAATCCATGTGTCCCTTGGTTGAGTCATTCTCGAATACGACCATTGATAATTAAATTCCGCCATGGTGCCTTAAAAGAAAGTAAAATAGGAAGAGAATTAAATAAAAAGAAAAAAAATATTTAAATTAAGACTAATTTGATTGAAGCTAATATTTGCAAAAATATATTAACTAATTCCCCGGCAACGGCGCCAAAAACTTGTTGGGTAAAATCTAATTACGCACAACACGCATGTATACGTGGTCAACAAGTAATACAGTGAAAGTAGAGTATCGTTCCCACGAGAAATTATTAATATAAATTACCAACTATTAACTCTTAACCAAACTAATTTTATTTAAACAATCAATTTAATGTTATAAAGTAAATTACTTAATTAAACTAATTCTAATCACCACTAATTATAAATTAGATTATGGAGAATTAAGATCACAACTTCACTTATTGCTTCATTTAAGTTAACACACTTCTCATCAATTATTTTCTATCCTGAATTGTTAATCAAGAACACTAAAGCAGATAAAATCACCTCTCGATGCATAACACCCATACTTACTTAAATCCACAATTGATAGAATTAAGCAAGACACCCTAATTAACTAATCCACTATATCTCTATGTGAATTACAATTAAAAAGGATTTAAAGCACAAGTTCTCTATAAGATTACATATGGCGTAAAGGCATATCTCTATCCTAAACACGAATCATGAATTCCATCTATGCAAAAATCACAAACACATGTTATCATGATCAGATCTAAATCTATACTTCATCTCTCGAGTTCATATAGATTATCACAGTAATTTTTAGCTAGGCAATTAAGCAATTAAGTTCAAATCACAATAGACAATCCTCACAATAGAACATAATAATTGATAGTGAAGCATATTAAAATAAACTACACAATAAGATCCATTGTAATCTCAAACAAAGAATTAGTTCATTGAATTAAAATTAAGAATCCACACTTGAATAAACATTAAAAGACAAAAATAGAAGAAGATAAGAAGATAGAATCTATTTTCTATAGATTTGATGCTCTCTCCTTGCTCCTACTTTGAATCTTCAATGGTCTCCAAGTTGCTTCAATCTCCAAATCTAATAAGAACTAGGGTTTTTCCCAATCTACTCTAATCTAATCTAATGGAATTCTTCCAAAAACTTGACCCTATTCCTTGTAAATCCCCTCATTTTATAAGCCTCTTTATATGTCTTTAAGTTCTCTTGGAAGTCCTTGAGTCAATCAGCTCGAACCAATCCTTATCGGACTCAAATTCTGACAAAATCTACTCTTTCTGCACATACCCAAGCCCCAGCTTGCTTGTTACCTTGAAAATAGCAAGCCCCGGCTTGCTATGCTACTGATTTTGAACTCAGGACCCCAAGCCCCGGCTTGGGTATAAGGCATAAAATAGCAAGCCCCGACTTGGGTACAAGCTGTTAGTTATTTTTCTGTTGTAATATCCTCTGGTGAAATGGCCATAACTTTTGATCCGGGAGGAGTTACGGGGCCTGTCACCTATCAAATCGAAGCTATCGATGAGCTCTACAACTTTCATTTTGTGAGAATTGAGAAATAACGAACGGATGAAGGTATAAATTGGACTGGAAGTGACTGCTATGCAAATGACCACCCAAAACAACGAAATTCAACGTCCGTTGGTACAAATGTCATAACTCTTGCATCCAAACTCCGATTGGAATGATTCAAGATGTTCCGGAAAGCTAAGAAGAAGCTCTACAATATAGTCCAAGTTCCAAGCCAAGAACATGAAATGAACATGAAAGCCCAAATGATGTCCGGATTGCTTTTTCTTTGCATTTTCGTACCAATTCTTTGCGATTTCCTTGCTTTTCCTTACCAATAGTCGCTCACACCGCTCCCAAATATATAACCTACAAAATGAACACAAAATGCATGAAAAGTAACTATGACACATGAATATGAGCAACTAATTTAAGTAACAGATACCGGATAAGTAGGTATAAAATCTACTTATCAATAGCCTTTTCCAAAAGTGTTGCAAAGGTACTGATCTGCAAAATCGCCACCTTATTGTAGAGCCAGGGTTTTAATCCCAGCTCAAACCTTCTCGCCTTCCTATCCTCCGTATCAACTTGATGCTGAGCGAACTTAGCCAATTCTTTAAACTTTACGGCATACTCCACAATAATCATGTTGTCCTACTTTAACTCCAAAAACTTCACCTCCATCCTAGCCTGCATACTAGACAAGAAATAATTCTCGAAAAACAATGTTTTAAACCTAGCCCAAGTAACTACTCCTTCTCCTGCCCTAGCTTGATTTGCCTCCCACCAAAAATTCGCCTCCCCGTTCATCATGTAGGTGGCAAAAGTTGTCTTTTGCCCCTCAGCTACCCTAGCTATCACAAATGCTTTTTCAATTTCCTTAACCCATGTTTGGGTTTTTACAGGGTCAGTTGTACCTCTAAATTCAGGCGGTGATACAGTCTTAAAATCTTTGAAGTTTGCCAAACGATTATGCGGTCGATTTCATTTCATGGTGGCATTCCTGGCCAGATGCTTTTGAGCTACCATATTTGCAAAGTTTTGCATCAGTCCAGTTTTTTTCCTCCAAGATTATCGATGATTCTTACGCCCTTTGGTTTCGAGTTTGACGTCTTGGCGGCATAATCTGGTTAAATAAGACCATAAATTATTCTTTACATTCTAAACCTTATTATATAAGTTTCACGTATCAAACTTACTTCATTAATAAAACATAGATTCATATTCATTCAACTATTTCATAATACTTTACATAACATAGCACATACTGTTATCCCTTTGCGACCACAAAAGTCGGGATTTGGTGTTTTGACTTATACAAAAGTTGAGAATATTACATTACACACGCACATTATCAAACATACATAATCAAATACTAATACTAATTATTTCCTACACCATTTCCTGATTCTGGACAACCTTTTGCCCGATGACCTTCCAACCCACAAATAAAACATGCACCTAGCTTAAAGTCGGGACAATGATGAGAGATATGTCCCTCATGTCAGCAAATGTAACATATCTTTTTCCCTTTCCTGCATACGCCTTCATGTTTCTTGTCACAGTTTGTACACTTTTCTATTCGGTTAAGGTTCCCTTGGTTGTTATCGGAATTTCCTATATCGCAGACTTTCATCTTTATTTTCCCTTTCTTGCTCGGAGCTGCACACGATTTATTGTTTTTGGCTCCCATTTGATCAATTTGGATTTTAAGCTTATCTTATTTTTCCATTATTTCTATTTATGCTTTCCACAATTGACTATTTAATAGCTTTTCTATTTCCCACAGCTTTTTCAGAGAAGAAACCTTGTTCCTCAAATTTTGCACCTCCATTGATGCTTAATCAGCTCTAACTTCAGTGTCCGAATCACTATCTGTCAGTTCTACTATTTCCGAATTTGGTACTACATTTTCCACAATAACCACCTTATCCGAGTTGCTTTCATTGTGAGCCTCTATTTCAGCTATTCGCTTTGATATTGGCTCATTCTTTACGATCTGAAGGTATCCTAATCCTTTTTCACTTGACATCTACACATATAAATTATCCTGATTAGCATATAGTATATACACACAGCAAATAATAGTTTTATATAATTTATCTTTTATTTTATTTGACGATGAATTTATTCGATTCATCTCTTTTTAAACTCTATACGAGTTATTTGTATTTTCAATGTTTCCCTCTGTCCTAAGGTTATAGCCTAAGGTCTATCCCACCTAAGGTTTCTAACCCTAAATCTCTGATACCAACTTGTGATGACCCCAAATTCAGGTACTTGAAACCCGAACTCGGTGCTTCACGATACCATTTTTATGAGCGGAATAATATTAATAATAATAACAATAATATAAATACCAAACTTAATTTACATATATCAGAGTCTAATCCCAGGTACGCGACCTTTAAACATTCATTACATGATAATTAATAGATATCATTGTCTTAATAAAGTCAAACTATTACATAATATAGCATAAAACTCATTCTGCTACCTTTCCTTTTTCCTTTGTTCTTAGCAGAGCATTCTGGTTAATCATACTTAGTTGAAAATATTTAAATTTAAAGCAAGAATTAGCATTTGATTGCCCAGAAAGTAATAGCAATAATAAATATTAGCTGAAAGGATTAAATGTTTTCTTTGAACGACACTTCTATAACGAATCAACAGTTGTGAAGTAAGCTGAACCAATAATAACAACATATCAATTCTATATCAAAATTTTGAAACTACGTACTGACTATAATTAGGGATTAGTCGACAGTCTATGAACATTATTTTTTTTTTTTGAAAAGGTTAAACAAAACTTCATCTGTAAATCGTCATAACTTACAGGCACGGGGGTGATCAGCCCGTTATGTCCTGTATTGATCAATACTACATGTTCGAACGATATTTTCGTTCAGTATATCTGCCTTAGGCGCACAAAAGTGTCCCAGATTCGGGATGTTCATACAAGTCTAGAATCTGAACCAAAATAATTTGGTTAGATACAATAAAGTTCTATCTTGTTCAATAATATTTTTAAATCTGTGTCTAGCTGAATCAAATAGCTTAGACGACTTTTAAGTCAATGCATACATACTGGAAACCAATAAGTATGTATCAACATGTGATAAAATATAATGATTATCCAAGTGAGGTCACTTGTATAACTATGCTTAGAAATTAATGAACAGAATATATATCTTGATTTATAATAACATATTTAAAGAACTTGTACAATAGATTATAATTTAGTAACTTATTTATACAGAATCATTGCATAAGTATATACAAGGTTATGATATTTGAACAATGAAAAAGAATAGTTCAGATATTAGCTTACACATGTGCATTGCATAAAGTAAATCTGAAGTTAAGATACTTTTTGATCTTTGCTTACACAACTTAGTTTTATCTTTTATATCGAAACCTATAATTAATAAGATCATTCGTTCGATTAGAATAATATATCATAACACATAGTACTACTATATGCAATCAACACATAACCTAATCACATTGTCACATATGTTTAGCAGTCATTAGGACAGAAATAAACACTTAAACAAACAAATTATATAAGTCCATACCAATTTTTGAAACATTTTGGTGTATATAAAGCGACTTTATCGGGTAATTATCAAGTTTAAAACTCTATCCTGTAGTTCAATATCCATTTAAATAACTTAAATATCAGTTATATTATTTTTAAATGACTTATAATAATTTTTAAACAATTATTATAATTTATCATAATTTTTCAAACACCTTAATCATTATTAAATGATTTAAATATTAAATAATTCTATTATCATTAATATTTAAACAATATTAAAATATTAATGAAACCATTGCCAAAATATTAAAGTTATTTATAATAACTTAAAATATTTTAAAGTATTAATATTACCCTTAAATGATTTTTAAAATAATTAAAATTATTTTTAAATAATTACCATTAATATTTAAATATTAATGCATTATTTATGAAAATATTAAAAGTAATTAATTATAACTTAAAATATTTTTAATTCATTTATATCTTTTTAAATGATTTTTAAATTTATAAAACCATTTTTAAACTTTTTATTTAATATAATTAATAAATAAATCTAATATTATTAATATTAATTTATTAATGAAATTTACCTTTAAATATTAAAAGTTATATTTTATAACTTAAAATATTCTTAAACACTTTATTTCATTTAAAATGATTTTTTAATATTAAAATTATTTTTAAACTAATTTATTATTAAAAAATTAAATATTATTAATATTAAATAATTAATGAAATTTATCTTAAAATATTAAAAGTTATATTTTATAACTTAAATATTTTTAAATACCTTATTATCATTTAAAATGTTTTTTAATATAATAAAATCATTTTAATTAATTTATTTAATGCATTTATTAAATAAATTACCTCCCTAAAATCCAAATTAATTGCTTCGATTTTGACTTTTTAAAGTCAAATTGACCATTTTTAAAACTAATCCTTTTACTATTTTTGTTAAAATATAGGTGAATAGATTATAACCAAAAGAAAGTATATACAATTTATTACTAATCCAAATTTTTATAATTTTAGAAATATATTTATATATGCTTAATTATTAATTCTAAAATAGTCAATTTGACTTAAAAAGTCAAAACCGAGCAATTAATTTGGAGACGAGGGAGTAAATATCGATAATATTCAAATAAATACTAATATTTATGAAAAATATGTCAAATTATTAAAATTAATTTTTATAACTTAAAATAATTTTAAAATTATTTTATAATTTTTAGAAATTAATTTCTATTTTTAAATGATTTTTGGAAATTTAATTAATTAAAATTAATAAAGCTGTCGCTATAGCCTTTAACGACAGAAAGTGTAGCCTATTATGTTCTTGAGGCTCAAGAACATTCATAAGCAGTTAACGAGGGGCTACGTTTGACCATCAATAATTCAGTGTGTAATGTGTTTTTGGACTAGTTGATAGTTAGATGTTGTAGTACTAATGTAATACCACAAGATCCAACAACAAACAGGGTCATAACATGCACCAAATGCAAGATCTAAGCTCAAGAACAAGCTGTCAGAATTGTTCTTCATTTTCTGGGTTACCCCGAAATGAAGAATAGTTCGACTGCCCTACTTTGGGCTTCCACAACTTGTGATCCTGGTAATGGTTTTGTGATTTAATGGTTTCAGTGTGTAGCCAACATATAAGTGAAGAGATCCAATACATAAAACCAATAAAACAACAACACAATCATAAGATATATGCTGGTCAAACCTTGTCAGAGATCGCGTTCTTGAGTTTTCTGGGTTACCCAGAAAACTGAGTCTGTGATAATCTGGCCTGCTTTGACCAGCTACTGATTTCAACCCGTTTGATGTTTAGGCGATCTAAAAGCTTTAATCTATAGATCATCTAATATACTACAACATGGATACAACAACAAACTCATAACACAAAAAAAACCTGCAAGATCAAAGGCTTCAAATATGTTGTCAGACACTTCCGGGAAAATCTGGGTTACCTAGAAAATTGAAAGTCATGGTCGGTCAACTATGTTTGACCAGCCATAACTTCCAATCTGTTCATGTTATGAACTTGATTCAAGTTCTAGGATACAGATCTTATATCATACTACAACTTCAAATATTTAAAGCACCAAAACAATAAACAAAATGAAATCTATGGGGTCTGACATTCGTTGTCGAACGACATTTTAATAATTTTCCAGATTTTGAACAACATCAAATCCGAGCCTATAGTTGTTATGGATATAACATCTATCAATCCAGATCACTTATATAGACTACAAACAACATGTTTAAACACTAAAACACAAGATCTAACATGGAATCAAAGTTCAGATTCTTAGGTTTAGGTTTATACCTTACTTGAACAATGCTTGATTCTATCTTCTTGATCACATTAATGGAAGTAGTAGGGCTTGTTTTTGGAATTTGGATCCTTTATTAAATTTCGTGGGTTTTAAGAGAGATGGTCTTGGATGAGAGTTGGTGTATAAATGAACTAAATAATGAACATTTCTCTCTTGATCTATATATATAACTTGTATGCAATGGATTTAGCTAGAAAAGGGCTGAATTGTAGAGTTTGTAGGCACATGGCTAAGCTTAGGGTAGTTCACCAACTAAAGCATTAGCCAATTTAACAAGCTAGCTTTAATAATGCAAAAGGGCAATTTGGTCACTTAGCTTTTGATTTTAAAGGCAAAAATGTAATCTTGACAAACCCTTAGGGTTTAACCCTAAGATTTTTAAAAATTTAATTTTTAAGGCTTTTTATTTAGGGTTTAAAATAGTAAAAATTTAGTTTCTAAAAATGGACGATTAGAGTTTCATAATCACATTATGTTTCCTAATTACATAAGATATTGAAATTAGGATTTAAGATTTATAAATTATAATTTAGCTTGCTAAGTTAGCAATTAAGGTTAATAAATTAGCAATTAGGGTTTTAAATTGGAAAATTAGGGTTTCTAATTAACAACTAGGGTTTTCAATAATTAGGGTTTTCCTAATTAAGATTAAAATCTATAATATCAGTCATTGATCACATTATCACGATTACATAACAGTCTAAAGCTCGTAATTGAGTTTTAAATTAGGATTTAACATAGTAAGACTAGGTTTTCTACTGTTACACCATAATTGACCAACTATTATCAGTCTATACATACAGTACATATTTATAGCACTGAAATATAATTAATAGTATATTATTATTCTCATTCATTGATCAAAATCAAAAATTAGGGTTTGGATTCCATATCGATTTATCTTGCATATATAACACTATTAATTAAGTTAAAATAATTAACTTAACTAATCTGAATAAATTCATATAATAAAATAATAATTATAATAATTTCAATAATTATTTCATATATTATTTAAATAATATACAATCATATTTTCGTGGAAAATAAATAATAAAAATATTTTTACTACAAAATTAATTATAAAAATATAATTTATAATGGTCAATAATTCTAAGAAAATTATTTGAAATTATTCATGTAATAAATAAATTTTATTTATCACGTAAATACATATACTTTACCTTGCACGTATTCCCACCTTTAAAAAAAATTGTACATAAAATTTCTTATTTAATTATATAGATAATATCGGGTTATTACAAAGAATGTCCAAATTGTTAACATGATAACTAATTTGTGGAATAAAATTCATGTATCAAAAATAATTTAGACAGAAAAGAAATCAATCTTTTTCGTGAATAGTACTGTATGAATAGTACCGTATGTATGAATAGTACCATAGGTATGAATAGTATCCCGTGAATAGTACCCTGAATGAAAATATTAAAATTTAATAAGAATGTTCAGAAAAATATTTTCATGAAACGATACTAGATGAAGCACAAAATTCAAGGATATTCTACTACTTTGAGGGGTATAGAAGCAATACTTATCAAAATAAGCATAGATTTAGGAATATGAAACGAAATAATATTACTTACGTACTATAGAGTATGGAAGAAAATAATATTTCTTACGAATATTAAAAGAAAATAATATCCCTTACCTTAAAAGGAGAGTAATTTTGACTGGTATAGTGGGGATATACTTGAAGAAAATTTGCACTATTTGCTACACTCAAAGTTTTCTTAAACTCATAAGAAATACGCTCAATATTATAGAAGAAGAATTCTCTGATTCTGGTGTAATTTTCATTTCTAAACTAAGCATCCTATTTTTAGGAGAATGACGGGGAACTATTTAATCACGGATGAGCAGTTGAATTTCGAATTTAATTCATGGTGAAATCGATTTTTACTATTCATTCTTTGTGTAATAAAATATTCTAATAAAAGCGAAAACTTTATATAAAATATAATATATTCTATTTATAATCTAATAAAGCGAATAACTTTATATATAATATAAAAAATATACATTTATATAAAAAGTTTTACATTTTATATAAAAGTTTTCTATTTTATATAAAAAGTTTTTACATTTTATTACTATTATAATAATAATAAAATAAAATTGAGATAACTTTCTACCGGTGATTTTGAAAAATGAGTAAGTGGAGATCCATGTAATAAGCCAAACTTATAACAAATAATTCATGAAAAACCCCTCTATTTATATCAAAAAATGAATAAATATTTACCACAACTCACATATCTTTAATCAACACATTTTTAATCTTTCAACAATTATTCATCATTAATATTATAACTCACAATATTAACAACCAGATCATTCCCAAGAAAGAGGGCATTTTTCGATAAGGACTTCTCCTTATTGGCGCACAATTAGATAACCTAACCCCTTTTCTTGACATAACTTTCTAGACATGTCAATAATGCAAATAATAATATGAATAACTGTGTCGTCTCAATTATTGATTTAATAATATAAAATATTGTGTAGATGATATTGTGACAATAATTGAATCAATAATATAAGATACTATGCAACAGTTACTATGACAATAATGGAATAAAATTAAGTGCCTTCTAACGTATACATCAATAATCGAGAGATCTTAATACAATCAGGTAATGCTCTTTGTGCAACCACGCGTATTACTGTACTTTTATCATCAGGTATTTTAACAGTTAACGATAAAAGTAGTGTCATTATTTTTATAAAAAGGTTATTTCTTTCGCTTTCTATATCCAACAGTCATTCTGTTGTGGGGTCCACCAATGATTCTGTCGTTGTACGAATATTCCCTGATAAAACGAATATTCCTCGACCAAACGAATATTTTATGACAACTTTCTTACTTTGCAAAATTTGTAAATATTTCCCACAACTATTATATCAAATTCACACCTTATTATTCAAAATAACATTTAGAGAAAATTAAATCTTTATTCATAAAAAGTTGGGGTCTTACAACCTCCCCTCCTTATGAAATTTTGTCCTTAAAATTTGTGTACGTACTTGGTATGTCGAAGAGGTAAGGATACCTTGTTCTAATTTTTCGATTCTAAGTCTCAGGTCATTTTCTCAATATCATGGTTTCTCTACAAAACTTTGACTTGAGGTATAACCTTTGAGCGTAGAATATATTCTTTCTTATCCAAGATTTTAACAGTTACCTCTTTATACGTTAAATCTTCTGCTATCTCGTCTGGTTCTAATTCAATAATGTGGTTCTGGTCTTTCACATATTTACGTAACATAAATATGTAAAAAAAATTATGAACACGAGACATACTTGGCGGTAAGGCGCGTATATAGGCCACAGTTCCTACTCGATCGAGGATTTCAAATGGACCAATAAATCAAGGGTTGAGCTTTTCTCTCTTTCCAAATCTCGTAACTCCTTTCCATGAAGTAACATGTAATAATACATGATCTCCAACATTGAATTCCATGTCTCTTCGATGAAGATCAGCATAACTCTTTTGTCGATCTTATGAGGTTTGTATACGTTGCCAGATCATTTGAATCTTTTCCGTTGTCATGCGTATAAATTCTGGTTCCAATAACGTTGCATCACTCACCTCATCCTAGCATACTAGAGAACGACACTTTCGTCCATACAATGCTTCAAATGGAGTCATGCCTATACTTTCTTAATAACTATTGTTGTAGGAGAATTCCACTAATGGCAAGAACTTGTCCCAACTTCCTTTTAATTCTAGAACACAGAGTCTTAACAGATCTTCAAGATTTTGAATAGTCCTCTCCTACTGCCCATCCGTCTGAGGATGATATGCAGAACTGAATCATAAATCCGTGCCCATAGCTTTCTTCAAACTAACCCAAAATCGTGAAGTGAATCTTAGGTCTCGATCAAAAACTATGGATACTGGCATATCATGCAGTCTTACAATCTCATTTATGTATATACGAGCAAGACATTCAAGTGAATATGTTTCTCGTATAGGTAAGAAATGAGCAGACTTGGTTAATCTATCAACAATGACCCTAATTGCATCTATTCCTTGAGAAACCTTGGAAAGACCAATAACGAAATCCATGTTAATGTGATCCCACTTCCATTCTAGAATTTCAAGTGGTTGAAATAGACCTTTTGGTACTTGATGCTCCGCCTTGACACGTTGACAAGTTAAACACCTTGAGATAAACTCTGCGATCTCTCTCTTTATATTGCTCCACCATAATGTATATCGAAGATCACGATACATTTTGGTACTTCCATAATGGATTGAAAATGGTGTGTTGTGTGCCTCCATTATAATTTTATACTTCAAATCAGAGTTGTTAGGAACACAAAGTCTGGAGTTGAATCGAAGTATTCCTTCTTCGTCGATTCTTGCTTCTGGAATAACACCTTCTTGTACTTTCTTCCTCATACACATCGACAGATTACATTGTTTGAAAGCGACTTTAACTTTATCGATTAAAGTCGGTTCTACTCGTATATTTGACATCATTACATGGGTCCCTGAAGTCTTTATCTCCATCCATTGTAAGTCATAAAAATAGGCTTTTGCGTTGACAATATCGCACGCGTACCCGCATATGATCTTCTACTCAACGCGTCAGCTACCACGTTCGTTTTTCAAGGATGGTATTGAATGGTATAATCGTAATCTTTCAACAGCTCAAGCCAACGTCATTGCCGCATGTTGAGTTCCTTTTGGGTGAAGAAATATTTGAGACTTTTATGATCTGTATAGATCTCCATTTTTTCTCCATACAGGTAATGTCTCCAGATCTTTAGCACAAAAATGACTACTACCAACTCTAAATCATGAGTAGGATAATTCCTCTCATATTCTTTGAGTTGTCGTGAGGCATAGGCTATGACTTTCCCATGCTGCCTGAGAACACATCCTAAACCTCTGCCTGAAGCATCGCAGTAGATGACAAATCCCTCCGAACCTGATGGTATTGTCAGAACAGGTGCTGAAATGAGTCTCCTCTTAAGTTCTTGTATCTTTTTGAGTCAAATGAGTAATGGAGTGGCGATTCAAGAAAATTCTTCCACGAATCTCCGATAATAACCAGCTAAGCCCAGAAAGCTACGTACTTTGGTTACTAACTTAGGTTGCTCCCAACTTTGTATTGCTTCAATCTTCGCCGAATCAACTGATATTTCACGATTCGATATCACGTGCCCAAAGAATGCTACTTCATTAAGCCAGAACTCGCATTTCTTCAACTTGGCGTATAGCTTGTTTTCACGAATCTTTTGGAGTATCAACCTCAAGTGTTGCTCATGATCTTCACGATTTTTGGAGTATATGAGGATGTCATCAATAAAGACAACCCTTCTTCTTGAAAATACACCCTTCTTCTTGAAAATTCTTCTTCCTTGGTGGATCACCTCTAGAAGGTCATACACTTGGGTGGCTAACATTGATCAAATGAAGGAATCTGCAGGAGATTCAAGGAGATCGCGAATAGGAGGTGAACTTCGTACTGTGAAGCTTCGTATTCTACAAAGGTATGATTCCATAACTTCTTGTTCTTCATTTTAATTAATAATATGCATAAAGGATGATCCAGATAATTGGTTTGTGAAAAATTTTAAAATATAATTTTATTTTGCTTCCGCTATTTTTGTAATTTGATTGCTAATTTGATTTTCACGAAACCTTAATTGTAGTGGTATCAGAGCCAAACTTTATGCAAATTATTAATTTTTTTTAATTCCGTATATGTATGGGTATATATTTAGAATAATTCATTAGGCATAATTTGTTGTATAAAATTATTATCTTATGAAAGTAAAAAAAAAAGGAAAAGCGGATATTATTCGCGGAACACATTTTGAATTTTGGTAATCCTATTTTTTTTCTTGAGAGTTGATTCACGTTAACATATATATATATATATATATATATATATATATATATATATAAACCAAGCTTGCCCTTTTTTTGAATTATGCACGGATATCAGTGATATGTCATTAACTTAACAGGTTATATATATATATATATATATATATATATATATATATATATATATATATAGTATATAAAGGTTATTATATATATAATGGTTGAGCACGTGAATCACTCCAGATTCATGATTCATGTAACTTTATATTATAATAGTTATATATTATATTTTTTACATCCTAATTTACGCAACTATTATATATATATATATATATATATATATATATATATATATTAATCATAATAATTTTATAATTAAAATAAAAGATTTTATTTTAATTTTGAAATTAGATTTCATGCAACTTAAAATTGTCCATTAAATGATACTCATATATATATAGAATGATTTTATCTATTGATACATATGATGATATGTATGATAATAAATGGGATTGATTATGGACTATTGACTAATGTGATTGGATTTATTTTGGTTGGATGTTTGAATGAATGAGTTTTATTAAATGGGGTCTGCGTACCTCGTCTTTTCTGATTTTCTTCTTGATGTAAATTCTATCTCTCTCATATGTACTTTCCTTGATTGCTGATCAAGGTTTCTATTTAAATTAAATAGTTTATGTAATAGGATTAGTTAGAATTTTTTTTGAAGAATCGGAGATTAGGGAGAAAGGAGTGCTCGAAGACCCATTTGTAATGGAGCCCGAGTTTAAATGTTGTAGTTATATTTAAATGTTTATTATTGCACCCTAGGGTTTGACCTTTTGGCTCACTTGGTGGTTCTAATGAACCAAACTAGAATAAAAGTTTATAATCAATCAAGGGTATAATATAGTATTCCATATATTCATGCTAGTATTATATATATCATATATTATGCAAACATGATTCACATGTTTAATAATATGACGCGTATTTTATATATATATATATATATATATATATATATATATATATGCATTAAACAAGATGAGACAAAATAGTAACAAATCCCTCAAAGTTTTTATATATTAAGTCTTAAGCGTTCAAAGATATTTAGAATATCTAACGTCGCCTTCTAGCATGATAAAATTAAAAGAGTATTAAATATTTAATATGAGTTTGTTGTGTCACCACAAGACAAGTATTAAGTATTTAAGATGTTAATTTATCACATTTGATGCTTATAAAAAAATTGAATAATATTATTTTGTTGTGTCACCACAAGGATAATATTTACTTTTTTGAATATATGGAAGTGCTAGGTTGGACTTAACTTAGATAATTTTGATTCGGATGTGCCACCACTTGATCAAAATAATCTAAGAGGCAAAACATAAGAAGTTACATGATGATGTAATTGACAAGGAGTTGTCTACCTATTTATTTATATATAGTTTGTTGTGTCACAACAAAGCTATATATATTTGAAATGAGATCCTTATTCTCACTAGCAAAAACTTTAATTAGATTTTGCCGAAATATATAAATGAGGGTAATATAGTTTGAAGAAAATAGTGAGAGATACCAATATAAAATAAGACCTAATTTATTTTGGTAATTAATTAAATGAATGTTTGCTAAAATATTATCTTTTTACATGCAGAATTTTGAAAATTTCACATTCATTAATTTCACTGCGTAGCATACTTGATGCTAAAAAGCGTAGGAATAGAATTACATGGACTGGTTAAGGAATCTGAGAATTGTTTTCACTACTGAAAATATTTCCTATGTCCTAAATTCGCCCGTACCTGCAAAAGTTGCAGAGACAGCCTCTGAGGAAGAGATTGCTACTTTTAAATAGTGGCTCGATGATGCATCTGTGGCTCAATGCATCATGCTCTCATCCATGAGTAACGAGCTTCGGCGTCAGCATGAAACCATGGATGCTCTCTTATGCTCTTTGCACCTTCAAGAGTTGTATGGTAAGCAAAGTAGGGCTGCTAGATATGAAATATCTAAGGAGCTCTTCCGATCTCGGATGGTGAGGGTACTACTAGATTGAGACTCATATCTTAAAGATGATCAATCGATTGAGCGTCTTGGAGCGACTTGGGTTTGTCATGGATGGGGAGTTGAGTCAAGATTTAGTCTTGCGATCACTCTCGGACACCTTCTCACAATTTGTTGTGAATTTTCACATGAATAAGTTAGATGTCAGCTTGCTTGAATTACTTAATATGTTGAAAACTGCTGAAGGTCACTTCATATACAAGAAAGACCATGTCTTAATGGTGGATGATTCTTCCAAGAAAAGGAAGAGGCCCAAGGTATATTCTCAAAAGAAGAAATCTAAGAAGGTTAAGGGTAAGGCAAAAGTGAAGGATCAAAGGAAACCTGATCCAGCTAGCAAAGGAATTTGCTTTCATTGCAACATGCCAGGTCACTGGAAGAGGAACTGCAAGGATTATCTTATGGAACAAAAGCAAATGAAGCTTGGAGAAGCTTCAAATCCTAATCAAGGTTTGTTTATGATTGAAATTAATTTTTACGAAAGTCGATCTTCTACTTGGGTATTGGATCTGATTGTGGTTCTCACATATGTAATAATATGTAGGGGGTAGTCGAATTAGAAAAGTTGAACAAGGATGAGGTAAGTCCTACGAGTGGGAAATGGTGCAAAGGTTCTTTGCATTAGGCTGTAGGGACTTATTGTTTTTAGATAACGCCTACAGGCAAGTTCATTAATTTAAATAATTGTTATTTTGTTCCAAATATCATTAGAAACATTATTTCTATCTACGTATTGGATATGGATGGTTTTAACATTATAATAAAGAACAACAGTTGTTCTATTTATAATGATAATATTTTATATGGTGTTGGTAATTTGCGAAATAGACTTTATATAATTAACTTACATGAAAATATACTTCAAATTGAACAAACTAAGAAAAGGAAAAGAGATGATGTTAATTATACCTATATGTGGCACTGTAAACTTGGTCATATCAATGAAACAAGATTATCCAAGCTGTAAGACCCCAAATTTTTATTAAATAAAATTGAATTTCCTCTATTCAACATCTTGAAATAATAAGGAGTTAATGTGATATAATGCTTTGGTTATGGGTGAAATGTGAAAATTTTGCAAAATAAGCAATTGGTCATAAAATATTTATTTTGTTGGAGAATATTCATTTGGTGGTAGTAGAATAGTCTTCTTTGTCTTGGGGAATATTAAATGCGAAGGCGCAACTATTTGTGGGCCCCATAACAGAAAATGGTTCGATAAAGAAAATGACAAGTTTAAGTTTTTATTAATAACGGCATAATTGTTACCATTAACACTGTTGGATTACCTGGTGGTTAAAATACGATAATACTGCGTGGTTAGTTACAAAGCGATGACACTGCGGTATTGCGGTATTTTTAATTATTGATTCTTACGTAAGAATGCACTACTCAATAATTGTTACAATAATTACTGTTTAATATTTTATTTTATTGATTTGATAATTGATGCGTTGATATTTTATATTATTGTTGTTTCAATAATTGTCATTGCACATTATTTCCCATTATCAGATCAATAATTCATATTATTTGAATAATATTATTAGACAGCGTTGCAATGTCTAAGGAAGTTCTATCTAGGAAAGGGGTTTGGTCACCTAATTGCACGCCAGTGAGGAGAAATCCTTATCGGAAAGCCCCTCTTTCCTGGGAACGACCTAGTTGTCATAATTGTGATTCTGTAATATTATTTGTGAATAATTAATTATTGATTTATATGATAAGGAAATATTTATTTTATGTGGACATAAATGATGGATAGGAAAATATTTATTTTGTGTGGATATAAATAAAGGAATTAATGCTGAGGTGTTTTATCAGTATTTTGTCGAAATGGAGGTATTAAAAATCGTCCGTATGTTAATTTCGAGCATGTTTTTGTTTGGAATTTGGAAAAACTTAAATCTATAAAGTTGTAGAGAATTTAATTTCCTATGAAATGGACATAAATTTCGTATTTTTCTGATAAAAGGGCTATTTATTATGAATTATTGATGTTTTGGAAATTAATATTTTTATTAAAATTATGGGTGGGACCCACTTTTGTCCTTTGTTGATAAAATGTGCTGAATTAATTTTTCAAATGTGGTGGGCTGATAATTTTTCAAAGTGGCATGCATAGAAAAAAAAAATTATATTAATATTTTATTAATTTAGTCTGCTTTGGCGTTTTAGCATTTTTCTATAAATAGGATGCTTAGTTAGAATTAAAAATCACACCAGAAACAAGTTTTCTCTCTCCCTATATTATCGAGCGTATTTTGTGAGTATTTAGATACTTTGAGAGTTGTTATTCAGTGCAAGTTTTCTTCAGCATTACATTGGATATTCCAGTCAGAAGTACTGTTCTTTTGAGGTAAGAGATGTTATTTTCTTCGTAAATGATATTATTTCTTTCAATATCATTATGATGAAATATTGGTATAAAATTTATTGTAGAATTTCTACCTTTTTGTGTCGGGGTTACTATTCACGTCTTATTCACCAAAAAATAAAATTTTCTCTTCTTTGTCCCCGGATGTTTATTATGGTTACTATCTTTGATTATATCCATATTTTGATCTTCATTCTTGAATTTTACTCCTTATGATTTATTATGGAGTATTTTTAAACTTGGATTATCTAAAATACGAATATCTACAATCTGGGGATAAAAAATTTAAATTATAATTTTAAATATTTATTGAATTATATAAATATTTAATTGATGTGTTTATGTTATTGTTGAATAAATATTTATTTAATTTGATTTGATTTGATTATTTATTTGTTAAATAAATAATTAATGAGTGAAGGAAATTAATTATTATGAGATTATATTCTAATTTAATTTAATAATTAAATTAGAGAGTTGATAGGGATTAAATGAATTATTTATAATGTTTTTAATTTAATTTGGTAATAAAAAAGTGTGAAATAAACTATCTAATTATAAATGGGTTATTAAAATAAATTAAAGGAGTTTAAATTAGTTTTTTGCCAAACAAGGCTTAAGGATATTAAGTCTTTAATTTTTAAGAGTTTTGCCAAACAAAGCCTTATGGCTTTTGGATTTTTTTAAATTTTGAATTTTAATAATATAAATAAAATAAATCAAATAAAATATAAATATATATATATATATATATATCGTTATATTTAGTATGGCGATATTATATAAATACGCTTATTATGGCTATCGGTTTTTATTCTACATATCACGATATTGGCTTGGTTATCGGTTTGTTTACGCACTCAGTTATTTGCTAAGCCTAAGAAAATCTGAGAGAGTTGGAGAGAGACTTGTGAGAGTTTGAGAGAGACTTGAGAGTTTGAGTTATTCGTGATTAGCAAGGATAACTAACAAAAAAAGGTATTATCTATAACCTTAATATTTATATATATATATATATATATATATATATATATATACGACATATTTCTAAGTCTCTATGTTCTTGATTGTAGTATAAAGTTTTTTACAAAATTTTATGTAATTCAAGTTTCTTTATAATTGGTAATAAATTTAAATATATTGTGATTGTGTGATATATATATATATATATATATATATATATATATATATATATATATGATTGTAGTTGATTTGTTAAATTACGTTTAAAAGAAAGAAATTGGTTTTACGGTGAAAATATATGTATGAACATGGCTTGTAGGAGTACTAAAATTAATGTTTGATTGTGAGCTAGTTGTGAAATTGAACCTTGAATAGGTTAATATGTTAAGAAATAAAAAGAACGTAGTTTGAATGAGGTAATTTGGTGTATAATCATGGTTACAAGTGTTTAATTTTATCAAACAATGTCAAATAATGGAGTTTTAGGTTGAAACCATGGTATCAAGAGAATTTCGGAGTTGTTGTTTAATTGTTTTAAAATAGTATATATATGATGGGTAAAGGTTATATGTAAATTGCATAAGTTATATATGTTAATTTAGGTGTTAATTTAGTTTTAAGCAGTCAAAATAGCTTTGTTCTGTTCTTCGTGTGGTTGGTTCTGTAATTTGGTGCCTCGGTGCCAAAAATTAGAGCCATGACCCCAACTCTCTTAGCATGGCCTGACCCTTAATGCATTAATTGATTCACATATGCACCCATGGCACATGAGCAATACCAATAGCTTGTTTGTTTCATCCGCTTGCCAGTAGCCAGTATGCCACAGTGTGAACCTTAGATTCAAGCCGTGGTAGTGTGCATGATCTTAGGTTAGCGATAAGGCCCAAAAAATTATTTTTTTGTACATGAGAGTCGTAATAGTTAATATGATGCAATATTATATTATTAAAAAAAATGTGATTTTGTTAAATGTGGTATTATAGTGCTATGAATGAGTATATTGTTAGTAGTTAATGAATTTTCTTGTGTAATTTGATTATGTGGTTAAAAGTCAAGCCATACATGAAATAGACACACTTATGTGTGTATCTGATATCGGTAGTAACTAATTATGTCATGATGACATGTGTATAGGATATTGTGAATTGAATTGTTACGGTTTAGCTCATACGCAAGGCAAGTTTTCCTAACTCTAATCTTTCTTTGAGCAAGTTTTCTAAACCTAAACTTCTTTGTACAAGTTCCTAAATCTTACCTTTTGATATTGAGCCAGTCTTTCTAATATTTAACTTGTTGTTTAGCATGCAAGTTTCTAAATTCTGATATACTGATATTGAACAAGTTTTGTCGTTCAATTTACTATTTGTTATGCATGCTCAATACTCAATTCTAAATAACCTTAGCTTAATATTGTTCAAGCAAGGTATGTTATGTTATTCAATGTTTATGCTCTTAGATTATTCCTAAAGCATGACCTTAGCATACAATGTTGATTCACTTATGACTTATTCCATAGCATAATGTTATTATAGTTTTATTCAACTAATCCTTAGTTGATGTTCGTAAACTCTAAATTACCTTGAAACTTATCCAAACCAAACTTACTTTGGTGCGGACTCGTATTCTAAATCTTTGAGATGAACAACCCTATTATGGGGGGATAACTTTACATAAGCGTTAAAATGTTTGTGCACAATACATTTATGCGAAGGGTTGATCCCCTAAGTACGAGAGAGTCCTTATAGTCTTATGATTATTAAAGTTTAAGTTGAAAGAATACTTATAACTATGGACATAGTTCGTGGTCTTTTGACCCTCAGTTATATATTTCAGATTTTGTTCACGATTATTATTATTGATGAAATACCTTATTCATTTTCTATTGAGCCTATTCATTTGGCAATTGATATGATATTTATTCATTATCATTTTAAGTGAGCTTTGTTTGCTCACTCTTGCTTATATAAACATTCTGACTAAAGTTGAGAAGGTTGATGAACCTACAACGAAGAGAGGAAAGGGAAGATAAGCAAGTTTTGAAGACTTAAAAATTGTTGACTATTATATTGTTGAACTTTATTTTAAATCTTGATGATGTATTTATTTAATTTTCCGCATATGATGTTTGTAATTAAAGGTTAGATAACTTTGGGAGATTTTGTTGGATTTATTGATGTAACCCTTTAATGGGAAGGTTTATTATTAAACTTTATTATGTTTGGGTAGTTAGATATGAATGTTTTTATCAAGTGAACACCAAATCTGGTGGAAATGAAGTACCGAATTTGGGGTGTCACAAGTTGGTATCAAAGCTTTAGGTTATGAACCTTAGGTGGGGAAAAGCCTTAGGAAGTAACCTTTGAAAAGATAGTGGTGATAAACTCTTATCGAGTTTTAAGGAAGAAGTAATAAAAAACACTTATGTGCTTATGTGATTACAAACTTATATGTGCTCGTGAGTGTCGAGTAGTAATGAATAGTAATTAAAACTTAAAAATTTTTGTTGTCGGGATGGCTAATGTAGGAGAATCCGGTCAAAGGCTAGGGAGGAAGGACCCCAGATGCCTAGAGAGGAGGAGCCTCGAGATATTTAGGGTGGTTTGGGAACAACTCGCCCACGGGGAATCATCTCCGTTGGTCGAGTGGTTGAAGCGGAGAGGTTACTTGATGAGGATGATGAGATAGAGATGGATGAGGAAGACCACGAGGAGCTGCCACGGTCGAATGAGGATGAGGAGGACGAGGAGGAAGATATTCCACTTAACTTCGATCGTTTGCCGTAGTATATACGATGAAGTATCTGATCGAAATGTAGAACTTGAGGATAGCGTTGAGGAGTTGAGAGAGATAGTAGTTGAACAACAAACCTCAATGGCATGCAAAAGGACAACGAGATCCAGGATCTAGAGGAGCGCCTGAGTAATGTCGAAGAAGAAGTTGGTCCACTTTGAAGGAGGAAATGAGCAAGCTATGACAGAGGAGATCGCAGAAAACGAAGAACAAGTTGAAGGAAGAATCTACTAAGAGGGCAAGAGCGAAAGGCAGCGTCTGAAGAAGCTACTAAATGAGCGAGGGTAGCGAGAGAGAGATGTACAAGTGAAGAAGATCAAGATGGAAGAGATGGATAGTGTTTTTCAACACTTTGTGATCAATCGAGCTCAAGATCGAGTCATGGGTTATCCGATTGATTCGAGAGACGCGCCATCATACATATTAGATCGTAGAACAATGTTCCAGTATTATGGAAGAAGAGCGTCGTAAGGCTATGCAAAATATTTTAGTAGTCGTCATAAATGTACTTGATATGTGATTTATGATATGATAAATAAAATGTAAATCCCAAGTGTTATGTAACCTATGGGATATGATGATGATGTTATCCTGGAACTTTAGTAGTTTAGGGAAAGTAATGTAAATAGTGAGTGATGCTATTGTTCTTATGTTTTCTAAAAGATTATGAATGAATAAAAGTTATTATTTTATTCAAAGTGTTATGTGTACGTGATGATGATGCTAATTAAGTAGAAAATACTTAAAGAAATTGAGTAATAGTCTAATGAGTGTATTTTTAACGAGAAAATGCCTCCAAGAAGGCGTCGACCTCGACGACAAAGAACCCCGAGGGATCTACCAACAATAACAACGTTGAAGCTAAACCCCGTTCAATAGATTAGTGGCGTTCTTGATGGGTGCGTTCTGAATCAACCGCAGAATCAAGCCGTGACATTTAAGGACTTCAAGGCGGTTGGACCACCAGAATTATGTGGGTCCATGAATCCAGTTGAAGCTCAGACCTGGATCATGGAGATAGAGAAAGTGTTTGATGTAGCTAGAGTAGGGGAGAATCGGAAGACTGCTTTTGCAACATTCATGTTGAAGAAGAGAGGCGGGTTATTGGTGGCAAGCCAATAAAACTCGAGGAGGACAAGGGTGATGACTTGGGATAGATTTAAGGAGATATTCTTTGAGACTTATTTCCCAGAGAGTTTGAAGAATCGGATGGAGGTCTGATTTTTTGGGCTGAAGCGAGGATCGATGATGGTATCGAGTATGCCACAAAATTTAACGAATTGGAGAGGTTTTGCCATATCAAGTCAAACACGGATGAGAGCAAGGTGAGGAGATTTGAACGAGGATTTGAAACCTTGGTTGTCTGATAGGGTCTCCTGTTTCGGTGAAGACACATTCAGCAATGGTGCTTGAGAAGGAAATTCATCATGAGGGGTGGAGGCGAATTTGTGACAAAGTATAATCAAGAACAAAGAAAGAAGAAGAATGAGGGTGAAGGTAAGAATGGTGGTGGGAGTAGTGGAAATGGTAACAATAACACTGAAGAGAAAATGGAATGGAAATGTGGGTTACGGAAACCAGCGAGGTAAACAAGAAGAAGAAAAGTTGAAGCATGTGCTACATGCGGAAGTTTCATGCGATGGTGTGTGCTTAAGGGGAAGCGTGTATGCTTTAGCTATGGCGGGAGGGTCACATTGCCCCAAATTGCAATCAACCCAAGAAGAATGTTTGCTACATGCGGGTCGAAGGATCATTTTGCTCGTGAGTGCCCTAAGAAGAAAACTTGAAGAGACTGACGGGAAACAAAGGGAGGTAGCGGTGGAGGCACATTGACCATTCTTGGGACCAACGTCATCAAGCAGACCCACAGCCGGAACCTTCAACATGGTATGCAGGAATGCGGTGCAATCAAAAGATGTTGTGTCGGTATTATCCCAATCAATGATATTGATGCTTATGTATTATTTGATTTGGGTGCTACTTGCTCATTTATATATCGATGAATTTGCTAAGAGGTTAGGATTGCCTAGTGAAGAATTGAATTTCCCTTTAAACATAGAAATTGCGAATAAGGAAGTGATTCTGTTAGGATTCGTATACAAGAATTGTAGGGTGAACATTAAGGAAATGTCATGATGGTAGATTTAATTCAATAAAACTTGGAGAGTTTGATGTTATTTTGGGAATGGATTGGTTGTTCAATTATGGAGCGATAATTGATTGCCAAAAAAAAATGTAAACCTTTTGACTCAAAGGTAGTTTTCCATGGTAGCAGATCGCCTAGACATGTGAGATGTCGGACGATTATCTTGAGCCAAGAAGTTGTTGAGTCAAGGTTGTGTGGGTTATTTAGCTTACATAGTCGATACTCGGAGGAAGGGGTGAAAGCTGGAAGATACCGGTGGTTAGGGAATTTGTAGATGTGTTTTAGGAGGATTTGCGGGACTTTTCGCGACAGAGAGATTGAGTTCGTGATCGACTTAGCGCCGAGAACCGCTCTCGATATTGAAGGCCCCATCTGAGGATGGCTCTCGGTAGAAATGAAGGAACCGATGGTACAATTGCAAGAGTTGTTAGACAAGAAGTACATTGAATGAGTGTGTCACCGTGGGGAGCACCGATGTTGTTTCGTGAAGAAGAAGGATGGGTCAATGCGTCTTTGCATTGATTATAGGGAGTTAAACAAAGTCACTATTAAGAATAAATATCCATTGCCAAGAATAGATGACTTGTTTGATCAATTGAAGGGTGCTAGATATTTCTCAAAAATAGATTTGAGAAGTGGGTATCACTAATTAAAAGTAAGATAGGAGGATGTACCAAAGACAACATTCAGAACTGACATTACGGGTTTCTGGTGATGTCTTTCAGATTAACCAATGCCCCTACTGCATTCATGAATTTGATGAACAGGGTGTTCAAACCATTCTTAGACAAGTTTATGGTGGTATTTATTGATGACATTCTGGTGTACTCCAAATATCAAGAAGAACACGTGGAACATTTACGTTTGACGTTGGAGACACTAAGAAAGGAAAAGCTATACGAGAAATTCTCTAAGTGTGAATTCTGGCTAGAACATGTATAATTTCTTGGGCATGTGATTGATAAAGATGGGATTTTAGTGGATCCATCAAAAGTTGAAGCCGTAATCAATTGGGAACAACCAAGAACACCTTCTTGAGGTGAGGAGTTTCTTGGGGATTGGGGCGCTACTATTATAGGCGGTTTTATCGAGGATTTTTCCAAGATTGCCACTCCGTTAACAAATTTGACAAGGAAAGGCATAAAATTTGTTTGGACGGAGAAGTGTGAAGAAAGTTTTCAAGAATTGAAAAAAGAAGTTAAGTGTGGCTTTTGTGTTGTCATTACGAGATAATACAGAAATTTTTGTGGTGTATAGTGATGCCTCATATAAAGGGTTGGGTTGTGTTCTTATGCGAGAGCGACAAAGTTATTGCATATGCATCAAGACAATTGAAGGACTATGAGAAAGGATATCGACTCATGATTTAGAGTTGGTTGTGGTGGTATTTGCTTTCTAAAAATATGGAGACATTATCTCTATGGAGAAATGTGAGATATACACAGATCATAAGAGTTTGAAATATATTTTCACTCAGAAGGACCTGAACATGCGTCAAAGGAGATGGATGGAATTGATAAAAGATTATGATTGTGAGATCTTTTATCATCCAGAAAAGCGAATGTGGTTTAGATGCTTTAAGCGAGGAAAGGTCGGGAAAAGTTGATCTTGATAACCACTCGGGAGGAGCTTATTTCAAAGAATGACAAAACTGGAGTTGGAAATAAAATTTCCAAAAGAATCCGATGAACGACTATTCCAAATAGAAGCTAGTCCAACTTTGGTGGACAAGGTAAAGAATGCTCAACTACAAGATGAAGAATGTAGAAAAATCAAAGAGAAAGTGGTTGAGGGTAGTGAAGTGAAATACAAGATCGATAGTGAAGGATTACTAAGATTTGAGGGAAGAATTTGGGTTTCAGTGATACAGATATTAAAGAAGAAATCTTGACCGAAGCTCATAACTCAAGATATTCGATTCACGGGAAGTACGAAGATGTATCAAGATTTATGATGACACTTTTGGTGGCCAAACATGAAAAGAGATGTCGCAGAATGTGTTGCGAAATGCTTGACATGTCAAAGAGTAAAAGTAGAGAGCATCAAAGGCCGAAGCGGATTACTTCAACCATTGGAAATACCGAGAATGGAAATGGGAACATATCACAATGGATTTTGTGGTGGGTCTTCCAACTACTCGAGAGAGGATATGATGCGATTTGGGTGATAGTGGACGGATGATGACAAAATCAGCACACTTTTTGCCAATAAAGATTAGATTCAATCTTGATCAGTTGGCAAAGTTGTACGTTAAAGAAATCGTTTTGAGACATGGAGTTCCGGTATCAATTTATCGAGATAGAGATCCGCGATTCACGTCAAACTTACGGAAGAGACTACAAGAATGCATGGGAACACAAGTTGAGAATGAGTACTGACATATCATCCGCAAACAGATGGCAAAGCGAACGAACAATCCGGACGTTGGAAGATATGCTTAGAGCATGCATCATGGATTTCAAAGGGAGTTGGGATGAACATTTACCATTGGTGGAATTTGCCTACAACAACAGTTACCACGCAAGCATCGGCATGCCGCCTTACGAAGCATTATACGGCAGGAAGTGCAGAACTCCACTGTGCTGGGATGAAGTCGGTGAACGTCAACTATTAGGACCGGAACTGGTACAACAAACTGCTGAGGTTGTTAAACTCATCAGGACAAGATTGGTAGCTGCTCAAGACAGACAGAAGAAGTATGTTGATCAACACAGACAAGATCGTGAATTCGACGTAGGAAATTTTGTGTTCTTAAAAGTTTCTCCTTGGAAGGGGAAAATTCATTTTGGTAAAAAGGGAAGCTAAGCGAGGTTTATTGGACCCTTTGAAGTCTTTGCTTGAAAAGTAGGAGAAGTGGCTTATGAGGTAGCTCTACCTCCTAGAGTTGGAAAACGTTCACAATGTTTTTCATGTTTTGATTATTACGATAGTATAAACCCGATTACAAGCATGTGATCGAGTACGAACCATTCTGATTCGATAAAGACTTGTCCTATGAAGAGGTTCTATCCGGATAGTTGACGAGGAAAGAACAAGTGCTTAGGAATAAGGTGATACCTTCCGTGAAGGTAATATGGAGGAACCACAATGTCGAAGAGGCTACGTGGGAACTCGAAAATTTGAAATGATGAAGAATTACCACGAGTTATTTGTTTAATCTATGTGTCTTGATTACGGGGACAGAATCTTTTGTAAGGAGGGAAGAATGTGACGAATAATTTATTTGAGTTGTGATTACGGGGATAGAATCCTTGTAAGAGAGGAAGGATGTAACAATCCGGAAATTTAAATTGTAATTTTAAATATTTATTGAATTATATAAATATTTAATTGATGTGTTTATGGTTGAATAAATATTTGTTTAATTTGATTTGATTTGATTATTTATTTGTTAAATAAATAATTAATGAGTGAAGGAAATTAATTATTATGAGATTATATTCTAATTTAATTTAATAATTAAATTAGAGAGTTGATAAGGATTAAATGGATTATTATAATATTTTTAATTTAATTTGGTAATAAAAAAGTGTGACAATAAACTATCTTTATAAATGGGTTATTAAAATAAATTAAAGGAGTTTAAATTAGTTTTTTTGCCAAACAAGGCTTAAGGATATTAAGTCTTTAATTTTTAAAGAGTTTTGCCAAACAAAGCCTTATGGCTTTTGATTTTTTTTTTAAATTTTGAATTTTTAATAATATAAATAAAATAAATAAATAAAATATAATATATATATATAACCTATACGTTATATTTAGTAAGCGATATTATATTAAATACGCTTTTTATTATGGCTATTATCGGTTTTTATTTTACTATATATATTGATATTGGCTTGGTTATCGGTTTGTTTTTTTTGTTCTAGTTATTTGCTAAGCCTAAGAAAAAAAGAGAGAAGAATGAGAGAGAAATTGAGAGAGTTTGAGAGAAGTTTGAAAAATTTGAGAGTTACAGAAACTTTCAAGCAAAGAATTCTAAGCAAAAAAAGGTATTATCATAACCTTAATATATATATATATATATATATATATATATATATATATATATATATATATATTATATATAAGTTAAGTCTATGTGTTCTTGATTGTATAGTATAAAATTTTTACAAAATTGTATGTAATCCAAATTTTTTTTATAATTGGTTAATAAATTATGTATATTGTAATTGTGATATTATAATGTATATATATATATATATATATATATATATATATATATATATATATATATATATATATATGTATATATGTGTAGTTGATTTGTATGCTAAATTACGTTTAAAAGAAAAGAAATTGGTTTTACGGTGAAAATATATGTATGAACATGGCTTGTAGGAGTACTAAAATTAATATTTGATTGTGAGCTAATTGTGAAATTGAACCTTGAATATGTTAATATGTTAAGAAATAAAAGAGAACGTAGTTAGAATGAGGTAATTTGGTGTATAATCATGGTTACAAGTGTTTAATTTTATCAAACAATGTCAAAAATGGAGTTTTAGGTTGAAACCATGGTATTCAAGAATTTCTACGAGTTGTTGTTTAATTGTTTTAAAATAGTATATATATGATGGGTAAAGGTTATGTGTAATTTATATAAGTTATACGTGTTAATTTAGGTCTTTAGAAGTGTTAAGCAGTCAAAATTTTAGCTTTTGTTACATTTCTTCGTGTGGTTGGTTACGTAATTGGCGCCTCGGCGCCAAAAAAGTCATGATGACCCACTCTTTCATCTTAATGTAAACCATTAACCATGGTATGATTTCATCATCAGCCGCCATCCAATAAGCCATTTTCTTATGCGACATCACATGGCCATAAATATTAAGACACTGTGAAGCTCAACCTCGTTCAAAAGTAGTAGGCGCATTGCTTGGTTAGCGATAAGGCCCAGAAAAATTATTTTTTGTACAAGAGTGCGTAATAGTTAATATGATGCAATATTATATACATTATAAAAAATGTGATTTTGTTAAATGTGGTATTATAGTGCTATGAATGAGTATATTGTTAGTAGTTAGTTAATGAATTTTCTTGTGTAATTTGATTATGTGGTTAAAAGTCAAGCCATACATGAAATAGACACACTTATGTGTATACAGAGTATCGGTAGTAACTAATTATGTCATGATGACATGTGTATAGGATACTGTGAATCGAATTGTTACGGTTTAGCTCATACATGCAAGGCAAGTTTTCCTAACTCTAAACTTTCTTTGAGCAAGTTTTCTAAACCTAAACTTCTTTGTGCAAGTTTTGTAATTCTATTTATATTATGCAAGTTCCTAAATCTTACCTTTTGATATTGAGCCAGTCTTTCTAATATTTAACTTGTTGTTTAGCATGGAAGTTTCTAAATTCTGATACACTGATATTGAACAAGTTTTGTCGTTCAATTTACTATTTGCTATGCATGCTCAATACTCAATTCTAAATAACCTTAGCTTAATATTGTTCAAGCAAGGTATGTTATTTTATTCAATGTTTATGCTCTTAGATTATTCCTAAAGCATGATCTTAGTATACAATGTTGATTCACTTATGATTTATTCCATAGCATAATGTTATTATAGTTTTATTCAACTAATCCTTAGTTGATGTTCGTAAACTCTAAATTACCTTGAAACTTATCCAAACCAAACTTACTTTTAGTGCGGACTCGTATTCTAAATCTTTGAGATGAACAACCCTATTATAGGGGATAACTTACACATAAGCGTTAAAATGTTTGTGCACAATACATTGTACTGAAGGGGTTGATCCCCTAAGTACGAGAGTCCTTATAGTCTTATGATTGTTAAAGTTTAAGTTGAAAGAATACTTATAACTATGGACATAGTTCGTGGTCTTTTGACCCTGAGTTATATATTTTGATTTTGTTCGATGATTATTATTGATGAAATACCTTATTCATTTTCTATTGAGCCTATTCATTTGGCAATTGATATGATATTTATTCATTATCATTTTAAGTGAGCTTTGTTTGCTCACTCTTGCTTATATAAACATTACTGACTAAAGTTGAGAAGGTTGATGAACCTACAACCAACGAGAGGGAAAGGGAAGATAAGCAAGTTTTGAAGACTTGTAAAAGCTGTTGACTATTATATTGTTGAACTTTATTTTAAATCGATGATGTATTTATTTATTTTTTTCAGCATATGATGTTTGTAATTAAAGGTTAGATAACTTTGGGAGATTTTGTTGGATTTATTGATGTAACCCTTTAATGGGAAGGTTTATTATTAAACTTTATTATGTTTGGGTAGTTAGATATGAATGTTTTTATCAAGTGAACACCAAATCTGGTGGAAATGAAGTTGTATGAAAATCAAGTATGGACTTTGGTTTCATCACCGAAGGCATTAAGCCTATTGGGTGTAAATGGGTCTTTAAAATAAAGATTGGAGCAGACGGTAAGGTTGAGACCTATAAGGCCCGATTGGTCGTGAAAGGTTTTAAACAAAGACAAGGAGTTGACTACAAAACTTTCTCACTAGTAGCGATGCTCAAGTCCATTCGGATTTTGCTAGCGATTGTAGCTTACCATGACTACGAAATCTGGAAGATGGACATGAAAACGGCCTTCCTCAATGGGAAACTTGAGGAGGATGTGTATATAACACAACCAGAGGGATTGTTTCAAAGGTTGGAACAAATCAAGTCTATAAGCTACAACGATCCATTTATGGATTGACGTAAGCTTCTAGTAGGTGGAACATCCGTTTTGATGAGACAATCAAAGAGTTTGATTTTATCAAAAATGAGGATGAACCATGTGTGTACAAGAAGGTTAGTGGGAGCGCTGTTTCATTCCTTGTATTATATGTTAATGATATATTACTGATAGGGAATGATATTCCTATGCTACAATCAATTAAAATCTGGTTATCTAAACACTTCTCCATGAATGATTTGGGTGAAGCATCCTATATTTTGGGGATAAAGATCTATAGAGATAGATCTAAAAGGATGATTGGCTTATCCCAAGGAATGTACATTTACTCGATGTTAAATAAGTTTAGTATGGAAGATTCTAAAAGAGGTCTCATGTCGATGAGCCATGGAATACATCTCTCCAAGAAACAAGCCCCAAAGACACCTGAAGAGAGAGACCGTATGAGTAAGATTCCTTATGCTTCAACAATAGGATCTATCATGTACAGTATGATATGTACTAGACCGGATGTCGCTCATGCACTTAGTGTAACAAAGCAGATATCGGTCGAATCCGGAGAAGAACATCGAAAGGTAGTGAAAAATATCCTAAAGTACTTAAGAAGAACTAAGGATATATTTCTTGTCTACTGATGGGTCCGAATTGAAACTAGAGGGCTTCATGCAGACTTAAGTTTTCAAGCGGACCAAGATGACAATAAATCCATTTGAGGTATGTGTTTACCTTAAGCGGTGGGTATGATGAGTTGGAAGAGTTCCAAATAGTAAGCAGTTGTTGATTCAATTGATGAGGCAAGAGAGTACATAGTCGCAAGTGAAGTCAGTAAAGGAAGTTTGTTTGGATGAAGAATTTCATTACCGAACTTGGTATGGTTCCTAGCATTACAGGACCAGTACCTTTTTTCTGTGACAACACCGGAGTTATTGCACAGGCTAAGGAACCCAGGTCTCATCAAAAATCCAAACACGTGTTACGGTGGTTTCATTTGATCAAAGAGATCATTGAAAGAGGAGACATCACCCTTGAGCATGTGGACTCTCAAGATAAAATTGCAGATCCATTTACTAAATCGTTAACACAACAACAGTTTGATCGTCACTTAGAGAAAATGGGTATGAGATACCACGACGATTGACTTTAGTGTAAGTGGGAGATTGAAAGTAGTATGCATACAAGCCAATCATGTATGATGATAAAGCATATACTTTGTAATCAATCTTATTCATTTATTAATAAAATAATTATTTATTAAAGGCATTTAATTATCTACATGGTGCTTTTTTAATAATATGTGATAAACCCATAGTTTTAAGCAATGCTTTTAGAATCATGATGAGATCATGCTAATGAGATCTAAATTCTTAGATAGCTTAAAACTAAAATGTTCCCAATCAATGGATTACTAAAAAGGGGATTAGTGAATCCGGATAGGTTGGTACGTACGTTGCTTGCTCATTGGATGAGGATGATTGTTCTCATGATCATTTGTGTGGAGACACTAAAGAAAGTATGTAGGTGCTTATTAGAGAATAAGTTCATTGAACGTGACTCGTTAAGGAATACCTAATGGAGTTTTACTTACCTGTCAATAGGAATTTTTGTAGTGATAGTAGTACAAATGATCCTTAGACTTGAGATCATCATAGTATCTTATATATAATGAATTGCACTTTGACTTATTCCTTAAGACCCTTAGGGTATATCAAAGGGTATGCTTGGGTTTAATAAGTTATATATGGAGGTAATGAATGATTAATAAAGAATCTACCACTTCTAGTAAAAGAAGAGAAATGTCCTATGTGATTCAATAAATGACAACCCATGAATCATTTACCAAGGTGAAATGAAATTAAAAAGTAGTTTCTAATTTTAATTCATTAGGATTTGTGCATTTAGGAATCGATATACATATAATTAAATAAAATAAGACTTGACAGTAATTCCATGTCTTATATTTAATTGGAACATTGTATGGTGGAATGATTGAATTGTCACGGTAACTATTTACTCAAAGATTCTTTTATGATTAATGTTAAAATCTATATTATCCGAAAAGTCGTTGATCACTAGGGAGGCTTATCCCTATTGTAGAATAAATATTATTTATTTAAATAAATTAATAGTTTAATTTATTTATTTAAATAAGATTAGAATTGTTCTAATTAATTTATTCACAATAGGTTTAATATGGAGAACCTAAAGGGTCACACCATAAAAGGAAGAATAATTAGTTAAGAAGTTAATGGCATAATCATAATAATATGTTAATTATATTTAATTTAATCTATGGTGATAGAATAAATTAAATAGCTTAATATTTATTATTTAATATTTTGAAAATATTAAATATAAATTAATAAGAGGAGTCTTATTAATATTATTTTAATTATTATTATTTTAATTTCTAAAAGAGTTTAGGAATTAATTTAATATAAGTACTCTCATTTATTCCTTGTGACGCCCCCAAATCCGGGTACTTGAAACCGTAATTCAAAGGTCTTCACGATACCATCTCTATCTTAGGAATAATACTAATAATAATGCAAATAATATAAATATTTAAACTTAACTTACATAATATCAAAGTTTAACTCCCAATCGTAACCTTAAATCATTCCTTACAACACATGATCGTAAATATATAACATTGTCTTAATAATATTAAACTATCACACGAGATAACATTGTCATCATTCAAGAACCTTTCCTTTTCCCTTGTTTCTAGTAGAGCCTTTGGAGGATTCACACTTAATGAAAATATTTAAATTAAGCAAGGATAGCATTTGAGTGCCCTTGACAAGTAATAGCAATTATATATATATAATTTGAAAGAATTTAACTACTTTCTTTATACTACCCTTCTACAACGGATCAATAGTTGCGAAGAAATTACGAACCAATAATAATAACAATTCTCTTTCAAATCTTTAAAACTACGTCTAACTATAAATAAGTTTTGGGGACATACTATGAACATTGTTTTCATTTTCAAAAGGTTAAACAGAACTTCATCATGTAAATCGTCATAACTTACTACAGACGCGGAGGGTGATCACCTGATTGTACCATGTATTGATCAATACTACATTGCTAGAACGATATTATCGTTCATCCTTTGTCCGTAAGTAAGCGTAAAAATTTTCCCATGTTTGGGATGTTCATACTTGTCGGGGTTCCAAACAAAAGGTTTTATCTTATCCAACAATAATCGTAATTCAACATATATGTATATATCAAAGGTGTATCAACATGTGTTTAAATGCAATGATTATCCAAGTAGGGACACTTGTTTAACCATTTATAAAAATTAACGAATAGAGAATATATATCTGAATTACCATATACTAACATGTTGATAATCAATGGGCATATATAATATAGGTTAATAATGCATACGATAATAATATAATTACGAAACATTCTTACTCATGTCCATTGCATAAAGGAAATGCAAAGGTAGGATACTTGCCTGATGCGCTGCTTACAAAATGAAACTTAGTTTTATCTTTTATGTAATCACCTATCATTAATCAGATCATTCGTTCGATTAGAACAATATACTATACTATAACACGTAATCTTGCATTTCGCGATCAAGACATAACCTACTCACGTTGTTACATATATACGGCAGTCATTGCATCGCAAACAAACAGTAATGCGGTCAAAATATTCAAGTCTAGAACAATTTCTGAACTATGTCGGTGTACCGACAGCTCTATCGGGTAATTAACTAGTCTAAGACTCTATTCTATTACACAATATCTGTAAACGTCAGTTATATGACTTAATAATAATTTTTAAACATTTATTATACATTAACATGAATTTCAAATACCGGAATCATCATTAAATATCAAACAACTCTATTATCATTAATATTTAATTCATTAAACCATTAATGAAATCATTACCAAAATATCAAAGTTATTTACAATAACTCAAAATATTTTTAAAGTATTAATATTACCCTTAAATGATTTTTAAAACATTTTAAATCATTTTAAATAATTACCATTAATATTCAAATATTAATGAACCATTCATCAAATATTAAAAGTCATTAATTATAACTTAAAATATTTTTAATTCATTTATATCCCTTTTAAATGATTTTTAAATTAATAAAACTATTTTTAAACTATTTATTTAATATAATTATTAAATAAATTCAATATCATTAATACTAACTTATTATCATTAATATTAAATTATTAATAAAATTATCCTTTAAATATTAAAAGTTATATTTATAACTTAAAATATTTTTAAACACTTTAAAATAATTTTTAAAATATTAAAATGATTTTTAATTCATTTATTAAACTCATCTACTAAATAACTTAATTATCATTAATATTAATTTATTAGTGAAAATTATCACATAATATCAAAAGTTATAACTCAAAATATTTTCTTATATCATAATATAATTTTTAATGATTTTTCATGTATTTAAATCAATTTTAAAATATTTTATTTAATATTATAATTAAATAAATTAAATACATTTAATATTCCAAAAATATAAATATATTTAAAATATATTCAAAATAATTAAAATATATATTTTAGGACATTAAAATAATTTTTAATAATTTATTTTGTATTTTAATAATTTAAATCTAATTTTTACGTAATTATTAAATAGAAATAATCAATTTAGAAATTAAAAGCGTCGCTTTAAGGTGCCTATAGCGATATTAAATGTCGTTATAGGTGTTCTTCACCAACCGTAAAAACGCAAGTCGAAATCGAGCATGCATGTTTGTGAAGTGTTAATCGATTGTATGTATTGTTTACGGACAATCTATGAATTGGATCTTGTAGTACTAGTGAACGTCTACAATACCCAACATCAAGCTTGTCGATAAAGCATCAAACGAACAAGATCTAAGCTCCCAAAGAAGTTTGTCAAACACGTTTCTTCATCTTCAAGGTGAAGAACGACGACTTACTCACTTTGAGCTTCTATAACTAGAAATCCTTTTGATAGATTTGTGATTTATAAGTTCCATCTTGTTCATAACATGAGAGACTACTGAGATCTAACGCTTAAACTCATTGTAACAACAACAGATCAAGATTATAAAAATTCGGTCAACGCTTGATGGAAAAGCACTTCAAATTTTTACGGAAAATTTCCGAAATCCAAAATCATGAGCGACCGAGCTAATTTGACCATATATTACTCTCATCCTGATGTTGTTTAACATGATCTAAAGCCATAAACCTAAAGTACACATGTCAGGCTACACATTGATTACAAAAAAATCCACCAAAACAAATCAAACATGTCAGATCTGGGTGGTTCGATAAGTCGTCAAATATTTGAAAAATTTACAGGTTTACCCAGTTTTGATGTTGGTCGTGGTCGATTCAACGACCTTTGACCATGAATAACTCTCAATCCATAATAGATATGGACTGATTCATTTTGGTAATTAAAGAGAACATTGCGAGGATACAAGCTACAAGCTTCAAACATCAAAATGATAAACTAAAGATCATGGCCCTTGACATTTGTTGTCGGACCACGAGAAAATGAAATTTCAGATTTTGTAAAAAGTGAGATTTGAGCTTATAGATGTTATGGATCGAACAACTATCAACCCAAATCACTTAATAACACTATAAACAACATATTACAACACTTAAACACAAAATTAAACAACAAATTTTAACAGATTTGGACAGAAATTTGAGGTAGGGTTTATACCTTCTAAGCTTTGATTTCTGATTTGGTTGCTTCTGATTTGTTTATGGTAATGGTGGGGGTTGATTTAGGGACTAATAAGCTAGAAATTTTCGTTGGTTTGATGCAAGGAAGGTCTAGGTTGAGTGTTGATAAAAATGGCTAGCAAAATCCTATTTCCCCTCTTTAATCAATTTATAGAAGTGGCATAGCATGAAGGATTTAGCTTTTATTCTCTATACATGTGTTGTCCATTGAATAAATTTCCTTATCTTGATTTTTAAGCATGCTTAATAGATTTTCCACCAATAGAATGTTGACAACAAAGTACTTTTTGCAATAAAATAAATAAAGTAAAGCTACTAACTATATAAGGGAACTTGATTAACAAAATTTGTTACCTTAAAAGGTAAATTATAATTACCATGATTAAACACTCTAATTCTTTATTTAGTTATTATTTTAATGCATAATCTAGGCAAATTAAAGGTCTAAAATACCCTTGGTTAAAGTGGGCTAAGAGTTGGGCTTGAATAGATTTCTTTTGGGCTTCTTCCAATTGTTTTGGGCCATTAGTAAACCTAGCCCAATAATTATTAATCTATATTACCCAAGTTAGGGTTCAAAATAATTATAATTAGGGTACTAAATTTATAATTTGGTTTTTCTTATTTTGATTAGGGTTTTAATCATACATGGACATTAGGGTTATAATATAATAATTATACTATCCATACTAACTTAGAAATTAGGGTTTATAGTTTTGGAAATTAGGGTTACCAAAACATAATTAGGGTTTATACATAATAATTAGGGTTTCAAGAATTTAACAAGTGCAAATGTTAATTAGGGTTAATCATAACACGGTTATATCATAGACATGAACTCACCACCAAGTTTTGATTAGGGTTTTAATTAGGGTTTGACAAACTACACCATATATATAAAAAAAAAAATTTATCTGCAAAAAATTTCTAATTTAATTTTTATAGAAAATATTGAGTTATTACATCCACCCCCCTTATAAAGATTCCATCCCCGGAATCACCGTTTTACAACCTACACATACGAGTTATGCACGTAGCACATACAATCATTACAAGTAGATCTTGATCATAAATGATCGTACAGATCTTTAATCCTATTCACACAAAGCTTTTCTATCTTATTAAACTGAAATTTGATTTCTAAAAGAACTCAATTTCCTCCTTCAAAACTTCTTTATAAATTATTATATATATAAGAAAATCATATATAAGAAAATAAAACTTGGTTAGAATAATACCTGGAATTGCATTGTCAGCTGCTACGGTATCCTGGATTGCCATGTTGTAGACCCTTGATGTTGACTTCATCGACTTCTTTGGATGACGTTGGTCCCGTGAATGCTAAATTTCCATTGCCCTTGCAGAAATCACACTTCCGCCTCCATCTTCCTCTTTGGACAATCCTTCACCTTGTGATCGGTTGATCCGCATAGAAAGCATCCATTATTCATCCTAGGATTGGGACGGTTGGGAGAGATATGGCCTCTCCGCCTTGCACTTCAGTAGCACAAGAACTTCCCTTCAAACATTCCCCGAATGGTTCTTCCACAATTTCCACACCGCACAACTTGCTTCTTAGCTCCTTCCCCGCTTCACTGAATACTTCCAAAATTGCTTCCTTCCTTTTGCTACCACCACCGCTACTCCCACTAGTAACTTCCACCTTCCTAATCCCTTCGACCTTACTCTTGTTCTTTCTCTCCTTGTTGTAGAGGCTCATGGCCTCACTCCCCTCCTCAGCAATAATAGCCTTCTCCATGAGTGCTGCAAATGTAGGGATCTGCAACACCGCCACCTTGTTGTAGAGCCAGGGTTTTAATCCCAGCTCAAACCTCCTAGCTTTCCTAGCCTCCGTATCCACTTGATGCGGAGCAAACCTAGCCAACTCATTAAATTTTGCGGCGTATTCCGCAACAGTCATGTTCTCCTGCCTCAACTCTAAAAATCTCACCTCCATCCTAGCTTGCATACTGGACGAGAAATAGTTCTCGAAAAATAGTGTCTTAAACCTATCCCATGTAACTACACCTTCTTCTGCCCTCGTCTGATTCGCTTCCCACCAAAAATTTGTCTCACCCTTCATCATGTAGGTGGCAAAAGTGGTCTTTTGCCCCTCAGCTACCCTAGCTATTAAGAACGCCTTCTCAATCTCTTTAATCCAAGTCTGTGCTTCAACAGGGTCAGTTGCCCCTCTGAATTCGGGTGGTCTTACAGCCTTAAAGTCCTTGAAATTAGCGAAGCGGTTGTTGTCCAAGCTATTTTCTGCGATTGGCACTCCTTCTTTGAATAATTTGTGCCATCATGTTCGCAAATTGTTTGCGATCGAATTACGCTTGTTGTTGTCCCTCAACATTATTAATGAGACTCTTACGCCCCTTTGGTTTCGAGTTTGGACGTCTTGGCGGTACATTATCCGGTTAAGTAAAACCATATATTATTCTCTACATTCTAAATCTTATCATATAAGTTTAGTATATTAACTCATTTCATTATTCAAACTTAGATTCATATTCATTCCAAGATTTCAAAATACATTACACATCACAACACATAGTGCTTTAATCATCATTATCCTTCTTGTGACTACAAAAGTCGGGATTTATACTTTAACCAACACAAAAGTTGAAAATGCCACATTACACAACATACTAAGCACACATATTACCTTAAACATACCTACACAACATAACCTATACTACCTATTCCCTAAGCCTTCTTTCTTGGACAGCTTTTAGCCTGATGATCTTCTTTTCCACAAACAAAACATGCTCCCCGTTTATAGTCAGGACAATACAGAGTGGTATGCCCTTCATAACCGCAAAGATAACATATTCTTTTCCATTTTTTCTTACCAGGTTTTCCCAAATCATGGTCTTCTATCTTCCTTTTTCCCTTATCTCTCGGAGCTGCACGCGAAGTGTTGCTTGAGGCTCCCATCTGATTAATTTTGATTTTAAGCTTATCCTGCCCTTCCATTGATTCTATTAACGCTTGACGCAACTGACTATTAAACAGCTTTTCTATCTCCCACAACCCTTCTAGAGAAGAAACCTTGTTCCTCAATTCCTGCACCTCCATTGATGCTTGATCGACTTGACTTTAGGTCTCGAATCACTATCGTCACTCTACCACTTAGGATCTCGGTACTATGTTTTCCACGATAACCACCTCGTCCGAAGTTGGTTTCATTGTGAGCTTCTATTTCCGCTATTGGCTTCGATATTAGCTCCTTTTTACTATCCGTGGGTATCCTAATCCTTTCTCACTTGACATGACATCTACACACAAAAATTATCTTGATTAGTATATACTAAATACACACAGCAACTAATAGTTTTATATAAGTTATCTTTTATTTTGTTTGACGATGGATTTAGTCAATTCATTCCTTCATAAACTTTAAACGAGTTATTTATATATTAATATATCACGGTTTAATACCAACCGACTAAACCTTTGCATACTTCTATAAATACTAAAGGCCTAAACTACCCACCACCAACTATCCTCTATTGGACAAAATTGAGGATTCCCTACCACCTACCCCTCTACCAGAAAAGTTGGGGTCTAATCGCCATCCTATGCATACAGTAAAGGCATAAGGATTTTCAACACTAAAAATGATCCCTAATAGAAACAAAAATGGGACTATATGAGTACACATCAACTTTGCTTCTCCCCGCCAAGAAGGCGGCTCCATCCATTCTGCGTTGAACCGCTTTAAAAGCGATGTCTAAAGCCCTCCAGGTATATATCTTCGCATCTTTAGCTTCCCCCTCAACTCTCAAGCGCCCTAGTTGCGACTCTCTTTGCTCCAACCTCCCTCAGAACTTCATTAACTCCGCTTTGCTCGGTGAGAAAGCGGCGTCCTTGTCATTTGCTCGAAATACGGAGGGTGTGATTTTGTGCCTCCACTTTCTCAAATTTCTAACCCTTAAGTCATCATTCGACCAACAAATCTCTTATCATCTCATGTTCCATGTACCCTTCACTAAAGTCCCTCGACTCTTGGTCCATCGAGTAACTACTTGGCTCTCAAATCGGCCATCCTATGACCACAATAAACAAGCAAAACAACATTAGTAACACAATAAAATATATTCATTGGTAAAATGAAATGATATTTTATTAAGTACAACTAAAACTCGATGGATCCCCTCAACCTATCACTTAGCTAACATATTCTATAAGAGTTTCCTATAAGGTTATAACCTAGGTTTCATAATCCTAATATTTATAACCTCTGACTTTGATACCAACTTGTGGCGCCCCAAATCCTCGGTACTTGAAACCCGAATTGGTGCTTCACGATACCATCTCTATAATAGGAATAATACTAATAATAATGCCAATAATATAAATATTTAAACTTAACTTACATAATATCAAAGTTTAACTCCCAAGCACGTAACCTTAAATCATTCCTTACAACACATGATCATAAATATATAACATTGTCTTAATAATATTAAACTATCACACGAGATAACATTGTCATCATTCAAAGAACCTTTCCTTTTCCCTTGTTTCTAGCAGAGCCTTTTGAGGGTTCACACTTAGCTGAAAATATTTAAATTAAGCAATGATGAGCATTTGAGTGCCCAGCAAGTAATAGCAATTATATATATATATATATATATATAATTTGAAAGAATTTAAATACTTTCTTTATACTACCCTTCTACAATTGATCAATAATTGCGAAGAAATTCTGAACCAATAATAATAACAATTCTCTTTCAAATCTTTGAAACTACGTCTGACTATAAATAAGTTTTAGGGACATACTATGAACATTGTTTTCATTTTCAAAAGGTTAAGTAGAACTTCATCAGAAACCGTCATAACTTACTTAGCACGGAGAGGGTGATCACCAGTTGTACTCTGTATTGATCAATACTACATTGTTAGAACGATATTATCGTTCATCCTTTGTCCGTAGTAAATAAGCATAAAAATTTTCACATGTTGGGATGTTCATACTTGTCGGGGTTCCAAACAAAAGGTTTTATCTTATCCAACAATAATCTATAATTCAATATATATGTATATATCAAAGGTGTATCAACATGTGTTTAAATGCAATGATTATCCAAGTGGGGACACTTGTTTAACCATTTATAGAAATTAACGAACAGAGAATATATATCTGAATTACCATATACTAACATGTTGATAATCAATTGGCATATATAATATAGGTTAATAATGCATACAAAGTAATAATATAATTCGAAACATTCTTACTCATGTCCATTGCATATAAAGAAAATGCAAAGGTAGGATACTTGCATGATCTTACCGCTTACAAAATGAAACTTAGTTTTATCTTTTATGTAATCACCTATCATTAATCAGATCATTCGTTCGATTAGAACAATATACTATAACACATAGTACTGCATTTCACAGTCAGCACATAACCTACTCACGTTGTTACATATATACAATAGTTATCGTTACATCGCAAAACAAACAAAGAATGCTGGTCAAAATATTTAAGTCTAGAACAATTTCTGAACTATGTCGATTGTACCGACAACTCTATCGGGTAATTAACTAGTCTAAGACTCTATTCTATTACACAATATCTCAGAAGCGTCGGCTTATATGACTTAATAATAATTTTTAAACATTTATTATACATTAACATGAATTTCAAATCTAGGAATCATCATTAAATATCAAGCATGCTCTATTATCATTAATATTTAATTCATTAAACCATTAATGAAATCATTACCAAAATATCAAAGTTATTTACAATAACTCAAAATATTTTTAAAGTATTAATATTACCCTTAAATGATTTTTAAAACATTTTAAATCATTTTAAATAATTACCATTAATATTCAAATATTAATGAACCATTCATCCAAATATTAAAAGTCATTAATTATAACTTAAAATATTTTTAATTCACTTATATCCCTTTTAAATGATTTTTAAATTAATATAACCATTTTTAAACTATTTATTTAATATAATTATTAAATAAATTCAATATCATTAATACTAACTTATTATCATTAATATTAAATTATTAATGAAATTATCCTTTAAATATTAAAAGTTATATTTATAACTTAAAATATTTTTAAACACTTTAAAATGATTTTAAAATATTAAAATAATATTTAATTCATTTATTAAACTCATCTACTAAATAACTTAATTATCATTAATATTAATTTATTAGTGAAAATTATCACATAATTATCAAAAGTTATAACTCAAAATATTTTCTTATATCATAATATAATTTTTAATGATTTTTCATGTATTTAAATTATTTTTAAAATATTTTATTTAATATTATAATTAAATAAATTAAATATATTTAATATTCCAAAATATAAAATATTTCGAAATATATTCAAAATAATTAAAATATATTTTTAGGACATTAAAATAATTTTAATAATTTATTTTGTATTTTTAATAATTTAAATCTAATTTTCTCGTAATTATTAAATAGAAATAATCAATTTAGAAATTAAACTGTCGCTTTAAGGTGCCTATAGCGACCTTAATCGTCGCTATAGGTGTTCTTCACCAACCCGTAAAAACACAAGTCGTAAATCGATAATAGATGTTTGACAAGTGTTAATCGGTGTGTGTATTGTTTGGACAATCATGAATTGGATTTGTAGTACTAGTGCACGTCTACAATACCCAACATCAAGCATGTCAATAAAGCATCAAACGAACAAGATCTAAGCCCCAAAAAGTGAGATTCTTCATCTTATAGAAGTTATGGATCGCTTTCACTTTGAGCTTCTATAACTAGAAATCCTTTTGATAGATTTGTGATTTATAAGTTCCATCTTGTTCATAACATGAGAGACTATAGACAATATAAACAACATATTACAACACTTAAACACAAAATTAAACAACAAATTTTAATAGATTTGGGATGAGAATTTGAGGTAGGGTTTATACCTTCTAAGCTTTGATTTCTGATTTGGTTGCTTCTGATTTGTTTATGGTAATGGTGGAGGTTTATTTAGGGACTAATAAGCTAGAAATTTTCGTTGGTTTGATGCAAGGAAGGCTAGGTTGAGTGTTGATAAAAATGGCTAGCAAAATCCTATTTCCCTCTTTAATCAATTTATGAAGTGGCATAGCATGAAGGATTTAGCTATTATTCTCTATACATGTGTTGTCCATTGAATAAATTTCCTTATCTTGATTTTTTAAGCATGCTTAGTAGATTTTCCACCAATAGAATGTTGATAACAAAGTACTTTTTGCAATAAAATAAATAAAGTAAAGCTACTAACTATATAAGGAAACTTGATTAACAAAATTTGTTACCTTAAAAGGTAAATTATGGCCGACCATGATTAAACACTCTAATTCTTTATTTAGTTATTATTTTAATGCATAATCTAGGCAAATTAAAGGTCTAAAATACCCTTGGTTAAAGTGGGCTAAGAGTTGGGCTTGAATAGATTTCTTTTGGGCTTCTTCCAATTGTTTTGGGCCATTAATAAACCTAGCTCAATAATTATTAATCTATGTTACCCAAGTTAGGGTTCAAAATAATTATAATTAGGGTACTAAATTTATAATTTGGTTTTTCTTATTTTGATTAGGGTTTTAATCATACATGGACATTAGGGTTATAATATAATAATTATACTATCCATACTAACTTAGAAATTAGGGTTTATAGTTTTGGCAATTAGGGTTACCAAAACACAATTAGGGTTTATACATAATAATTAGGGTTTCAAGAATTTAACAAGTACAAATGTTAATTAGGGTTAATCATAAACACGCTTATATCATAGACATGAACTCACCACCAAGTTTGATTAGGTTTTTCCCACAAGAATTAGGGTTTGACAAACTACACCATATATATAAAAAAAAATCGCTAAAAATTTCTAATTTAATTTTTATAGAAAATATTGGGTTATTACATTCCTAATAGGATTAGGAGAGAAAATTAGTTAAAGGAGTTTAATTAATTAATCCCAATAAGATTAGGGAGCCCATTTAATTAAAGGAGTTTAATTAAATAAATAATACTTTATTTTAATTAAATAGGGTTACCTGATATCTTTATAAGAGGAGTCTTATATCAGATATCAGATATACGTGATTCCAATTGTTGGAGAGGACTCCCCCTTTTTCTATACAGATAGGAAAAACTAGTGTTTGAGCCAATACACCCTTCTTCTTGAAAATTCTTCTTCCTTGGTGGATCACCTCTAAAGGCCATACACTTGGGTGGCTAACATTGATCAAAGGAAGAAATCTACCCGGAGATTTAAGGAGATCGCAGAGAAGTATGAGGTGAACTCGTACCTGTGGAAGCTCGTATCTACAAGGGTATGATTCCATAACTTCTTGTTCTTCGTTTTAATTAATAATATGCATAAAGGATGATCCGGGTAATTGGTTTGTAAAAAATTTTAAAATCTGATTTTATTTTGCTTCCGTTATTTTTGCAATTTGATTGCTACTTTGATTTTTACGAAACCTTACAGATGAGTAGTTAACCAATCAATCCCTAAAATCACATTAAATGCAAGTATTTTCAAAAAGATGAGATCAATAGGTAATGTGAAAGTTTCGATTTGAATCAAACAAAATTTATAAACAGTGGATGTGATGATGGTTTCTCCCAATGGAGTTTCAACAGATAAGTCAAAGTCTAATTTCTCTGGAGTCAAATTTAAATGTTGAGCACAAGCAGGTGAAATAAAAGAATGGGTAGAACCGGTATCTAATAAGGTATAAACTTCGCAAGAGTTTATGATTAGCTTACCCGTGATAACTTCGTTCGATTTTCTCACTTTTTGGGAGGTCATGACAAACGCTCTCCCTTAAACTACCGTCTTTGACTTGTCTGGGACGGCCTTTGGTGTCACCATCCCAACTAGACTTGACTTCACTACACGATAAAATCGAGATAAGTGACCTTCTCTTCCGTAATTGAAACACGCTTTAGGTTGCTGCGTATAGTTTGGACTGTTATGCCCCTCCTCTCCGCATCTGTAGCATACGACCGGTGGTGGTTCTCCTTCCTTAAAAATGGGTACTGGTGCTGCTGTCTTTCCATTATTATTGAACCTTCTCTTTTTGAAATTTCCACTTAACTCATTTCTTTTATTATCTTGGCCAGGATTACCACCGAAGTGGTTACCATTTCTGGCATGATAATTTCCTCCACGTTTGTTATCACCGCTTCGATGACTGCTTCCACTGGTATGACCATTATCATTTTGACGGCTGTTATCTTTTGGTTGGGCTGACTCATTATCGCGCTCCAATAATTGAGCCCTATTTATAACATCTGAATATAAATAAAGTTTGTGAGAAATGAAGTATTGATGAATTTCGAGCTTTAAATCTCGCAGAAACATTCGCGTCATACGCTCCTCATAATCTACCAAATGGGATGCAAACCAGAATAACTCCGCAAACTTTGCCTTGTATTGTGATACAGTCATATTTGTTTGTTCCATCTTGATGAATTCCACCTCCTTCATGTGACGAATACTTTCTAGAAAGTACTTGTCATTGAAAAATTCTTGGAACTTCTCCCAAGACATCTTCAGTGCAGAAAGATGAGTTCGCTTTTCAGATTTCCACCAGTAATCTACCTCTCCTTGCAACATAAAGGTAGCGAAAGGAACCTTTTGCTCCTCTGAGCATCCCAAGACATCAAATATCTTAGTGATCTGCTTAATCCACATCTCTACCTTAAGTGGCTCTAGCTTTCCTAAAAACTCTGGCGGTCCCAGCTCATTGAATTTCTTAGCAGTGACCAGCCGTGAGTTACCATTTATTCCACCTGCATTTTAAATAGGAATCTATAAGACCCCAACTTTTACGAATAAAGATGAATTTTTCTAAAAATATCATTTTTGAATATTAAGATGTGAATTTGAAATAATGTAATAGTTGTGGGTAATATTTATAAATTTTGCAAAATAAGCAAGTTATTATATAATATTCAATTGGTCGGGGAATATTCGTTTTAACAGGAATATTCGCATGCGACCAGCACAATTATAGTGAACCCCACAACGTAATTATTGTCGTAATGAGAAAACAGCGTAAATATCTTTTTATAAAATATAACTAGGAAGTTTTACCGTTAATTGTTGAAATAACATGTGTTAAAAGTAATAAAGAATATGCGTGGTTGCATAGTAGCATACACAGTATTGATTATTGATGCTTACGTGAGAAGTCACTCGGTTATACTCAATTATTGCTACGATGAATTGATGCATCATATCTCTCATATTATTGATTCAATTATTGTCACGATATCATCGCATAATATTTTATATTATTAAATCAATAATTGAGACGACAAAGTTATTAATATTATTATTTACAATATTGACGATATATCTAGAAGTTACACGAGGAGAGGTTTGGTCACCTAATTACGCCGCCATAATAGGGAGAAATCCTTATTGGAAAACTCCTCTTCCGGGAACGACACAGTTTGTTAAATATTATGTAATTATAATAATGATGATAAATATTGTTAAAAATATTGAGGGGATTTTATGAAGTATTTGTTGTAAAATGTGGCGTATTATTTGGACCCCACTTTACCTATTTTTCAAAATAATAGGTGGAAGGTTATCCATGTGTGTGTGTGTGTGTATATATATATAATATAATATAATATAATATAATATAATATAATATAATATATGTATAAAGTGGGGAATCACAGGTGCATCCAGTGAATGAACATTATAAAACATATGTTATATATGTCTTAGTTAATTTTGGTGGGGAGATTTATGTTATCAAGAAGGAGCACTATCTCGTTATATATATATATATATATATAATTTGTAACATTTGTCAAGTGGGGGGACGGTGATCACGAGAATAAAACCCGTAAATATGTTTTAATCATATGTTATATATAATATATATATATATATATATTATATTTTATTTTAATATTTTATTGCATAGTATCCTTTCCATTCTCCTATAAATAGGATGCTTAGTTAGACTTGAAAATCACACCAGAATCAGAGATTTCTTCTTCTATAATATTGAGCGTATTTCTTTCGAGTTTTAGAAAGCTTGGAGCGTAGAAAATAGTGAAAGTTTTCTTCAAGAATATCCCGCTATACCAGTTGAAATACTCTTCTTTTCAAGGTAAGAGATGTTATTTTTATTCAATATTCGCTTTAAATAAAATTTTCTTTCATACTCTGTAGTATGTAAGTAATATTATTTCGTTTCAGATTTCGAATTCTATACTCATTTGGTTAAAGTTTTGACTTCTATACTCCAAGAAATTAGTAGAATATCCTTGATATTTGCGCTTCATCCAGTATCTTTTCATGGAAATATTATTCTGAGCATTCTTAATAAGTTTTATCTTTTTCATGCCGGAGTACTATTCACGGGTTACTATTTCTGAATTACTATTCACGGGATACTATTCACTCGAGTACCATTCACCCGGGGTACTATTCATAATAAAAATTGATTCATTTTCGGTCCAAATCATTTTTGGCACAATATTATTCTTGAATTTTACTCCACAAAGCAGTATCATGTTGACAATTTGGATGTTATTGATTTTCGGATAAATTAAATTATAAATCTTTAAAATTTATCCTTTGCTTTCATTTAATTGAATTCTTATATCATTGTCATCATCCTCATGTTTATATTATGATGAAAGTCATCTCGTGGTCAGTAGTGCATAGATGGACTTGGTATGATTATGACACGGGATTATTCTGGTAGATAATCATGGACCGTAATGTTACAAATGATGTGGTAAAAGTCCTCATTGGCCCATAGTGCATTGATGGATGATTATTGACATGATCATGACCATTGATGAATACACAAATATCCTTGGCCCGTAGTGCATGGATAATTTGTGGTCGTGATACTAAAGAATATCCTTGGTCAGAGTATGTAGGGGTGATTCGATGATGTGGATTATTTATTGTCGAGTCTCGTAGAGATAAAAGTGATGAAAAATCTTTTAAATCATTGAAGATAGTAGATATCATGCTCTACTTGACTCTTCTAATGGATTGCTTGTTCCGCTGCAGTTAAACTTGATGTTTGTTATATTTTATCAGTTTAACACTGTTGATAACTAACGATAAATTATTCTGCATTATCTTAGTCATAATATTTTTTACTGGGCTAGTTGAGCTCACCCTTTTACTTTCATTGTTCTCTTCAAGAAATGAGAACGTAGCCGGGACTAGTCGGGGAACGAAGTGACGGTCCTGATGTTTGCATTAGTAGTCCTCACTATTCTATGAAATAGTGTGATAATAAATGTATTGAGGACTCCATTTGAGTTTGAATACTGTCTAGAAGACAATATTCATATTAAAACTCTCAGTTTATGTTTTGTCGTATTTTATACGACAGTTGTATTATTAAGTTATATTTGAATTTTGTACCATGTATTTGGTGACTCAAGATGGGTGATGTATACCTATTTTGGGGACATCACAGTTGGTATCAAAGCTTAGGGATATGATCCCTGGCTGAGATGTGAGACAAGAACTAGGAGGGGAGAGACGGGAAATTCCTTTGCTAGTATGACCTACCTAAGTTTAATTAGTATTTAATTGGTTGGTCAGAGTATAGGGATAATATGTGGTATGTTAATTAACCCTTGTTTTGTGGCAGTATTTGAAAATGACATCCAAGAATGTTGAGAATAGAAATGGAGCACAAGAAATCGTTGAGTCACCACAGATCAATACCCAGGATAATGTGCAATAGGAAGACAATAATCCTTAGGTAAACAACAACACCGATCAAATGATGAATGATGGGATGTTCAAAGGCTTTATGCAATTCATGCAATATCAGGAGAGAGCGGCTCCTGTCCAAAATGCAGGTGGAAACACTAGCAACTCTCGGACGTTCACCGCTAAGCAGTTCAAGGAGCTGGAACCACCGGAGTTTATTGGAGAGCCAAAACCACTTAAGGCGAAGACGTGGATAAAGTAGATCACCAAGATATTTGGTGTCTTGGGATGCTTCGTGGAGCAAAAGGTTCCCTTTGCCACCTTCATGTTGCGAGGAGAGGAAAATTACTGGTGGGAATCTATAAAGCTTACCCAGCCTGCCGCACTCAAAATGTGTTGCGAGAAGTTCCAAGAACTGTTCAATGACAAGTACTAACCCAAAAGTATTTGTCACATGAAAGAGGTAGAGTTCATCAAGCTGGGAGCAACCTAAGTCAATGATGATCAAGCACGTCTCTCTGGGCTTAGTTGGTTATTATCAGAGATTCGTGGAAGGATTTTCTCAAATCGCTACTCCATTAACTCAGCTGACTCGGAAAGATACAAAATTCAGTTAGAGCGAGGAATGTGAGAAGAGTTTTCAAGAACTCAAGAGAAGACTCATTTTATCACCTGTTCTGACAATACCATCTAGCTCGGAGGGATTTGTCATCTACAGCGACGCTTCGGGCAAAGGGTTAGGATGTGTTCTCATGCAACATGGGATAGTCATAGCCTATGCCTCTCGACAACTCAAAGAATATGAGAGGAATTATCCTAATCATGATCTAGAGTTGGCAGCTGTTGTCTTCGCACTTAAAAGCACTTAAAATTTGGAGGCATTACCTGTATGGGGAGAAAGTGGAGATCTATACGGATCATAAAAGCCTCAAATATTTCTTCAACCAAAAGGAACTCAATATGCGACAACGACGTTAGCTTGAACTGTTGAAAGATTATGATCATACTATTCAATACCACCCTAGAAAAGCAAACATGGTAGCTGACACATTGAGTAGAAGATCATATGCATGTACGAGTGTGTTATTGTCAACGCAAAGGCCCATTTTGTATGACTTACAAAGGATGGAGATAGAGTTAAAGACTCCAGAGACCCGTGTGATGATGGCGAATATACTAGTAGAATCGACTTTAATCGATAAAGTTAAAGTTGCTCAAGCCACAGACCTGGAGCTGATGCGTATAAGGAAGAAAGTACAAGAAGGTGTTATTCCGGAATCAAGAATCGATGAAGAAGGAATACTTCGAGTCAACTCCAGACTTTGTGTTCCTAACGACCCTGATTTAAAGTATAAAATCATGATGGAGGCGCACAACACACCGTTTGCAATCCATCTCAGGAGTACCAAAATGTATCATGAGCTTCGACATACATTTTGGTGAAGCAATATGAAGAGAGAGATAACGGGGTTTATCTCAAGGTGTCTAACTTGTCAACGAGTCAAGGCGGAGCATCAAGTGCCAAAAGGTCCATTGCAACCACTTAAAATTCCAGAATGAAAGTGCGAGCACATTACCATGGATTTCAATTCATCGGTATTCCCAAGGTTTCTCAAGGCATAGATGCAATTTGGGTCATTGTTGATAGATTGACCAAGTCTGCTCATTTCTTACCTATACGAGAAACTTATATGCTTGAACGTCTTGCTCGTATGTACATAAATGAGGTTGTAAGATTGCATGGTATGCCAGTATCCATAGTTTCTGATCGAGACCCAATATTCACTTCAAGATTTTGGGTTAGTTTGCAAAAAGCTACGGGCACGAATTTACGATTTAGTTCGTCTTATCATCCTCAAACTGGATTTGAAAGCAAATGAGAGGACTATTCAAACTCTTAAGGATCTATTAAGACTCTGTGTCCTTGACTTCAAAGGAAGTTGGACAAGTTCTTTCCATTAGTGGAATTCTCTTACAATAATAGTTATCAAGGAAGTATCGGCATGGCTCCATTTGAGGCATTGTATGGAAGAAAGTGTCGTTCTCCAGTATGCAAGGATGAGGTGGGTGAAGCAACGTTGTTGGGACCGGAGTTGGTACGTATGACTATGGAAAAGATTCAAACGATCCGACAACGTATAAAAACCTCACAAGATCGACAAAAGAGTTATGTTGATCTTCATTGGAAGGACATGAAATTCAATATTGGAGATCATGTGTTGTTACGTGTTACTCAATGGAAAGGAGTTACGAGATTTGGAAAGAGAGGAAATCTCAATCCTCGATTCATTGGCCCATTTTTAATCCTTGACCGAGTAGGAACTGTGGCCTATAGACTTGCCTTACCGCCAAGTATGTCTCGTGTTCATAACATTTTTCACATATCTATGTTACGTAAATATGTGAAAGACCCGAATCACATTATTGAATTAAAACCAAACGAGATAGCGAAAGATTTAACGTATGAAGATGTACCTGTCAAAATTTTGGATAAGAAGGAATATATTTTACGCTCCAAGGTTATACCTCAAGTTAAAGTTTTCTGGAGAAACCACGATGTTGAGGAAATAACCTGGGAGTTAGAATCTGAAATGAAATCAAGGTATCCTCACCTCTTTGTCATACCAGGTATGTACCCTAATTTCGAGGGCGAAATTTCATAAGAAGGGGAGGTTGTAAGACCCCAACTTTTATGAATAAAGATGAATTTTTCTATAAATATCATTTTTGAATATTAAGATGTGAATTTGAAATAATGTTATAGTTGTGGGTAATATTTATAAATTTTACAAAATAAGCAAGTTGTTATATAATATTCAATTGGTCGGGGAATATTTGTTTTAACAAGGAATATTCGTGCGATGGCACAATCATTGGTGGACCCCACAACGTAATTATTGTCGGAATGAGAAAACGACTGAAATATCTTTTTTATGAAAATAACGGTAGAAGTTTTACCGTTAACTGTTGAAATAACAAGTGTTAAAAGTACAGTAATACGTGTGGTTACAAGTAGCACACGGTATTGATTATTGATGCTTACGTGAGAAGTCACTCAGTTATACTCAATTATTGCTACTGAAGAATTGTTGCATCATATCTCTCATATTATTGAATCAATTATTATCACAAAGATTATCTCGCATAATATTTTATATTATTAAATCAATAATCGAGACGATTAAAGTTATTAATATTATTATTTGCAATATTGACGATGTCTAGAAGTTCATCAAGGAGAGGTTTGGTCACCTAATTACGCGCATAATAGGAGAAATTCTTATCGAAAGCCCCCTCTTCCTCGGGAACGACTGGTTGTTAAATATTCATAATTATAATAATGATGATAAATGTTGTTAAAAATATTGAGGGGATTTTATGAAGTATTTGTTGTAAAATGTATGTATTATTTGGACCCCCACTTACCCATTTTTCAAAATAATCGGTAGAAAGATATATATATATATATATATATATATATATATATATATATATATATATATATATATATATATATATATATATATAAAGTGGGGAATCACAGGTGCATCCAGTAAATGAACATTATAAAACATATGTTATATATGTCTTAGTCAATTTTGGTGGGGGAGATTTATGTTATCGGGAAGGAGTAGTATCTCGTTATTATATATATATATATATATATATATATAATATATATAATATATAATATATATTTTATTTTATTTTAATATTTTATCGCATAGTATTATTTCTATTCTCCTATAAATAGGATGCTTAGTTAGAATTGAAAATCACATCGGAATCAGAGATTTCTTCTTCTATAATATTGAGCGTATTTCTTTCGAGTTTTAGAAAGCTTGGAGCGTAGAAAATAGTGAAAGTTCTCTTCAAGAATATCACGCTATACTAGTTAGAATACTCTTCTTTTCAAGGTAAGGGATGTTATTTTTGTTCAATATTCTCTTTAAATAATATTTTATTCCATACTCTGTAGTATGTAAGTAATATTATTTCATTTCGATTTCAATTCTATACTCATTTGGTTAAAGTTTTGGCTTCTATACTCCAAGAAATTAGTATAATATCCTTGATATTCAAGGCTTCATCCAAAGATCTTTTCATGAAAATATTATTCTAAGCATTCTTGATAAGTTTTAACTTTTTCATGCTGGAGTACTATTCACGAGTTACTATTTCTGAATTACTATTCACGAGGTATTATTCACTCGAGTACTATTCACCCGAGCTACTATTCATAATAAAAATTGATTCATTTTCGGTCCAAATCATTTTTGGTACAATATTATTCTTGAATTTTACTCTACAAAGCAGTATCATGTTGACAATTTGGATATTATTGATTTCTAGATAAATTAAATTATAAATCTTTAAAAATTTATCCTTTGCTTTCATTTAATTGAATTCTTATATCATTGTCATCATCCTCATGTTTATATTATGATGAAAGTCATCTGTGGTCGTAATGCATAGATGGACTTGGTATGATTATGACCAAGGATTATTCGGTATAATCATGACCGTAATGTTACAAATGATGTGGTAAAAGTCCTCATTGGCCCGTAGTGCATTGATGGACAGTTATTGGCATGATCATGACCATTAATGAATACACCAATATCCTTGGCCCGTAGTGCATGGATAATTTGTGGTCGTGATACTAAAGAATATCCTTGGCCGTACTGTAAGGGTGATTCGATGATGTGGATTATTTATTAAGCTGAGTCTCAGCGATAAAAGTGATGAAAAACCTTTTAAATCATAGAAGATAGTAGATATCATGCTATACTTGACTCTTCTAATGGATTTCTTATTCCGCTACAATTAAACTTTATGTTTGTTATATTTTATCAGTTTAACACTATTGAAGACTAACGATAAATTATTCTGCATTATCTTAGTCATAATATTTCTTTTTGGGCTAGTTGAGCTCACCCTTTTGCTTTCATTGTTCTCTTCAGGAAATGAGAACGTAGCCGGGACTATTCGGGGACGGAGTGATGGTCCAGATGTTTGAATTAGTAGTCCTCACTATTCTATGAAATAGTGTGATAATAAATGTATTGAGGACTCCATTTGTGTTTGAATACTGTCTAGAAGCCAATATTCGTATTAAAACTCTCAGTTTATGTTTTGTCGTATTTTACACGACAGTTGTATTATTAAGTTGTATTTGAATTTTGTACCATGTATTTGGCGACTCAAGATGGGTGATGTATACCTATTTTGGGGGCGTCACAGAATCTCTCTCTTTTGGTGTTGCATGAATTGCAAAAAGCTCCTAAACATCCCATCGTTCATTATTTGGTTTGTGTTGTTATTTATATGAGGATTATTGCCTTCCTAATGTACATTATCCTGGTTATTGATTGGCGGTGTCTCAACGGTCTCATGTGCTCCATTGCTTATCTCAAAATTTTCAGATGTCATTCTCAAACACTGCCACAAAACAAGGGTTAATTGGCATGCCACATATTATCCCTATATTCTGACCGACCAATTAAATAACAACTAAGCTTAGGTAGGTCATACTAGCGAAGGATTTACTCGTCTCTCCCCTCCTAGTTCTAGCCTTAGATTTCTGCCAGGGATCATATGCCTAAGCTTTGATACCAACTGTGACGCCCCCAAAATAGGTATACACAACCCATTCTGAGTCGCCAAATACATTATACATCATTTAAATGCAAATTTAATTTATACAACACAATAACTGAGCTTCAATATAAATATTATCTCGTAGACGATATCCAAACTCAAATAAAGTCCTCATTACAATTATTTTCATACTATTTTATAGAATAGTTGTAACAACCGACAAAATCGGATTATAATGTAAAATAATTTTATTTGAATAAATAATGAATAAAATTATAATATATGCGATGAAGGTTGTTCTATAACCTAAAGGAGGAATAATATTGTAGTATTCTAGCTAAGTGCTAGAATTAAGGTGTTTGAATTTCCAAGACAAAAATAAAAGCTTTCCGAGAAATTCTCCAAAAAACACTATTCATACATTTCTGCTCGGGAATTATTTTTGAACTTTTGAGAAATACGTAACAATAGAATGATAAGAAATGATAGATTTTTTAATAATAATTCATTTATGGCAAACGCAGTCTTTTGCCCGCGTGCTAAGTTCAAGAATGTTAAGGAAAGTGAAGATTTGAATAAATGACGATCGTATAATAAGAAAGTTATTATACGAGGTAATGAATACGAGTATGATACAAGGTATTATATAAGTATATAAGAAAGATAATATAACGTATATGAGGAATGTTATACAAACTAGTATACGAGAAGAATACGAGGATTATACGTTAAAAGCTTAAGCCATTTGTAATGGACTAGTAGTATTTGCTTATGAATTTTGCAAGCCCAAGTGAATTATGTTAAGGCCCAAGGATAAGTAATGCAAACCCAATGTTAGGCCCAAAGTTACTTAACCTAAGCCCGAACCAAGAACCAAATTCGTGGATCAAACTGATAGGTCAACGGATGAGAAAACCCCATGGGGCACATGGCCGGCCAACTTGGTGGCCAAGCAAAGGAGAAGACTTAGCTTGCAAGCATTAAATAGTAAGGAGGTGGAATAGTAAGGAGGTGGAGTGATTTTGACCCTTTTGCCCTCACTTTGCCAAGTCTATATTTAGGAAACTTTGTTGGTCATTTGTTGCTTGTTAATTTCCACCAACAACTTAGAACAATTATATTGAGAGAGAAGTGAGAGCTATCTTAAGCAATTCAAAAAGAAGAAGAAAGTTAGAACAACAAAGGAAATGAATCTTTAACCATTAATCTTCATCTCTTTATTTGTAGTTTTGATAGAGAAGTGGATATTGGTGGAGCATGTATCATAAGGAGAAACAAGGATGGCTATTAGTGGACTTAAACATTAATAAACCATGTTACAAGTGGAATCATAATCATAGAAATATGAACTAATGAAGAACACGTGAAAATTTATCATATGTTGTTGATGGACAAGTTTAAAACCATCATATGTAGAATTAAATGATATATGTTTGTTTAGTATGATGGATGTGTGGATAATGGAATGAATCCATTTTAAACGGAGTAAAAATCTCAAGTAAAGAAGTTATGGTGAAATTTCTGAGATTAGACGATAATCGTCAAAATCGTGAAATTCTCAGAATGAAATTCAAAAGTCACCATTAAACTCGGAAACCTTAGTTTTCGATGGCGTATAGTAAAACTTTACATTTAAGATTTTTGGACTCAAGAATGGTCGAATTCTTACTTAAAAAGAAGAAACGAGCAATGAACGTTCACAAACGTTTAAGGAACGCGTAATAAGGAACTTAAACTATGAAATTAGTGTTAACGGATTCAAAAACGTAAGTTGTCATAATGAAATCGTAGTATACAAGATATATGAGATAACGGCTTTTGATCGAGCCAATTCCGATTTATAATGATTAAGTTACGAGCTCGTAAAGGATTTGAATTGAAAAACTTAAAACAATTTCAAAGGCTCGAGGTCAGCACCCTAGCGCCACCCAAGCCTATGAACATGGCACTGCAGTGCCATGCCCGGATCCTAGACATTGGTAAGTCAGCTACTGTCACGACATATAAAAAAGAGATCAAAGAAGCGGCCAAAGATTACTAAAAAGAGGCAGCGAGAGAAGAAAGTTAATCAGTATAAGGAAAGGGGAAGTTTATTGAAGGTAAATTATGACCTTAATTAACTTAAAGTAACAACATAACGAATGATTAAAACCTTAAGTTTAATGACTAAAAGTTAACAAAAGGTTACAAAAATGTAAACACAAAGTAATACAAAAACTGTACGCACATTGAATGAATAAGATTGCTTATAACAACAAAATGTTATAAAGCCGTAAAAGACATTAACTAACATAAAGAATGTTAGTTATGCAAATGGATAGTTAAACCGGGAAGAAGGAGAAGATAGGTTAATAACAATACTTGATGATCGTTTATGACCTAATGTGGTATGTTATGTAATTATGTAATTTAGAATCTATAAAGATTCAAAAGAAAAGTGAATTAACTGTAGAAGACGCTGAAGGCAAGTGTTCTAAACCCTTGTCTATGTTCATTTTGGACAAGCTTTAGGATTCATGTATCTTATGCATGAATTTATGTACAAAGAAGTCGAAGCAAATTCCTTCGGCTAGACTAAACATATTTTGTGGATTTCATATTAATCTATCAAAATATTATTGATGTTGCTATCTTATGGCAACTATTTGGTATGGATTCAAAGAAAGACCGAGTATGCATAAACAAATGTTTTATCGTCAATCAACAGGCACGTGAGGTTGCCAAAACTTAAACGTAGATACGTTTAATGAAGTAGTGTTGTACAACATAGAGTACTATAGGCTGATCACCTAGACGTGCTCGTAAGAAATGTCGAACTTGCGAACTTGGTGTCGGGTTGTCCTTTTTAAATAAAGAATGAAATGCTCAAGGTCTTGGACCAAAATCAAGGTTTAACATATGATGTTCATTGTTAAACATTTTAAAAAAAAGAGAAGTACTATTTTGAATACTCTATCATACTTTAGAACCATTAATTCGGTTATAGAAGATATATATATATATATTCATATGATTCAAACATATTTCTTAAATAAAATTATTATACTTGCTGAGCTAGTTATGCTCACCCTTGCTTGAACCATATGAATGCAGCTAAGAATGAATGGACCAAAGGATCCAGTAAGGAAAATGGGAAGGCTAAAGCAGACAAGTAGTTGTCTTTGTAAAAGCATAGTATGAATGTTATATTTATTTGATACTATGATGAAGAACATATGTAATGGTTACAAAGAACCTGGGAAGGGAAATATTATTTTGTAATATATAGAAGATATATTCACTCTTTTGAGGTATTTCAATTGAATGTATGTGTGAATAGTAGTACCATGTAGCACCATCTATCGGGTTGGAAGATACCCGGACAGGTTAGTATCAAAGTTGTAAGTTATAAAACTTAAGAGGGAAAAGAACCTTAAGCCATAACCTTAAGAAGTGTTAAAGAATTAAAAGATGAAGTTAATCTTAAAAATGCATTAAATGTGATATGTTTTTTAATATTCTAATGGTGTGTACTAATCAAGATAACTTGTTTTATTGTAGATTCCAGGAGATAACATGATGTATAGAGACATACATGTTGTTAGTGAAGAGTCTGTAAACCAGATAGAGGTTTTACCTACACCTGTAGCTGAGTTGTCAGTGGTGGTGGTGGTTGAGTCAGAAGATTCTGAGAACTTAGGATTTACATCCTTGTTCGATGGAATGTCCGAGAAAGATGTAGAGGTAGTATCGTTTAATATGGTAGTACCTACAGAGGAGATGACTCTGGGGGAGTCAATGAAGGCATTGTTCATGACGGTGTTGGATAGGAATATCCAGTTAGGAAAAGAGGTGAAGGAATTGAAGGAGGAGATCCATGACATCTTGGGAGATAAAAAAGACATGGAAACGTGTTGGGAGGTAGAGCACGATGAGAAGGTGTTAGCAAAGGACAAGGTCCATGAGCTGAAACATGAGGCGTTTGTGCTTAGGGAGGAGCTAAAGGTCAAAAAGCAGAAGATTTGTAGGATGTCCTATGTACATAGGAGTTCTCATGAGGACTATCAACGACAAGTTGCTGAGTATCATATGGAGGCAGGGCAGACTCGGCATACTATCAGTCGAGATGTGGTAGTCAGTCTTGTCGATGCAGATTATGAGAATGCCACTAGGAAAATGTAATCTAGTTAGTAACTAGAGTAGGGTTAGACATGTAAATATTATATATCTATGTAGTGACGTAAAAACCTCTTTTGTATAATCAAAGGGTAGTCTTTTGTAAATCCCAATTTTTGGAAAGTAATTGCGGGAAAGTAATGTAACCAGCCAAGGCTTTGTAATGATGAACGATCTAGTATTATACTACAAGAAAGAAAAACATATCAATATAAGCATTTTATTGAACATGTTGTGCAATGAGTTGAGTTATTGTTTAAAAGTGAATAATGACTAATTAATAAGAAGAAGTAATAATGAAGTGTTATTCATTTTAATAGAAAGATGTCGCCAAGAAGAAGACAACGAAATCAGGAAGCTAATGTGAATCAACCGGAAGGGGGACCGGTTAACCCGATGCAGGAGTTTGTTAATTTACTAACAGCTGCCTTTAATAAAAATGGAGCAAATATACTCGTAAATCCTGTGGTAGTATGTGCTACTACGTTTAAGGATTTTAAGAGTGTAGGTCCGCCTGAGTTCAAAGGAACTACAGACCCTATAGAAGCCCAAACTTGGGTAAAAGAGATTGAGAAGGCATTTATAATTGCAAATGTCGGTGAGGGGCAGAAGGTTTCTTTTTCTACCTACATGATGAAGGGAGAGGCCAACTTCTGGTGGGAGGCAAACTAGGCTAGAGCTGGAGTGGAGAACATGACGTGGACACGGTTCAAGGAGATCTTTTTCAAGAACTATTTCCCCACGAGTATGCATGGTAGGATGGAGATGAGGTTTTTAGAACTAAAATAAGGGGACATGACTGTTCCCCAATATTCTTCCAAGTTTAACAAATTGGTGAGATTTGCTCCACATCAGGTGGATACGGAGGTGAAAAAGGCGAGGAGATTTGAGCAGGGCTTGAAACCCTAGCTCTATAGTCGGATATCAGTGTTTCAAAGTAACTCCTTTGGAACCATTCTAGAGAAAACAATAATTGTCGAGGGTGGTAATGAGGCTTTAAGCCAATACCACAGAGAGAAGAAGAACAAGAATAAAGTAAATGGCAGAGTGAAACCCGAGGGAACTAGCGGAAGTGGCAACGGACAGAAGAGGAGGGCTTTTAACTCTGGGAATACTGGGGTAAAGAAAGGAGATTCTAAGAAGAGGATGGAGGCGTGTAAGAATTATGGGAAGACTCACTTAGGAGTTTGTCTCAAAGTTAAAGCGGTGTGTTATAACTGTGGATAAGAAGGGAACATTTCGCTTAACTGTCCAAGTCCAAAAAAGAATCACGGATGCTTCGTATGTGGATCAACTGATCACATGGCAAAGAATTGCCCGATGAACGGGATGGATGGTAATAAGGGCACTAATAGTGGTAAGTTAGCTATTAGTGTTCCAGCTCAGACGAGTAGGCCGATGGCCCGCACCTTTAATATGATGGTCCTGGATGCAGTTGCATCAGGGGATGTAGTTTCATGTATTACCCCGATCAACGATATAAATGTTTATGTGTTGTTTGATTCGGGTGCTACTTGTTCTTTTATAGCATGTGATTTTGCTAAACGATTAGGATTACTTCCCGAAAGATTACCTATACCTTTAAACATTAAGGTAGCAAATGAAGAAATAATTCCTGTTGAACATATTCATAGGCATTATTGGGCAGAAATACGAGGTTATAAATTATCAGTAGATTTGATACCGATAAAGTTGGGAGAATTCGATGTAATTCTTGGGATGGATTGGTTGTTTAACCATGGTGCAATTATAGATTGTCAAAAGAAATGTATAAACCTTCGAATGTTGAAGCAGCCTAAGGTAGTGTTTTATGGTAGTAAGTCACCAGGACGTTCGTGTTGTCTTACCATGACATAAACTAGGAAATTGTTGAGGAAGGGATGTGTAGGTTATATTTGTCATGTTGTGGATACCCAGAGAGTGGTAGCAACGATGGAAAAAATACCTATATTCAAATAATTCGTAGATTTATTTCCAAGCAAATTACCATGTCTTCCACCAAATAGGGAGATCAAATTTGTAATAGATATTGTGCCAGGAGTGGCACCAGTTTCAAGGGTAGCGTATCATATGGCGCCAGTAGAAATGAAGGAGTTAATGGTTCAACTACAAGAATTATTGGATAAAAAATAAATTCAACTGAGTGTTTCGCCGTGGGGAGCACAGGTATTATTTGTGAAGAAGAAGGAAGGATCGTTAAGACTTTGTATCAACTATCAAGAGTTGAACAAGCTAACGATAAAAAATAAGTACCCATTGCCCAGGATCGATGATCTCTTTGATCAATTGAAAGGGGCAAAGTATTTTTCTAAGATAGATTTATGAACGGGGTATCATCGGTTAAAGGTTAGAAATGAGGATGTACCTAAGATAACGTTCTGAACTCGTTATGTCCATTACGAGTTTTTGGTAATGTCATTTGGGTTGACAAATGCACCAGCTGCATTCATGGATATGATGAACAGAGTGTTCAAACAATATTTGGAAAAGTTCCTCGTAGTGTTTATCGATGATATTTTAGTCTATTCTAAGACGCCAGAAGATCACGTTGAACACCTAAGATTAGTGTTGGAGACACTAAGGAAGGAGAAGTTATACGCGAAATTCACTAAGTGTGAATTTTGGCTAGAGAGGGTACAGTTTTTAGGACATGTTATCCACCGAGATGGAAATTTAGTAGACCCAGTAAAGGTGGAAGCAGTGATTAATTGGGAACAACCAAAAACAGAAAATCGAGGTGCGGAGTTTCTACGGTTAATGGATACTATCAAGATTTATCCAAGATTTTTCTAAGTTAGATACTCATTGACTAATTTGACAATGAAGACATTGAAGTACATGTGGACTGAGAAGTGTGAAAACAGTTTTTAAGAACTGAAGAAAGACATTCAAGACATTAAAGTACTAATTTGACAACGAATACATTGAAGTACATTGAATTACTCCGTTTATACTTTCGATCCGATCATTCAAGCTCATGCTCTTCCTTCTCCCTCTCCATCCGAACCCTCTCTCTCTCTCTCTAGTTGTGGGATTTTCAAAATCTCATTTAAATGAAAGTTAGCTTCCTATTTATAGAAAATCCAAAGCTAGGGCAAAATAGTCATTTCACCCCCTAACCTCCTTACTATTCACACCTCCATACTATTCATGACTTAAGTGTTAAGTTAACTTAGCCCTTAAGTCTACTTAGCCTTTAAGTTTCGTGGTTCCGTCTTTCGGGTTTCGTCCGACAGTTTAAAAAAACTGCGATTCTCGGAATCCAAATATTTTTGGATATTTCGTATTTCCTTTACCGATTAACTTTTACGTATTCTTCGGATCTCCGAAAAACTGAAAAATACATTATGGTGCTAAGCGTTTTCCTTCACGTTTTCCCCTAACGTAGCTAAACAAATGAAAAGTACATAACAGTACTTTTCATCATTTTTATTTTGTTCGATTTCTACACGTTTTTCGAGAAAAACTTTTATCGGCTTATTTAACTTTTCACGATATTTTATCGTCAAATCTTTCGGCGAGAATGTCATTTCGATATCTCGAACTCTCGGAAAGGCTTAGGTTATTCAAACCCTAACCCTTAGGTTTTATCGAAGTGAATAGTGCATATTTCGTCTTTTCCCCGTAAATATTTTTGTTCCCAGAAAAATTTTATTTTTGTCTTGAAAATTATTACTCGTTCAGTCTAGCTCGTAGCCAGAATCATCTCGACTTATAATCATCCTAGGTTCTAGAACGATTAATAAATACATAGCACATAATATTATTAATAAAAATTCATTTTATTATTAACTAATTCTTTAAACTTAAATTTTGGACGATCTGAATTTTTGGGTCGCTACAATATACTTATGTAAAGACCTCTAGCATGTATGCATGAGAAGTGTAAGTGTCTAAGTGTGCTAAAGTTTGTACTGAAACCAGGAGAGTAAAAGTTTAACCTCGATCTCGCAGGGGGGAAAGACTGATTCGTCAGTCCTAAGCCTAGCTAGGCACACAATTAGCGCCATCCTGCAGTCATGTCTAGTTTCTGATCTGATGTTTGAAACATACTTATATGGTTACTTTAACTTGTATTATATGACCAATATGCTATGTAATGTGTTAAGAAGCATGCTAGTTGATAGAGATGAATTTTTAATGAGTAATTATAACTTTCAAATGTTAAGTCCAAAAGAATGTTTACAAGCTATAAAGCAATGATTTGAAAAATATGTTGTTTGACTTTGTGGTATCATACAATCTGATTTGTGCTATGAAAATGTAGGATATTTGATGTAGTAGGTATGAAGTTACAACTAAGTTAGATGTTTAAGTGAACGTTTGAATTAAAATATATGAGTTTATGTAACTAATGAAAATCCTATACGTGTAAATATGTTATGTTAGGATCCGAAAGAGGGTATTAAGCTTTACTTTGGTAAACTACGCTTGAGGCAAGTACTCTTACCTTACTCTTTATTGAGCATTATTAAACTTGTGCAATTATTGATCGTACAAGTAGAACTTTGAAGAAACAATATTTCATAATGAAATTTCAAACTTTGATTCAACGATAATAGCTCATATATATATATATATATATATATATATATATATATATATATATATATAATGAAAGAAATTTGTCTAAGTCATTGATTCGGCTAGACTATTGATGATTGATCGAAAGCTATCCAAACCAAATTAACTTGGTGCGAACTCTTATAACTGAGAAGAACAACCCTCTTAGTAGGGGAATTATATATTGTTAGGGAACCGACGTGCACACATGAGAAAGACTAAATGTTATGCATAACATAGGGTAATTTAGGCTAATCACCTGTTGTACTCGTTTTATAGAATTATCAGTCTATTATTGTTCATTCTAGGAGAAGTTCATAGTCCTTAGTGACTGCTCAGTATCTATTGCTTTGAAAACTTGAATTGATTTAATCATTGAATATTATTGTCCATAGCGATCATTGTTGTTAATCATTGATACTTCTTGTTATCTTGAACTATCCTATACCCTTGAGAAATTTAAAACATGTTGATTACCCTCTTTGCTATATTACTTTTTGGGCAAAATTATTGCTCATCCTTGCCAAGTCTATATATAGGAAACTTTGTTGGTCATTTGTTGCTTGTTAATTTCCACCAATAACTTAGAACAATTATATTGAGAGAGAAGTGAGAGTTATCTTAAGCAATTCAATAAGAAGAAGAAAGTTAGAACAACAAAGGTAATGAATCTTTAACCATTAGTCTTCATCTCTTCATTTGTAGTTTTGATAGAGAAGTGGATATTAGTGGAGCATGTATCATAAGGAGAAACAAGGATGGATATTAGTGGACTTAAACATTAATAAACCATGTTACAAATTGAATCATAATCATAGAAATATGAACTAATGAAGAACATATGAAAATTTATCATATGTTATTGATGGACAAGTTTAAAACCATCATATATAGGATTAAATGATATATGTTTGTTTAGTATGATGGATGTGTGGATAATGGAATGAATCCATTTTGAACGGAGTAAAAATCTCAAGTAACGAAGTTATGGAGAAATTTTCGAGATTAAACGATAATCGTCAAAATCGTGAAATTCTCGGAATGAAAGTCAAAAGTCGTTGTTTAACTCGGAAACCTTAGTTTTCGATGGCGTATAGTAGAACTTTGCATTTAAGATTTGTGGACTCAAGAATGGTCGAATTCCGACTTAAAACGAAGAAACGAGCTATGAACGTTCACGAACGTTTAATGAATGCGCAATAAGGAACTTAAACATTGAAATTAGTGTTAATGGATTCGGAAACATAAGTTGTCATAATGAAATAGTAGTATACAAGATATATGAGATAAATTCTTTTGAACGAGCCAATTCTGATTTATAATGATTAAGTTACGAGCCCGAACAGGATTTGAATTGAAAAACTTAAAAAAAATTAAAGGCTCAGGGTTGGCGCCACAGCGCCACCCAAGCCTATGAACATGGCACTACAACGCCATGTCCAGGATCCCGAGACACTTTCGTAAGTTTCTGTCAGAGCGCGACATATAAAAGAGCTTCTGGCGTCAGATAGCGCCCGAAGACTAGGAAAGAGGCAGAGAAGAAAGTTAATAAGTATAAGGAAAGGGGAAGTTGATTAAAGGTGAATTATGACCGTAATTAACTTAAAGTAACAACATAACGGATGATTAAAACATTAAGTTTAATGACTAAAAGTTTACGAAAGGTTACGAAAGTGTAAACACAAAGTAATACAAAAATCGTACGCACATTGAATGAATAAGATTGCTTATAACAACAAAATGTTATAAAGCCGTAAAAGACGCTAACTAACATAATGAATGTTAGTTAAGAAAATGGATAGTTAAACCGGGAAGAAGGAGAAGATAGGTTAATGACAATACTTGATGATCGTTTATGACCTAATGTGGTATGTTATATACTTATGTAATGTAGAATCAATAAAGACTCAAAAGAGAAGTGAATTAATTGTAGAAGACGTTGAAGGCAAGTGTTCTAAACCCTTGTCAATGTTCATTTTGAACAAGCTTTATGATTCATATATCTTACGCATGAATTGATGTACAAAGAAGTCGGAGCCAATTCCTTCGGCTAGACTTAACATATTTTGTAAATTTCATATTAATCTATTAAAATATTATTGATGTTGCTATCTTATACCAACTATTTGGTATGGATTCAAAGAAAGACTGAGTATGCATAAACAAATATTTTGTCGTCAATTGACAGGCACATGAGGTTGCCAAAACTTAAACGTAGATACGTTTAATAAAGTAGTGTTGTACAACATAGAGTACTATAGGCTAATCACCTAGACGTGCTCGTAAGAAATGTCAGACTTACGGACTTGGTGTCGGGTTGTCCTTTTTAAATAAAGAATGAAATGCTCAAGGTCTTGGACCAAAATCAAGGTTTAACATATGATGTTCATTGTTAAACATTTTAAAAAAAATAGAAGTACTATTTTTGAATTCTCTATAATACTTCATAACCATTAATTGGTTATAGAATATATATATATATATATATATATTCATATGATTCAAACATATTGCTCAAATGAAATTGTTATACTTGTTGAGCTAATTATGCTCAACCTTGCTTGAACCATATGAATGGATCTAAGAATGAGCGGACCGAAGGATCCAATAAGGATAAAGGAAGGCTAAAGCAGACAAGTAGTAGTCTTTGTAATTGCATAGTATAAATGTTATATTTATTTGATACTATGATGAAGAACATATGTAATGGTTACAAAGAACCTGGGAAGGGAAATATTATTTTGTAATATATAGAAGACATATTTACTCTTTTGAGATATTTCAATTGAATGTATATGTGAATAGTAGCACCATGTAGCACCATCTGTCGGGTTGGAAGATACCTGAATTTGGGGGCGTCAAAATAGTGAGGACTACTATAGCAACCATCTTGGACCGTCACTCCATTCCCCGACTAGTCCCAGCTATATTCTCATTTCCTAAAGAGAACAATGAAAGAAAAGGGTGAACTCAACTAGCCCAGTAAAGAATATTATGACTAAGATAATATAGAATAAATTATCCTTAGTCCTCAACAGTGTAAAAACTGATAGAATATAATAGACAATAAGTTTAGATCAACATCTGTAGCGGAATAAGCAATCCATTAGAAGAGTCAAATAAAGCATGATGTCTACTATCTTCTATGATTTAAAAATTCATCATCAATATTTTATTTCTGTAACAAAACTCAATAAATAATCCACATCACCGAATTATCCATGTACTACAGGCCAATGATATTCGTTAGTATCACATCCATGAATTATCCAAGCACTACGGGCCAAGGATATTCGTTATTATCACCAGTGGTCATGATCATGCCAAACAACTATTCATCTATGCACTACGGGCCAAAGAAGACTTTTACCACATTATTTATAACATTTCAGATTATGAGTATACCGATACATAATTCCTGGTCATAATCATATCAATCAATAGTCCATCTATGTACTACAGGCCAAAGATGACTTTCACCACAATATAAGCATGAGGATGATGACAATGATATAAGAAATCAATCAAGTGATATTAAGGATAAATATTAAAATTTATAATTCAATTTATCTAGAGTTTAAGATTGTCCAAATTGTCAACATGATAACTAATTTGTGGAGTAAAATTCAAGAAAAATATTCATGTATCAAAAATAATTTGGACAGAAAAGAAATCAATTTTTTTCGTGAATAGTACCCTGTAAATAGTACCTCGTGAATAGTACCGTATATATGAATAGTACCGTATGAATAATATCGTATGTATGAATAGTACCCCATGAATAGTACCCTGAATGAAAATATTAAAATTTAATAAGAAAGTTCAAAAAATTATTTCGTGAAATGATACTAGATGAAGCACAAAATTCAAGGATATTCTACTAATTTGATGGGGTATAGAAGCAATACTTATCAAAAAAGTGTAGATTTAGGAATATGAAACGAAATAATATTACTTACATACTATAGAGTATGGAAGAAAATAATATTTTTTACGAATATTTTAAGAAAATAATATCCCTTAACTTAAAAGGAGAGTAATTCTGACTGGTATAGCGGAGATATTCTTGAAGAAAACTTGCACTATTTACTACACTCAAAGTTTCCTTAAACTCAAAAGAAATACGCTTAATATTATAGAAGAAGAATTCTCTGATTCTGGTGTGATTTTCATGTCTAAACTAAGCATCCTATTTAGAATAGAATGGCAGGGAGCTATTTAATCACGAATGAACAGTTGAATTTTGGACGAATTCACGGGCGTAAAAATCTTATTTTTACTATTCATTACTGTGCAATAAAATATTCTAATAAAACAAAAACTTTATATAAAATATAATATATTCTATTTATAATCTAATAAAATGAATAACTTTATATATAATATAAAATGTATTTTGTTTTATATAAAAAGTTTTCTATTTTATATAAAAAAAAATTGCATTTTATTGCTATTATAATAATAATAAAACAAAACTGAGATGACTTTCTATCGTTGATTTTAAAAAATGAGTAAGTGGGAGTCCCTATAATAATCTAAACTTATAACAAATAATTCATGAAAAATCACTCTATTTATATCAAAAATTGAATAAAAATTTACCACAACTCGCATATCTTTAATCAACACATTTTTAATCAACAATTATTCATCATTAATATTATAACTCACAATATTAACAACCAGATCATTCCCAAGAAAGATGGGGCTCTCTAATAAGGACTTCTCCTTATTGGCGCGTAATTAGATAACCTAACCTCTTTCCTCGACAGAACTTTCTAGACATTGTCAATAATGCAAATAATAATATGAATAATTGTGTCATCTCAATTATTGATTTAATAATATAAAATATTATGCAGATGATACTGTGACAATAATTGAATCAATAATATGAGATACTATGCAGCAATTATTATGGCAATAATTGAATAAAATTGAGTAACTTCTTACGTAAGCATCAATAATCAAAGATATTGTACAATACCGTGTGCTCTCGTGCAAAACCACAGCGTATTACTATACTTTTATCACTGGGTATTTCAACAGTTAACGGTAAAAGTTTTGGTGTTACTTTTATAAAAAGGTTATTTCGGTCGCTTTCTATATCCGACAGTCATTCCGTTGTGGGGTCCACCAATGATTGTGTCGTCGTACAAATATTGCCTGATAAAATGAATATTTTCCGACCAAACGAATATTTTATGACAACTTGCTTACTTTGTAAAATTTATAAATATTACCCCAACTATTATATCAAATCCACACCTTATTATTTAAAATAATATTTAAAGAAAATTAAATTTTTATTCATAAAAAGTTAGGGTCTTACATCATTTCACTGGAATAGTGGTTTGAACCTTCTTATTAAATTTTAAACTTTTCATGTTTGGGTACTATTCATACGGTACTATTCATGGGCACTATTTATACGGTAGTATTCATACATACGGTACTATTCATGAGTACTATTCACAACAGAATTTAATTTTCTTTACTGTCCAAATTGTGTTTGATACATAAATATCATTCTTGAATTTTACTTCACAAATAGTTATCATGTTGAGAATTTGGACATTTTTGAACTCTGGATAAATTGAATTCTAAATATCCAATATTTATCCTTTATCTCACTTAGTTGAATTTTTATATCATTGTCATCATCCTCATGCTTATATTGTGTTGGAAGTCATCTTTGGTCCGTAGTGCAAAGATGGACTATTGATTGGTATGATTATGACCAGGAATTGTGTATTGGTATTATCATAACCATTAATGTTACATATAATGTTTGTAGTGAAAGTCCTCTTTGGCCCGTAGTGCATAGATGGACAGGTGTTTGGCATGATCATGACCACTGGTGATACTAACGAATATCCTTAGCCCGTAGTGCATGGATAATTCATTGATTTGAAATATTTATTGATTGGTGTTACAAAGATAAAATATTGATGATGAACTTTTAAATCATAGAAGATAGTAGATGGCATGCTCTACTTGACTCTTCTAATGGATTGTTTTTTCCGCTATAGTTGTGATCTAAAACTTGTTGTCCATTGTATTCTATCAGATTTTTCCCTGTTAAGGACTAAGGATAATTTATTCTACATTATCTTAGTCATAATATTCTTTACTGGGCTAGTTGAGCTCACCTTTTTCCTTTTGGTTCCATTGTTCTTCTCAGGAGGCAAAAATATTGCCGGGACTAGTAAGGGAGTGGGGTGATGGTTCAAGATGACAATTATAGCAGTCATCACTATTTTGTAAAATAGTGTAACAATAATTGTAATGAGGACTTTATTTGAGTTTGAATATTGTCTACATGACAATATTTGTATTAAAACTCACAGCGTATATGTTGTCGCATTTTGCACTGACAGTTGTATTAATGAAGTTTATATTTGGTTTCTGTACCATGTATTTGGCAACTCAAAATGGGTTGTGTGAACCTATTTTGGGGGTGTCCCAAGATTTAGTAAGATATTGGAAAGATTTGTAAAGATATTGGAGAGAGAAAAGATTTGGAAAGATAGGAAAGAGAAAGAGAAGATTTCAAGAGATTTTTGGAAGATATGTTAGGAGATTTGTATTTATATATACAAGATATATCTATACATTTTAAGGCTTATAAATATAGCTACTCTCATTTGCTAGCAAAAGTTAATCTTCATTTCCACTTTCTAAGTTCCTAAAAGAGAGAGAAAATAATATATATAGAGAGAGAGAGGAAACAAAGGGCAGTCGTGGGCTTGAGGGAGAGGAGGAGAAGAGAGATCTTATCATGCCATTAAACTTCACCCACCTAGCAAGAAGAAAAGGAAAAACCATAAAGGTTTAAAAGTCTCCCTAACCTAAAACTTATTTAGATCTAAGTATGTTCTTATGGTGGTTTAGATCTAATGATGATCTCTTGATAATAAACCCTATGATACTAGATCTACATTATTAAGGTGTTTTATGCTTAGATCTAACCATTTTAAGTGATGAAAAACATGGAAATCAATGGTGTACAAAAACTATTTTTAGCCTTAAAAATTTGAAAAGTCGGTCCACTTTGAGGCTTTATCATTTAAAATCTACAAATTATTTTTGTGATACGTTAAAGAGCTGTGTTAAATCTGTGAGTTATCTATTAAACTCAAGTGGTAGCACTCAAAAATATTAAACGAGCAAGTCATGGCGTCAGTTTTGGCAAAACAGGTCTTCACTTCACCAAAAACTGGAAAAAATGGAAAAGTTTCAATTGCTTTTAGCTTTGAACTATTTTGGCCACTTGTGTTGCTCTAAAAATCCTGATCTTGTGTGGTATGATAAAATGTTAAGTTAACTAGGTCCTTTACAAATATGGGAATTTTTGGATGTCTAGAATGTGAGATATGACTTTTACAAGAAAGTGTGATTTTAAAAGTAAACTGTTAGAACTCAAGTTGTATAACTCAGAAAAATTTGAAATGTTTACGAGAGCTTGTGAATAATAACAGGAGTCTACCGTGTAAATTTCAGAATATTTGGAAAAAATATTGATTTATGAAAATTGCTGCAAGATGTAACTATTTTGGTTTTAAATATAGTAAATGAAATTCAAAAATTTCGTAAAAAAATATATGTTCATAAAGGAACCATATTCTGATATTTCCCAGAAAAGAAAAGGTTTTGGAGTTGTTTTGGTATTTTTCATGGATGTGCTTGAGTTATGAATAAATAAGAATAATATGTTATGTGATGTTAAAATTTGTGTAAATGTGATTTTCTTGACAAAAGGCCCTTAATATGATATAATCAAAATTTTAAAGGATATTTTGGTCATTTTTGATAAGATGTTATATTTATGACATTTTAGGTTTATTAAATGAATGAATTAGTAAAGGATAAATAATTAAAATAAATTATTTATGAGTTTAATAAATGATTAAAATATTATTAAATGCTTAATAATATTATATTAAGATATTATTAATATAATTAATAATATTAGATTAAAGTATTATTAGCAAATGATTAAAATATTATTAAAGAATTAATAATATTAGTGATTAATTAAAATATTATTAAATGATTAATAATATTATATGAAAGTTCAATTAAAATATTATCAAATGATTAATAATATTAGAAATTAATTAAGATGTTATTAATTAATAATATTAAAGTGTGATTAAAATATTATTAAATAATTAATAATATTAGTAAATGATTTGATTATTATTAAATGATTAATATTATAGTGTGATTAAAATATTATTAAATGGTTAATAATATTTGTAAATGATTAAGATATTATTAAATGATTAATAATAGTAGTAAGTGATTAAAATATTATTAAAGGGTTAATAATATTTGTAAGTGACTAAGATATTATTAAATGGTTAATAATATTAAGAAGTGAATAAGATATTATTAAGTATGAGACAAGATTTTAAGATGATGATTAAGTGATTAAAATATTATCAAAGGACAATAATATTTCTAATAAGTTAAGGAATTATCTGATGTTTGATTATATGGCTAAATGTTAGATAATTTATTTATGAAGTAGTTGTATTTTGAGGTATACTATGATATGCTGATTGAAAGATCAATTTTAACAATGATAGATCTTTATAATAAAGTGATTAAATTAGATTGCGTAGCAATAATCGATGATACAGGCAAGTTTCCTAACTCAAACTTGAGTTATTATGTTTCAAAGCAAGTTAGTGGATAATTATTGTTGATTATTCCACATATATGATTATTGATTCACACTTAGTGCATGTTGCATATGTTCATCAAGTATGAAAGGTTGATCACCTTCATTACCATAAGGTTCAGTTAAATTTGTTCATGGTCATTGTTGACCACCCAACATTATTGGTTCAGTCATTCAATTATTGAAATTTTTATTCATGCTCTTTCACAATTATTATATTGTTGAAAAATTTGAAAGCTTATTCATTCTTTCAATCGTGATATATATAATTTTGTATTTAAAATTGTTGAGCAAAATAGTTGCTCATCCTTCCTATGTCATGATAACATTTTCAGATTAAGATGAAGGTTCGAAAAAAGACAAAGACGACGATAAATTCCAAGAGTAGATTGTTATGACCATTTAGCTATTAAATTATCTTACATTAATATTATTGTAAACCTTTTAAGTTATTGAAGGTATGCATTAAGTTAAGGTTGTAGACCTTGGGATATGTTATAGAGTTTATTGTATAAATAATTTATGCTTATATTTTCTAAATTAGTTAGAGAATATATAATCAAATGATTTATCGTGACGCACCAGGTCCGAGGTTCAAAGGACCTGGATTTGGGGGCGCTATAATTAATGCAACCAAAGGCCTATATTGTTTTTCAGCCATACATTAAGAGGTAAAAAATTATTTTTATCTAAATATGAAAAAGAGATGTTGGCCTTAGTTGTTCCAGTTCAAAAATAGAGGCATTACCTCTTGGGAAGAAATTCATAGTAACAAACTGGCCAACGAAGTTTAAAGTACCTTTGGGAGCAAAAGGTTACTACCCCAACTCAACAAAGATGGTTGTTGAAACTTATAAGATATGACTTTGTAATTGAGTACAAGCCTGGCAAAGGAAATATAGTTGTGGATGCATTGTCAATAACAGAAAAGGAGGGAAGAAAGTTTTGCAATTTCACAGCCAATGCCCTGATGAATCACATCTATTCAAGATGAAGTTCGTAATAACCCAACCTTGCAAGAAATTGTAAAGTTAGTGCAACAAGGTGAAGCCTTGGGTCCTTGGAGCTATAAGGAATATATTCTATTTTTTAAAGATAGAATCTTTCATGTGATAGATATCAAAATGAAAAACTCTTCATGTGATAGATTTTCCCAATGGTGAATTCCCGGATCAAACGAAAATCTTATGATCTCGATCATTTTCAAACATAACCACGTCAATGATCCTGGGTCAAATATCAACTTTTGAAATCCATGAGGTCGCATAATCCCATACACCTGAATCCCTGGATTAAACACAAAATAAAATAAATCAATAAGTTTCTTTTGTCTAATCATGAAGAAATTAAATAAACCAAAATCATATGCATAGTTTACTAAAATAATATTCAAAACACTCCCCTGTAGACTCTCAATGCATTGATCAAATTGAATTGCACGATCCACGATTCCCTCGATGAATATAATCCTATCACGAATTTGCAAAACACAATCAACCTTTCTCTTTCCATTGACATTAACACAATAAAGAACAAATAATGTTGTCAACGGAGTAAAAAGGTCACAACCAACTTCACAAGATAAAAACTCAATAACATACTTATTATGACAAACAAACTCAACACATGCTATAGAATTTTGCAAATTGTTGACAAAAATCGGAATATCATCAAAATAGAGAATACCAATTTTTCCCATAAAAGAATGTAAAATATAATTCAACAATTCCATAGAAGTATGCAATGCCTTAGCTAATCCAAGTGAACTAACTAAACATGCAAATAACTCATCCCTCAAACGATCTTGATGATAAACAATTGTTGAATCAAAATCATATGATAGCAAATCATGCAAGGAATATTGGTTGAACGGACAAACATGATCACTACCATTGTCAACTAACGACAACTCATGTAAAGATTGATTAGCATGAAAACCTAACTCAACATATGGATAAGAAAACCTAGAATGAATTTCATGCAAGTAACAACATTGAAAACGAGAATATATATCATGATCATAAACTAACTCAACATAAATCAAATATCCACCGTAGTTCATGATAAAGATGATTTTACCCTCAAAATAGCTAACAACAAATCCAATGGAAGCATGCAAAACATGTTTTAAATAACACATGAAAACACTAGATGCATCAGTTAATCTATCAGAAAAAACTAACCGCCTATATAACTCACATGCTAAAACAATTTTCCCTTTATCACAATCTCTCATGCTAAATTGATTAGGCATTGTCATCACATGATTATTATCACGTGTAGATAAAACATAAGAACTATGCAATTTATCAAACATATTATCTAAATAAAGAAAAGAATAACGATACTTGTTTATTAATTCAAAATCGATGCACAAATTAGATTTGTCTCATTCTCCTTAGGTACTATGATCTCATAATTAGCACACCTAACTCATGTCTTCTCTCATGATACCCACTTTCACCAACTCTCCAACCCGCCTTGGTAATTGCTGCCTCCTGGGAATACTATCGCCTAATCCAGATGCGGAATGATAGTACAGGGGTATTTCATCAACAACAACCCGCGCACAAGAGACAAAACAAAACTAGACAAAGAAGAATCATTAGTGTTAGTATTCAAAAGCGTCGTCTTATGCAGATAATACGGTCATTGGCTTTTCAAAATATAACTCACTTTTCAACTCACGTTCTTTTCATAGTCACATATTTCTTTCTCTCTCTTCTTTATGCTCACCCTCTCATTTGTTTTTCTCTCGCTTATTTTCAAGGTCACTCTTTTCATTCTCTTTTTCTCAATCTCTCTTTTCTTTTCATTCTCACTCTTTTCAATTTTTTCTTTTACATTATCAATCTTTCAACAATTTCTTTTTGTCGATCTTTTCCACATGTATTTCCTTTACTTAACTCATCTTCTTGATTACTTTCTTTCGGATGTTCAAAGATCTTGCTTTTGATCATGGATTTCATCTTGAACACTTGAACCCAATAACTCTCCTTGGACCGCATATTCTATAATTTCTTCCACCTCCTTAAAGCTCTCATTGATGTCTTTTCTTAAGTTCTTGGATGCCTTAAGAGTGTCTTGGGGTTGTCTCCAATGTGAATCCTCTTTGTTTACATGTCTGTGAACCCTCATATCATCTTCTAATGTAGATCTCCTTGAAGGTTGCTCTACAAATTTTTTAGATGTATATTCCTCCTCCTCACACACCAGATCGAGCAAATCGCTTCTCATTGATGTTTTTAATTTCGCCCATGTCTCGAACTGGACGCTCCCCATGTTTTTTGTTTGATAAGTCGCCACCATATAATTGTATGATCGGAGAACTCTTGAATTGCCTGTCGACCTTCCTCCTCCTGAGTAATCATGATAGTCAAATTCTCGCTCCATTTTTCTCTCCCATCTCAGATATGCCTCTCAGATCAATATTGCCTTGGAAAGTATTCCTTTGAGACCCATAAGAACTTTCATAATTGTAGCCATACATGTTTGTCAGAAACAAAGGTTAGTAGATAAAAATTTTCCCACACACTCCCTTTACGTGTTTCGCTCAAATAATGATGAATCACTCGTGTATCGCTTCAAATTTGGCTTTTACCTCTAATAATCTTACACTCTTGCCTTTTACCTCTAATATTCTCTCTAATAGGTTCTTCTTGAATTCTCCTAGCAAAATTCTTGGTTTTACTAATCAATTCAAAAATTACTTATCACGAAACAAAATTATAGATGGTGTAACTATTAGAATATCACAAAATCACCGATCGATTGCCTTGTACTCCTCTCTCAGTCGTCGGCCATATTTGTAAATTGTAGCTCGCTTTTAATTGATGATGATGGAACAGTATGAAATCTTCGTTGAATTTGATGGTGTGCTACAAGTTTGGTTAGACAATGAAAATATGAAAAAAATTCTTTTCCTTTTTTTTTCTTTTTTCTTCTTTTTTTTTTTTTTTTTTTTTTTTTACAATATATATTTCGATGAAAATTAAAGATAAGTAACTCGCTAAAAGGCTTAGCTTTGATACCAAATGATAGACTCCACTAAGACGCTCATGTGAGGAGGTCGCCACCCGATCGCTTTCTAGCACGGTTGTTGGGTGAATTGCTTGCAACACCTTAACCCCTCGCCTATATGTAGCGGTAATCTTGGTACAATTGCTCGCGTTTGAATTTCAAGCGTTGAATGGACACCAACGACACCTTGACCCCTCACTTATATTGAAGCGGTAATCTCGGACAATCGATTTATTGATGCGGTAGAAGACGCCACACACAACTATGAATTGTTGTATGATAAGTCAAATTGAACCTCAAAGAAATAGCTAAGAAAATACTTAGGAATTCTTCAAAGAACCAAAAGTAGAGAATAACCTCACAATTATATTGAATAATAATAATGTATAATGTATATTGTGTTTGATTACATAACTTGGACCTCTATTTAGAATGAGGATCCAACCGGATCCCTGATCGGTCCTAAAATCCGGACTCCAAATTTTTTTTTTTTTTTTTTTTTTTGAAACAAACAAAAAAAAAAAAAAATTATGGAATCGAAATTTTTCATTAATACGAGTTGTTTTGGGTGTGTTTTTAATACCTATACCAACCAATGTATGTACAGTCTGCCCAGACTGTACAGAAATGTTTTGGTATAGGCATCCAAATCACGCCCAAAACACTGTATTATGTAAAAATTCCAATTCCATAAATTTATTTTTATTTTTAGTTGTTTCAAAAAAAAAAAAAAAAAAAAAGTCCAGATTTTAATAGAGTCCGGATCCTTGATCGATCCGGACTCCCTCTATTTATACTACTCAAAACAATTCAAATTCTAATAGGAATTTATAAACTATAACCCTAATTTCTATAAGGAAATAAAAATCAATTTAGAAAAGAAATCCTAATTACAATAGAATTTAAAATTAAGAATCTAAATAAAATAAAATCCTTCGCCACGTAAGCAACCATTGCCGCATAAAAGCAGTCGGTCCATGCCGCGTAATTATATTGCAACTGATATTCTTTTATAGGACAAAATCCATGCACTACTAAAATTAATATGGTCCAGCTGCTTGAAAAAAAAACGTTGCCCCATCCCAAAACAAGATGCTGACATGCTGACTCCATCTCCATGCATTGCTTCATGAAAATTAATATTGAAAAGCCCACTTGAAAATTGAAGTCTCCTTTGCACATAAAATATGTTGATTTTGTTAAGAAGATTAAAATTGAACTTGTATTAAATTGACTTGTTGAATTGGGCCACTCCAATAACACTTAAATTGTACTCCCTTAAATAATCTTTAGCCCAATTACTTAAAATCATTTGTTGAACACTTGACACTCGAATCGATAAATTGACGAAAAATTCTGACCCGGTCAATCTGTCATCACCTATTATTATGAAGAAAATACATTCTAACACCCATGAAGGATATTTCAAGGCCTTCCAAATAATAAGAGCAGTGTTCTATTGGAAAGGTATGAAGAAAAATATCAAGGAACATATTTATCGATGTGACACTTGTCAGCATTAAAAGTGGGAAAACATTTCACCTGCTAGTCTTCTTCAACCACTTCCCATTCCTACAAAGGTTTGGACTGATATATCCATGGATTTTATAGATGGACTTCCAGCTTCAAAGGGTAAAACTGCAATATATATTGTAGTTGACCATTTATCAAAGTTTGCAAACTTTATTCCAATATTACATCCTTATATTGCTGCATCTGTAGCTCAAATTTTCTTCAATAACATCTTCAAACTTTATGGAATGCCAAAATCTATAGTTTGTGATATAAACCCAGTTTTCACTAGTACATTTTAGAAGGAGCTCTTGCACTTGCAACAAATTTTAATTTTTCATCAGATTACCATCCCCAAACCAATGGACAGATAGAAGTGCTGAATCGAACGGTCGAAATGTATTTGTGTTGCTTCATTGAAGACAAGCCATAGGATTGGGTTTGTTGACTTTCTTGGGCAGAATATTGTTACAACACTAGTTTACATACTTCTACAAGAAAGACTCTGTACGAGATTGTCTAAGGTCGACTTCCTCCAACTCTATTCTAAGTGCAACTCAGGTGGAAGCCGTTGACAAGGAGTTGATTGATCGTGATCAGGTGTTAAAAGAATTAAGGATTCAACTCTTAAGTGCTCAAAACATAATGAAGAAATTTTATGATGTTCACTGATCTGATAAGAGTTTTGATGTGGGGGATTTCGTTTATTCGCGTCTACAACCATATAAACAAGTCTCTTTATCTCTTCAAAAAAATCTCAAGTTGACTCCACGATATTATGGGCCATTTGAGATATTGCAAAAAATTGGGAATGTGGCTTATAAGTTGAAACTACCTAGCAACTCTCGTATCCATCCTATTTTTCATGTATCGTGTTTGAAGAAGAAAATTGGGGAAACCATACAAGTACGAGAACGACTTCCAGAAGTATTAGAAAGGAAAAAAACCATTGTAGCTTCACCATAAGTTGTGCTAGATAAGCGTATTCGTAAATGGGTACAAGAAATCTTAATTCACTAGAAGGGCTTATCACCATCTGACGCAACATGGGAACACATGGAAGAGATGAAAATTCGATTTCCTAAAGTCACCCTTGCGAACAAGGGTGAAATTTAAGGGGGGAGGAATATTGTGAGTCATTTAATTTTTACTGTTATAATAAAAAGGCTGACTAAGTCTTAGTTGTTGGGTTGAAGACCTAATCTTCATTTGTAGTCTTGGCATTTAGTGTAATGGTTGTTGAATAATTTTGTTCCAACTAGTAGCTATTGTTTGGGAAGTAGTTGCTAGTTGCTGCATTTTAGTAGGAGTTGTTGTTGCAGTAGTCTATAAAAGAGCAACATGTGTTTTCTTTTGGGAATCTAAAAATTAATTCAATATATGCTTTTGCAGTAGGATGCTAGTTTGCCTTGAAGAACCACTCTTTTTCTCTATTCTTTGTATTATTCTTTCATTAAAAATAGGTAGCAGGAATCATTCAAAAGGTTACAAAGAGCTCAGGTCCTTATCACAAAAAAGTGTCATTGGCTCTTATCACTCTCTAACACCTTTCACTCGATAACAAATTTAGTATCATAATAATCAATGAGGCTCAAATTGGGATCACTTATGGCTTGTTATATATATTAGTATTGATGAAAAGAAGATTTTTATTAGGTTACTAATTAAAAAAATATATATATTCTTGACTTTATATACACGCTTAGATCAATCAAGAAATAAGACTTTGATTACGAATGGAAATATTTTTTTTTTTGGTATTGGTATGATTTTATTTTTATTATATTTCGTTTATACTTCCATATTATTCCGTATTTTAATATTGTGGTAATTTTTTATGGGTTTACTCTAAATAATATGAAAAGGAAACTTATTAGATTTAGATGTGTTTTATTACTTATATTTTATATTGGTAAAAGTTTAAAAGCATTATAATTTTAATTAAAAAAAATGAACATATGCTTATTAGATTTAGTTTTTACTAGTTGAATAAGTTTAAAAATATTGGAGTCTCTAAAAATGCTTTATTTTGTGAGAGCGAACGTGGGAGTTCATTTTTTACAACCATTATATGTAACGACCCCAAAATTTCAATAATTCACCTTGCGACTTCGGTTGGTATCAATACATCAAATTTCTAATTTTACATCATTAATCGATAATACAATTATTAAAATTTACGGAATAATTTAAATTTTCTATTACAAATCGTTCTTGTTCCCAAAACTTTTAACCTTTAAATGTCTTAGAATCATATTAATATGATGATTCGCCTTGCCAAATTTACTATATAAGTTCATATCTCAAAACAATATCCTTATTTATTGGATAACTCTAACTTTACAACTGAACATTAATATAACATCATAAATCATTAATTACACTTCCAGAACCTTAAATATGGTTTACAGAAATAACAACTTTGGCTAAAATATTTAATCTGTTGGGAAACTGCATATTTTGATTTGATGTTTAAAGTAAATGCTCATGATTTTATGTAAAGTCCTTCAAGGAATATATGTACAAGGACTTAGTGATAGATCAAATTTGTTAATTTGATCTAAGCTTTTAATGTTTATCATTCTGTAAATGAATGTATTTATGAGGAGATCAAAGATGTTAGGTTGATCTATGTCTTGAGATGTAATAGATAGCTTCAACAAAATCGTAGTCTATCGAGTTGATCGAGAGTTTGCGAGGCCAAGGCGTAATCGTAGAGCATCGAGGATCGAAAAATTCGCCTTTGAAGGGCCTCTTCGAAAATCAAAATGGTTCAAACGCTTGTCGAGCCAACTCGTAGATAGTAGTGTGCTCTCAAAACGTAGAAGTCTGCTAGACAAGCAAGTGAAAATCGTAGTGTGCTCTTAAAAATATAGAATCTACAAGGCAAGCAAGTGAAGATCAGAAGTGTGCCAAGTCCTTAAGAGAAATCGAGTGCTCTTGTTTGATAAGTATCGGATCAAGCATCAAGGTGGCAAGACACCACCATCGTAATCGTAGAGCATCATATGTCTATATCAAGTATCGAGCCTTGCCCATTTGTTTAAAGATAAATCCCAACAAATGTGGAATGGGTTATAAACGTTGAAGTCCTCACCAAATTCTAATGACACAAAAGATATCCTTAGTATACAACAAAGAAACGTATTAAGAAGCTTAAGGAAAGTACCATGGATCGAGGAAAACACCTTTTCGTGTGTTAGGTGAGATGGCAAATCACGCGCCGTGTCAATTGGGCGTAATACAAATCAAGATGCGTAAAAGTCTCCATCAAAGTTCGTAAATGTCAAACGATTTAATGCTTCAACGGATACATTTCAAGGATCACATATATGCAAAACATTTTACATGATGAAAAAAGGCAAGAAAGCATTGACAAAACGCTAAAGATCACTTAACGCTCAACTCTCAACTCTACGATCTGAAAGAGAAAGCTTGCTCAGCTACTCAGTTCTTTAGAACAAGAGTTTAATGGCAATTGAGTAGCACCAATCAAGAACTCATCAACTACCAACCAAGTGAAGTAAGAAGTTTCAAGTCAGAAGGACTTGAAGAGTTCTAAGTGAACTGTGAAGAACCAAGTCTGCTGGACTTCAAGAGTTCAAAAGTGAACTAAGAAATGCCTAGACTGCTGGTTTAAAAGGAATGTGTGAGATTCAGAAAGTGTAAAATATATCCTTAGTGGATTTCCTACTCGAGGAGTAGAAGAGTGGATTAGGAGTTTTAAGTGCTCTGAACCACTTAAAACTGCTGTGTCTATTACATTCTTGCCATAATTGCTATAACTTCTATAACTATTATAACTACCTCACTCTCATTAACTCACCATATCTAAGAGGGAATTCAAACAAATCTTAATTTCGCTGTGTTTGAATTATTAACAAAACTAACAAAGTATTTAAAGAAGAATTTTAAATATCTATTCAACCCCCCCCCCCCCCTTCTAGATAACTATCAGGCCTCCGTGAACTAACATAATCTTCGTGCATTAAATCTGATCCACATCATTCAAGTAGGACATATCATTACCTTAAATCCTTAACTAGTAAAAATGGTTATTTATAATATTGAGCTCGACAGCTCAGCAAATCTAATAGTTTTCATGCATCACGTAACACTTAATAACATGCTCAGCATACATCTCATAATCATTCTAGTATCCATACTATACTTGCATTCGTACTCTAAACAATGTCAGTCTATATCATATATCACATACTTATTGGGTACCATGACCCAATCAATTTAGTCATATATTGACTTTCATTGCTCATAAAGAATAACACAAACTTTAGCATACTTAAGAACATTTCATATGACATCAAGTTATCAAATCACAGAACACAAAGGAACTGAAAGACTTTCCTGACTCGTAGATTACCAATTACCAAAAACAACTTATAGTTATCTGTACTTTATGAATCCTACACAACATATTATCATACACATCAACTATTAGTCACATAGCAACGCTTAGTAGTCATTTAAGTAACTCAACTTTACAACCTATAGTCACCTTCTTTAGGTTTAATACACAATGTTCAATTTATGTGTTTAAGGCTTTCTAGAACTCCTTATCGTCCATTCGGTTTAATTATGTTAAACCTTATCTTATGTCGCATTATGTTCCCTTTAAATTAACACCTAACATTCGGTTAAGTCGTCATAGCTTGTCATTATATCATATCAGATGTATAATGTTTGTTAACATTAATTAAGTTAACCTTCACTTCATGACTTAAAATATTTCTCTCAATTGTTACTTAACATTTAGTTAAGTTCTTAAAGCTTTCCATCGCGTTACATTATGTGACTTACATTCATTAAAATTGGTTGAGTTAATATTTATCTCATAATTCCTTCTTTAATGGTTTATATTAACCTTATTACATATCTTATAATGTTTATTTCATTTAATTCGAAACACTTTTTAAGTTCATTACCACTTTACATGGCGTTTCAACGTTAATACGTCACACGTCCGATTCGCCTCCCTTGCGTATGTGTAGCATACTCATACAACTTGTCTAACACATCATTGATTAATATTAAACATCGTTATATTTTATAATTTTCAATTCTTATAACTTAGAACAACATCTTTTATCGTCAGAAGCACTTCACTTACATACGTCCATGCCTGATGCCCTCTAATTGCCTCCGAATACACATCAGTCCCAAAGATGGCAATTTTGAACCCTGCTAACGACCTTAAATCGAAAAACTTTAAGTACTAAAGTTTTAGGTTTACTCGTTATCTTTCTCAATTATCCTGAATTGTCTTAATCGGGGTTCGTATGAAAAAGTTATAGCCGTTTTACTACTGGAGGTCAAAATAGTCCCTACCGATTATTATTCTCGTCTCACCATGCGCCTTCAAATAGTTTTCAAGCGTAAAAATTCATGCTAATAGCGTAATGCTACGCCGATTTTTGCCAATTTTGTTGTTCTTTTGTAATTTTCCTCAACCCTTTCCTCTTTCTAATCTTCATAACTCAAGCTTTACACATCCAAATTAGTCCATTTTTGATTCTATGAATTCGTAATTCATAGAACTACAACATACCAAATCAGCCCATTAAATCTCCGTTGTTTTTGTTTCTCAACGTATTAACAACTTCCATTATTGATTTACAGATTATAACTCAAATTTCGAACCAATTCTGACCTCAAAATAGCCAAAACATATATATTTACAACAAAGCTCTAATCTTCATCTTTCAACACATTCTCATGAATTTGATTACTCTAAAACCACTTCTAGATGATATCATATGGATTACGCAAACCCATAAACATATATATACAACATCTTTTCACATCATCCAACAAAAATAGCTTTTTATGTGAAAAACTTAAAACTATAAATTAAATCTTAAGAACTAGAGTAATACCTTTGATTTTTCTTAATCTTAGTTAGATGATGAAGAATAATTGTTTAATCCCCTCCTTGATTCCTCATCCTTCTTCTCAATTTCCACAAAGAACATCTTTTCTTTCCTTTACCCTCTCTAAACTCAACTTTTTCTAAAACTGAAAAGTGAGGTTTATAAATTTTAACGTAACTTCTATTTGGGTTAATAAAACATTAAGAGAAAAAGTTATAACAATTTTGGTTTCTCAAATGTCATAGGCCATGTTTGGCCAATTCAAATAGGCTCCAATCCATTTATTTTAATAACTCCCTTATTATATGATCCATTTGTCACACCCATTAATCAATTCTCATACGTTAAACTAAACTTAATTAAATCTTTACTTAGCCCACACAATATTTACTTAGCTAATAAAATAATTTTATTTAATAAATCATTAATTCTCTAATTTAATAATTTAATTAAATTAGAATACTTCCATTCTATTAGCGTAATAAAATACATAATCGATAATAAAATCATTCACATAAATTTAATCAATATTATCACACTCAAATAAATTATTCTATAATAATTTCCATCGAATATGTATTTAATTCCATAAATATTCCAACGAAAATATCTATTTTATTCAATAAATATTTTAACTATTTACTTAAACTCATAATCAGATTAACATATTACATACATATGTAATATATATTACTTCTCATCTTATTAAAACAAATATATTTACACTAATTAACTATTTTAATTAAGTGAATTACTCACATAATTTAAAATATATAACAAATATATATTTATTTAAACTCAAAATATTTCATAATAAGAATTTTATTTATTAAATTCTATTTTAATAATTTCTGAAAAATCGAAGTTGTGACATTATATGTTATATTGACGAATAGCTTCACACTTGAACATATACGCAAAACTAATCATGAATCATGGTATAACCTCCTTAATAATTCATACAATACAATACAAATAAAACAAATGAGAAATAAACAAAACATCAAAATAAAGATAATACCGATTTAAGAAATTTATTGTTGTTCCCTACTTCTCACTATATGTGAAGAATTTAAGGTTAGGAAACTTTAGAGATTTTTCTCCTTAAGTTTCTTTTTATTTATTTATTATTTTCTTCTTTTTTATCTTTCTTTAATTTGATCTAATTGTTTATGTTGAGACAAACTTTTCTAAGCAAAAATTAATCTATTCCTTTTATCTTTTAAGCTTAAGTAGGTGCCAAATGTTAAATTACGTGTCAATGTTATGTTAAGTGTCAAATTTTCAAAATAATAATAATAATAATATAGTCATCACTTTATAAAAGTTATCTTTAGTAATCAACCTCCCTGTCTCTTTGTACAAATGTTTTTGTGAATAAAATAAATTTAGAAAGTGAGGAGAAAAAACATTTAAAAGGGATATGGATAAAAAAATTTAGAGACAAAAAGTAAAAAGAAAATAAAAGTTAGAGAGAAAATAAGAAGAGAAAAAAAAATTGAGAAAGAAAGTGAAAAGGGAAAATGTTTGGAGAAAGAGAGTGAATAAAAAAAATTAGAGAGCCAAAATGTATAAATCTTTTACGGAAAAAAAATATATTAAAAAAAGTACTTGCTATTTGGACTAGACCATAATTATTCTATTTTTTAATCAAATAATTAAAGATATGAATTAATCTATACTTTGTCTTACAAGTATCTATAGATTCTAACGTATCCACAAATAAAAATAATAATTTTACAAAAAAAATCACATAAATAATAAGTCCCATCCTTGGATGGGAGAAAATTTCAATTATGAAAATATAAATGAATTCACCGGCTTTGAATCCAAAATTTACGGAGGTGTATTCAATTAAGATTTTTAAATACTTTTTTTAAGTGATAAATTTTTATAGAATTTGTGAATTTTAATGTCTTTTAAAAATTTTAAAGACTTTTTTAAAATGACTTTTATAGACTCTATGAAATAAGTAACGCACTTTTATAAACTTTTTTATCAAGACCTGTGATAGACTTTTTGTATACTTCTAATATATAAAATTGAAAGATTATTAGATTTAAGATTAAAATTTTGCTACATAGTTAAATTATTTATTATATTTTTTAGTGCATATATTATAAATAATAATCCACTGCTTATGATAACAACTTTCAGAAAACATATTATACAAAAATTTCAAGTTCTGACAATATTATTTTATCTAAGCATTAGAATACATATATTATAATATATTTATTACTCCATCCGTCTCATAGTTATAGTCTGATTTCTTTTGGCACATTGTTTAAGAAAATCAGTTTAAGTTAATTTTTAACACAAATTTTCCACATATACCCCTTAATATAAAATTAATGAATACATTAATTACTCCTTACTTATCACATTGAAACTCTTAACTTCATTGATTGTTGGTACAATTGTCTTTTATACACAAAATATGTTAAACTAGTAAAGCCTAAAAAGTTGAATTCTTTTATTGAGAATACAACAACATTAAATGTGGTGATAAAAATAATGACATTAAATGTTGTTTCTTCAATAAAAGAGTAATAGTTGAATATTTATTATAAGGGCATAAATGTAAAATAATGAACCAACTAAATTTTATAAATAGTAAGTAGCCTATATATTGGGACATCTCAAAATGAAAAATCAGCCTATAACTATGGGACTGAGAGAAGTATACATGGCTTATGATCATTCAATTATTGGCTCCATAATTTCATTTTCTTTTCCTTTGCAAAAAATGAAATCCACACTCTTGTGTGAGCGTGTGAATCAATATTATATTGATTGCTTTACTACTATATATGTAATAATCCAAGATTTTATTTGTAATTTAAAATATTTATTAAATTAAATAAATATTTTATTAATGAAGTTGTTGTTTTGTAATTTAAAATATTTCTTAAATTAAATAAGTATTCTGTTTAGGTGGTTGTTATCAGTAGATATGTGTGAATTAAATTTGTGAGACCCCGAATTTTATGAAATAAAAGTATTCAATTTTTTTATTTTGGTAAATAGTTAAATTGATAAAAGTTTAAAGGTAAGGGTGACATTTGAAAATTTTTCAAAGTCAGCAAGTTGTCATAAAATAATCGGTGGTAAAATAAGCGTGGTTGCATAATAGCACACGATATTGATTATTAATGCTTACGTGAGAAGTCACTCAGTTTGATTCAATTATTGTCGATATTTTATATATTATTAAATCAATAATTGAGATAACAAAGTTATTAATATTATTATTTGCAATATTAACGATGTCTAGAAGTTCTATCAAGGAGAGGTTTGGTCACCTAATAACGGCTACATAATAGGAGAAATCCTTATTGAAAGCCCCCTTTCCTCGGGAACGACACGGTCGATTAATAGTGTGAATTATAATAATGATGACGAAGTTTTGTTTTATTAGTATTATTAATGTAATAAAATGAAAAGCTTTTTTATATAAAAATGTAATACTTTTATAAAGTTATTCGTTTTATTAGACTATAAATAGAATATATTATATTCTATTATGCATAGTGTTTTTGTATAGTAAATTTTTTTATAAAAAATGTAATACTTTTATAAAGTTATTTGTTTTATTAGACAATAATTAGAATATATTATATTTTATTATGCATAGTGTTTGCATAAGGCTCGTAGTAGATTGCAGATAAAATATTTTTATATAAAATGTAATACTTTTATAAAGTTATTCGTTTTATTAGATTATAAATAGAATATATTATATTTTATTTAATAAATTTTGTTTTATTAGAATATTTTATAGTAAACAAACTGGACCATCCGCTTAAAAGTAAATCAATCTGGACCGTTTTAGGAATTAGTTACTATTCAAGTCCATCCTATAAATAAGCTCATTTCTTCATTATTTCTTTTAATTCAATTTGAAACTCTAGAGAGAGAAAATATAGAGAAAGAAGAAAAGTATTCTCGCTACTTCACTACTCATATATCCAGTTTTGTTCTAAGGTAAAGGGATATTATTTGTTGTACTCGTAAGGGGTATTATTTCTTTCAGATTCATGAAGAGAACTTTCATTATTCCATTTTTTTATTTCATTGAATAACTTTGATCATGCTATTTCACCCTATACTTGGTGAAATTCTTCCGTTATTCCATTCTTTATTATTATGTTGGAATAACTCGCTCTATTTGAAGTACCGCATACATGGTGAAATTCTTTCGTTATTCCATTCTTTATTATTCATTGGAACATCATGTCTGTGCATTTACGCATTAATTGGTTCCGTTATTTATTATTCTGTTGGAATAACCTGTATATGCGGATATTTAATTTTGGTGAACCGAATAGGGTGAGGTGAACCCAACTTTGGAAGGGTGTTTTGCCACTATCATATAAGATGTCTAATGACATACAACCTCATGTTATCATAAGACAGGGTTGTGCACATTCACTTGCTGAGTATATCTACGAGCACTACCTATATGATCTTGGAGTTTATTTGAAATATAATTTTCACTTGGAGACAGTGGAGATAGTTATATATCAAGAGAAGACTCACCATTGGAAAGAAGATGATAGTAATCTTCTCATTTTTCTTTGGGGTCTATTGGGTCAACCAAGGATAATTCTCTAGACATATGATATCTATCATAACTTAGATTCATGGCCTCTTATGTACAAAGGTTTTCTTGAGCATTTCCCAAAGATTTTAATTTCTAAAATAGTTATTAACTGTACTTTTATGTAAAGTACCTTTGTAAGGTATTGTGGTTGAGGCACCATGAGAGTTACATAGATTTTGTATTAAAACTCACAACTTATCTCATTGTCGTACTCGCATTTACGCTCAACAATTGTATAAATGAAGTTTGTATTTGATTTTTATAGAGTGATATCTCATGCACTCGAGAATGGGTGATGTATACTTATTTTGGGGGCATCACATTTGGTATCAGAGCCTGTCTATGCGAAGTACCGCATACATGGTGAAATTCTTCGTTATTCTATTCTTTATTATTCTCGTTGGAACATCTTGTCTCGTGCGCTTACGCATGACTTCGTTCCGTTATTTATTATTCATTGGAATATCTTGTTGCATGCGCTTACGCACGACCGTTCCGTTATTTATTATTCTATTGGAATAACTTTCTTTCATGCGGTCTATCGCATGCATGGTGATTTCTTTTGTTATTCCATTCTTTATTATACTCGGTTGGTTAAAGTTTTGACTTCTATACTCCATGAAATTAGTGGAATATCCTTGATATTTGTGCTTCATCCAAGATCTTTTCATGGAAATATTTTTCCGAGCATTCTTGAATTTTACTCTACAAAGAAGTATCATGTTGACAATTTGGACGTTATTAGTTCTCGGATAAATTAATTCTTGAACTTGTTTTATTGAATTCTTATATCATTGTCATCATCTTCATGTTTATATTATGTTGAAAGTCATCTCATGGCCTCAGTAGTGCATAGATGGACTTGGTATGATTATGACTGAGGATTAAATCAAGATAATCATGACCCGTAATGTTACAAATGATGTGGTAAAAGTCCTCATTGGCCCGTAGTGCATTGATGGGACAGTTGTTGGCATGATCATGACCATTAATGAATACACGAATATCCTTGGTCCAGTAGTGCATGGATAATTTATGGTTGTGATACTAATGAATATCCTTGGCCTCAAAGTGCGGGGATGATGGATTATTTATTGTCGAGTCCCGCCGATAAAAGTGATGAAAAACCTTTTAAATCATAAAATATAGTAGATTTTATTCTCTATTTGACTCTTTTAATAGATTGCTTGTTTACCGCAGCTTAAACTTGATGTTTGTTATATTGTATCAGTTTAACATCATTCAAGGCTAACGATAATTTATTATGTATTATATTAGTCATAATATTTTTTCTTTGGGCTATTTGAGCTCACCTTTTACTTTCATTGTTCTCTTCGTGAAATGAGAACGTAGCGAGGACTAGTCGGGAAGCGGAGTGATTTCGGTCCCGTATAATTGCATTAGTAGTCCTCACTATTTCGTTAAATAGTGTGATAATAAATGTAATGAGGACTCAATTGAGTGTGGATATTGTTTCAGATGACAATATTTGTATTAAAACTCACAAAGATATGTTTTGTCGTATTTTACACGACATCGTTGTATAATTAATTGTAGATGGAATTTTATACCATGTATTTGGCGTACTCAAGATAGGTGATGTATACCTATTTTGGGGCGCCACAAAATTTATTAAATAACTCTAATAAATATTTTATTGATGTGATTGTTGTTATTAAATATTTATGAATTAAATTTATTAGATAATATTCTAAATTAATTTAATTTATAATTTAGAGAGTTGTAATATAACATGAGATGTTATATTGTTATTTTAATTTAATACTTTAAAGTGGTATGTTAAATTATTAAGTAAAGTTATAATAAGATTATAATTACGTGATATTTGTTTAAGTGGAAAATTTATTTAAAATATAGTATGTGTAATTAATTTATTTAATTAATTTTGGATATGGAAATCTTTATTAAAATAAATTAAAGGAGTTTAATTTAGTTTTTATCAAACAAGGTTTAAAATATTAAGTCTTTATTTTAAAGACTTTTTGCCAAATAAAGCCTTATGGCTTTTGGATTTTTAATGTTTGAATTTATAAATAATATAAATAAAATAAATTAATTAATAAATAAAATATAATTATAACCTAAACGTTTATTTGTAACTGATATTCTAATAAGTGTGCGTATTAAGGTTTATCAATTTTTATTTTTTACGCTTGATTATCATATCAGTTTGGTTTCTATGCATGACTTAGTTACTAAGCCTAGGAAGAAAACTAAGAATTTAGAGAGGAATTTGAGAGAGAATTGAGAGAGAACCTAAGGATTTTTAAAGCAATTTTAGTGGTGTTGGCAAGGATTGCAAACAATTTGAAGGTATTTCTTTAACACCTTGATATATATATATATATATATATATATATATGAGTTTTACGGCAAAATTTTCTTATGTTCTGTGAATTCGATTTTTCTGGAATTGTTGTTTTACAACTAAATAATTGCAATTGTAAGTAGTGGTAATGTTGAAGTTTATGTTTAGACAAGAATTTGTTTGCTAATTACAGTTAAAAAGGAAGAAAAGTAAATTACAGTGAATATTTTGCATATGGCTTGTGTAAGTACCAATTTTGGTGGTCAATTCGTATGATAAACTGTAAATTGAGGCTTGTTTATGTTAGTTCGTTAAGAAACGAAGAGAACGTAATTTGAACGAAGTGATTCGGTGTAGAATTGTAATCACAGTGATGATTTTTATAAAGGATGTCAAAAATGGTGTTTTTGTATGAAAACATGGAATTTGAGGAATTAAGTTAGTAAAAGTTGTTGTTAAATTATTCTATGTTGATGAATATGTGAGAAATCATGTTTGTAATAGTTCTATATCAATTGTTTGTGTTAAATTCACTGTTTTGTGGGTGAAATTCGTGTTAGTTGGGCTAAAGTCGACTCATTGCTCACGACCTCTCCGGTTTTGTCTATGCATTGGTAATTTGCTACGGTATAAAGGCTAGAAACTACAGAGTCAGCTACTTTCTTGTGCCCAGGGCTTGTGTATGGCGCATTGCGCCACACCCGTCATCCGAGACAAGTGACTTCTTCGCCGCAGATCTTGGGTACCCTTACCACTTTGTTTAAGGTTATGGTAATGTGTCAAACATGTAGTAAGAAGGTTAAAACAGAACCGTGATGTGTAATTGATAAATTCAAAGTTGTAAAAATGATTAGTAAGTTATGAACGTGATATGTGGAACTTAGTGTACACATTGAATGGTAACTAGGTGTTGTGAAGCTAACACTTATGAATTCTGAAATGTATATGGTAACGTAAGACTTGTGCTAAATTAACAAGTCTAATTAGAAATGAGTGTTATGTTGGAAAGTGAATATTAGTATGTCTAATAGATATTGTGGTTCTAATACTATGTGTAGGTGAACGTGAGTTTTAATATTATAGCTTACGCAAGAGGCAAGTTCCCTAACCTTTGCTACTTTATTATTCAGCAAGGTTACTTTTCACTGTCATGTTATACTTATGCAAATTCTCTATCTCTAATCTCTTGTTGAGAAATTTATTGTTATGCAAATTCTTTAACCCTCATGTATTATTGAGTAAGTTACTTAATCTTTGTTTCTTTATTCCAAGCGAGATTACTTTGGTTATTCAAAGTCTATAATTTTATTGTAAGAAATGTGTTTATTCAGCTACTAATAACTGTTGTTTGATCTTCGTTCTCCAATGTCATTGTATTATCTTACATTATTGTACCGAACTCTAAGTTGCCTTGCGATTCTTTACCAATTCAACTAATCCTTAGTTGATGAATGTTCTAAACTCTAAATTATCCTTGAAGTCAACCCAAACCAAACTTCCTTTGGTTTGCTTATGTACTAACACAATTTTGAAAACATGTTGTCGATGATAACATTTGTTTAATTTAGAAATTGTTAATACTCTAGCTCTTATTGATTCATCGATATACCTTGTTCATGAAGATATTATAATCAAACTCTTGAATAGTTATTGGTCTCTATCTGATTCAACCAGTACTTAGTTGATGAGCATTCTAAAAATCTAGAATTCCTTTGAAGTTAATTCCCAACCAAACTTCCTTTGGTTCTAAGTCGATAATCTAAGTCGAGATGAACAACCCTATATTAGGGGATTATTTTAGAGAGCTACACAATAGCGTTAAAATTTTTTTAATAATACATAGTAGACAAAGGGTCGATCACACGAGTACGGATGATGGTCCATATAGTCGTTTTAGACCATTAAAGGTTATAGTAGAAACACACGTTAACCTAGGACATAGATGATAACTATAGTCTTTTAGGATATTTAAAGGTTAAAGTAAAAATACTTGAAAACCTAGAGTATAGTTCGTGGTCTTGTGACCTCAAAGGTGTATTCTTTGATGTTGATATCTATTGTGAACTTAACGCTCATTATTCTTTTAAACTCATAGTTTGTTGAATTAAAGTTTATTGTTTGTATATGAATACTTTACCATTGAAAGCTCAAAGTTGAATTGTTATTCATAAAACGTTATTGTATATTCTTCTTGTGAGCAATTGTTTGCTCACTCTTGCACAAAATAATGCAGATGAAGTTAAGAAGTTTGAAGAGCTTTGTACAAGCAAGGGCAAGGACAAAGTGCTTGATTAGACGACGACGTTTAATTTACCTTTTGTTTATGAAGTTTATGTAATAGATTTGGTTATGGCTATGTTTTAATTTTCCGCTGATGATTGTAATAAAGGTTAGATGACCTGGGATTTATTTTAGATTATGTAACCCTTTAATGGGAGATTGATTGTTTAAACGTTTGAGTTTAATTATATCCTTTGTTTATGGGTAGTTAGTTATGATTTAATTAGACAGTGAACACTAAATCTGTGGGATTGAGGTGCCCGGATTAAATTCTCCCTTTGAATCGAAGTAACCCTTCTGAATCGATTTTAAATTTTTTTCCCTCACCTTTAGATATTTTCTATTTTATCTTTTCGCAGTCTTCATCCTGAAGTTGTGCATTTTTCACCTTATCTACCAACGTCGAACCGTTTCTCATCTGAAACAATTTTTCGTCGAATTCTATCAGATATTTAATTTCCAACTCCATCTTAGCCATTTCTAACATGACTAGCTTTTCTTGAGCAGTCAACATCATTAACTTCTTCTGTCTCTTCCTACTTAAGGCATCAACAACAACATTCGCTTTTTCGGGATTATAAAAAATCTCGCAGTCATAGTCTTTAATCAGCTCCAACCATCTTCTTTGTCTCATGTTCAAATCTTTTTGTGTAAAGATATACTTCAAACTTGTATGATCCATATATATCTCACACCTCTCTCCATAAAGATAATGTCTCCAAATTTTCAGGGCGAACACCACCGCCGCCAACTCTAAGTTATGAGTCGGATACCCTTTCTCGTAATCTTTCAACTGACATGATGCATAAGCAATAACTTTGCCGTTTTTCATAAGCACACATCCTAGTCCTTTATGCGATGCGTCACTATACACCACAAAATTCCCTTATCATCAGGCAATGACAACACAGGTGTTGAGCTCAACCTCTTCTTTAATTCTCAAAAACTTTCCTCGCACTTCTCTGTCCAAACAAACTTAACCGCCTTCCTAGTTAAATTAGTCAATGGAGTCGCGATCTTGGAAAAGTCTTGAATAAAATGCCTGTAGTAACCTGCCAATCCTAAGAAACTCCTTACTTCGATTTTTGTCTTGGTGATCCCAATTTATTACAGCTTCAACTTTTGATGGATCCACCAAAATTTCATCCTTATCAATAACGCGTGCGAGAAGCCATACATCGTCCAACCAAAATTCACATTTTGAGAACTTAACGTACAACTTCTCTTTTCTCAATGTCTCCAACGTCACTCTTAAGTGTTCCACATGTTCCTCTTTGGTTTTGGAATATACCAATATATCATCAATAAACACCACCACAAATTTGTCTAAAAATGGTTTAAACACCCTGTTCATTAAATCCATGAATGCTGCAGGTGAGTTGGTTAAACCAAAAGACATAACCAGAAACTCGTAATGACCATACCGAGTTCTGAACGCTGTTTTTGTTATATCCTCTAGCCTCACCTTCAACTGATGATAACCACTCCTCAAGTCTATCTTTGAGAAATATCTTGCTCCCTTCAGTTGATCGAATAAGTTATCGATTCTAGGTAACGGATACTTAATTTTAATCGTGACCTTATTCAATTCTCAGTAATCAATACAAAGCCGCATCGATCCATCTTTCTTCTTAATAAAACAACGATGCTCCACATGGCGATACACTCGGTTGGATATACTTCTTGTCAAGTAATTCTTGCAACTGCACCATCAACTCTTTCATCTCTACCGGGGCCATTCTGTACAGTGCTTTAGATATCGGGGTCGTTCCTGGTAGTAAGTCAATCACGAACTCTATTTGTCGATCCGACGGAAGACCCGGTAAATCATCTGGAAATATGTCTGCAAAGTCTTTTATAATCAGTATTTCTTCTAACTTAACATTCTTCTTCTGTGTATCGACTATGTAGGCTAAGTATCCTACACATCCTTGTCTCAACAACTTCTTCGCTTGCATCACCTTGCATAACTTGCTTGTCGAGGTGACTTGCTTCCAAAGAACCACAACCTTTCGACGAGTCATAAGATTAACACACTTACTTTGGCAATCAATTCTTTGCCTCCGTAATTGAATAACCAATCCATTCAAAGATAACATCAAATTCACCAAGTCTAATTGATATCAAATCTACCCTCATCTCGTGACCTTTTATATCCACTTTACAATTCCTATATAAGAATTTAACAGGAATCACTTCCCTATTCGCAATCTCTATACTTAAGGGAAATTCTAATTCTTCCTGAGGCAAATCTAATTTCTGAGAAAATTCATCGGATATAAATGAACAAGTAGCACCCGAATCAAAAAGTACATAAGCATTAATACCATTAATTGGAATGATACCGACACCACATCCTTAGATCAGATGACATCCCTTGCGGTCATATTGAAAGTCCTCGCAGTGGGTCACTTTGATTTGTCTTTGGTCCGATGATAGTCAATGCACCACCACCATTGTTGTTTCCTTTTCCACCACTTGCACTTCCTTTGGCTTTTAGGGCAATCATGAGCCATGTGATCCTTTGAACCGCAGGTAAAACATGCTCTTTTCTTCGGACTAAAATAGTTCGGTGCAATGTGTCCCTCCTGACCACAGTTGAAACACACCCGCTTTCCCTTCAAACATACCCTAGTATGGTTCTTCCCGCACGTCGCACAAGCTTCAAACTTTTTCTTCTGTTGATTCCCTTGTTGTCCTCCCGCAGTCGAATTCTCGCTCCACTTCCTCTTCTGACTGTTACTTCCAACGTTACTTCCACCAAAATTTTATTTTCTTTCTCATTCTTCCTCTTCTTACGTTCTTGATTGTACTTGGTCAAAGAATCGCTTCCTTCGCGAGCGATAATGGCCTTTTCAATACTGGCCAAGAAATGTATTAAGCTGAAACATTGAAACCTTGCTATACAGTCAGGGTTTCAATCCTTGTTCGAACCTTCTCGCCTTTCGCTCGTTGGTATTAACTTGATAAGTAGAAATCTTTCCAACTCTTTAAACTTCACAAAGATATTCGTATGCGAAATCATAGTTCCTTGTTTTGACTCCGAAATTGCACCTCCAACCGATTCCGAGAACTATTTGGAAAGTACATTTGAAAAACATCTCCTTAAATCTATCCCACGTTATCACTCCTTGTCCCCCACGAACCTTATTTGCCTGCCACCAGTAGCTAGCTTCAGACTTCAGCATGAATGTTGCTAACATAGTCTTCTTATCTTCGTTAACTCTAGCAACGTCGAACAGCTTCTCTATTTCCATAATCCAGGTTTGGGCTTCCACTAGATTCATAGACCCTTAAAACTCTGGCGGTCCAACCGCTTTGAATTCTTTAAAGGTCGTGACTTGAGCTTGCGGTTGATTCGCAAGTGCACCCGTCAACAGAGCTACCAAATGCTGAACCGGATTAGCGTTGGCCTTATTATTATTATTAGTAGACCCCTCAGGAGGTGATTGTCTTCTTCTAGGAGGCATTTTCTGTTAAAATATACGCTTTATTAGTTCATTACTCAACTTCTTGAGTATTTGAAGTTTAACTTAAACATTCTAAGATTAAAGCAATAATACACATAACATTTCAAATAAACTTTGATATTTTATTCATTCATAACATTTTAAAACATATTAAAGATAGCATATCCGCTATTAACATTCACTTTCCTGAACTAGACAAGTTTCAGGATTACATACTCATACTATCCCTTTATTCGTCTCAAAATAAGGGATTCACGGTTTATTTACTCACTTGCTTAACACACATTATTATTATTATTATTATTATTATTATTATTATTATTATTATTATTATTATTATTATTATTATTATTATTATTATTATTATTATTATTATTATTATTATTATCTCTCTATCTAGACATATTAAGACGTCGTAAAAGGCTTCCCGATGCTCTTCCTCCATGATACGATACGCCGTTCTACGATCCATCATGAACCATGACGAATTCTCAAACAAAGGTGGATAATAAAATACTCGATCATGGGCCCTATCAATCGTAGAATTAAAAGAGTAATCCACCTCGTTCATCTTGGCCTTCTTCACTTGGACCTTAGCCTCAGCACGGTCTGCACATTGAGTGGCCTTCATCCAAGCATCCTCTGCTCTGGCACGCTTAGCTGATTCTTATTTGAAGTCATCTTTTAATTTCTCCATATCAGTCTTCATCTTCTCATTTACTGCCAATAGATCTTCATGTTGACCCTTGGTATGAACTAAGTCCCACTCCGTGTTTCCAAGGCGTGAGTCGAGTTCCTGAATCTCCGCATCCTCCTGCTCCATCATAGCGTGATGCATCTCAATCAACTCTTTCAACTCCTCAACCTTGTCCTATAATTCTATGTTATGGTCGTACAGAGCGTCATACATCTCAGCTGATATGGAGTTTGGTGGAAACTCCACAGGATCCTCTTCCCCATCATCCTCCTCTATCTCCTCAGAACTATCCTCCTCGGGATCGGTCACAGGCTCATCCTCCTGGATCAACTATTCCCGCACAATGTGGATATCCCAGGGTTCGTAGTCTCTAGGTATCTGAGGTATCACTTCCCTAACTGGACTGGATCCTCCTTCGTTAGACATCCTGACAACAAAATATTTTAAGTTTTACTTAACATTTTTGATACTCGCGAGCACATAAGTTATTAACACATAGCACATAGTGTCTTTTATTATTTAGCTTCAATGGATACCTTAATCCATTCCTTAAAACTCGATAAGAGTTTGACACCTCTATGTTTTCTGTCTCCTTAAAGGTTACTTCATAAGGTTTCCCCACCTAATGTTCATAACCTAAGGCTTTGATACCAACCTGTGACACCCCCAAATCCGGGTACTCCATTCCCACAGAATTTGGTGTTCACTATCCAAAACCATTACATCTAACTACCCATCATAAAGGATAAAGACATAATTTAGATAACTTAAACAATAATCTTTCGCATTAAAGGGTTACATCGTCATCTCAAAATAATCCCAGATAATCTAAATTTAAAATTATTACATAAGTTTGCAGAATACATCATAAAATAAAACAAGTTTTTAACATAATTCATTAAAATAAAATTCTCATAAGTCTTCAACACTTGGACATTTTGCTCTTTCCTTTGCTAGTAGATGGCTCATCAACTTTCTCCAATTTAGCTGCAGTATTAATTGCAAGAGTGAGCAAACAAATGCTCACTGATATAGAGAGTAGTAATGATAACAACATGAGAATGAACAACGAATGCTGAACAACAATGAACTTGTTCTATGAATCAAAATAGAAAACAACTTCGAATTTAATATCTGAGGGTCTTAAGACCATGAACTATGTTTCCGGTATTTAGGTATTATTACCTTAACCTTAATAGTCATTTAGACTATCTGAGACTCTTCTTAACGTACTTAGAAATTACGCCCCTTTGTACCATGTATTGTGCACAAACATCTAAATGTTACACGTACAAAATCCCCTGTGTTAGGGTTGTTCGTCTCAGTTTGAATTTAGAACTTCCGCACTAAAGAAAGTTTAATTTGGAACTAGCTTATCAGTGATTCTAGAATTTTAGAACACTATTCAATTATAAATTAATTTGATCAATAAGAGTTTGCTTACTACTTGAAGGTATAATACAAGAATGTATAACTGAACAAGGTTATCAAAGTCAAAGATCGGATATCAACAATATATAATTGAATAAACATGATATACATGCAAAGTTTTATATCCAAAAGAGTTAGAACAATCTCATTTGAATCAATGTATTAGAACAATATGTGCTTTAAATAATAATATCAAGGTTTAGAAAAGTAAAACTCGCTCGAGGTAACGGATTAGGTTACAAAAGTTTATTCAATCGTACATAAGGATAGAATCTGTAGCGCCCCAAAATCTGGGTCCTAAATCACCACGGATCCGGTGCACTATATCTATAACTATTGCGGAATATATAAACATAAATTGTTTATACATTAAACATTATACATTATCCCCAAGGTCGAGTAACCATAACTTATACACAATTCATTATCCTATCTGTCATACAAAGATTTTATCACAATAAATTACTTTTACAAATCTATCTGCACACATAGTCCCAAGCTGAGCTTGGCTTTATCTTTCCTTGTATCCGACGCATTGGCCTTAATTTGCAATGTTTTATCATGATATAGCAAGGGTGAGCATGAAAGTTGCCCAGCAAGTTTAAATACAATTTAAGGATATATCATGATTGAAAGAGTCTGAATAATAAGCTGGCTATAATTCATAATGTAGTTGTGAATTAGCATGAACAAACGTTTGACTGAACAAGTATTAAACATAAAAAATATATCTGAACCGAATGTTAATGAAGGTGCTCAGCCTTTCATACCTGACTTATACATACAAGATGTACAGAGTACAATTCTACATGGCAATCAAGAATGATTAACCATAAGCATATCTGAATGAAACACTCTTAGTAGAGTTAAGAAAACTTGCTTGCAGACACTGTCTGATTGATTAAGAATTCTAAATATAACTTAGAATAATATCATCACAAAGATAAAATAACCTAAACACATTACCACATAATCCTATCGGTCTATTCAAAGACACAAGACCTAAGCATCAAGTCAAACTATTGCGAACCGAGTTGAGTTTAAGATTATAATTACATCCCCATGACTTAGTGGGACAATTATCGAGTTTAAGTTCAATTAAAATCGCCTAAACACTTAACAATTATCTTAGGTAATTTTCAAGCGATCAAATAATTTTCATAGACTTGAAATAATTTTCGGATAATTAATATCATTTATCAAAAAATTTAATCACTATATCGTATTTAAATGAATTAAATACCACATAATTCCTTAATCATTAATATGAATTTAATATTAAATATCAATGAAAATTATAACATAATATTATAATATATTTATAATATCACAAAGTATTTTTAATACCCCAAAATCATATTTATATGATTTTTAAACACATAAATCCATTATCCGATAATTGATATTAATATTAAAATATTAATATTTTCATGATAAAATATCAAAAGTTATATTTTATAACTTAAAATATTTTATAACACTTAAATTATTTTCATATAATTTTTAAAGCATTAATTCTATTTTTCCATAATTTATCTAATATATTTATTAAATAAATTAACTACCATTAATAATAATTTATTAATGAAATTCATCATAAAATATCAAAAGTTATTAAAAATAACTTAAAATATTTGCTAACACCATAATATAATTTTTTATGATTTTTAAAGTATTAAAATCATTTCTAAGCAATTTATTTAATAATATAATTAAATAAATTAAATACCATTTATATTCGAAAAATATTACATATTTATGAAATATACTCAAAATAATTAAAAATTAATTTTCGTGCTTTAAAATAATTTTTTACGAATTTATTATGTATTTTTAATAATTAAAAACTATTTTTATCTATTTAATAGATAAATTAATTAATTTTCATAAATAAAAGCATCACTAAAGGTCCTATAGCTATATAGGCAAAATCGCTGCTATAGGTGTTCTCGCCATGTTCTCGAAATTTTGAGAAATTTTTGTCAGTTACCTAGGGGCTTGGTTTGACTAGATTTTAATCCATGATCTTGTTGCTTTCTGAGCTAGGATTTGTGTTAAAGTTATAGTACTTATGTAATACTATAATATCATACTAAGTTCATGGCTATACAACATACGATCAGTGAGATATAAGCCTCACAAATCCTTATCAGAGACTGTTCTTCATTTTTGGGTTTTCCAGAAATGAAGAACAGTTCGGGTTGGGTACTTTGGAGCTTCATAACTTGGAATCGAGGTCTGGTTTATGTGAGTTAAAGATTCTATAATGTATTACATATGTCAATGTACATGTATGATGCATCAAACAAGTCTAATAACATCACATAACGAGATTAAGCACGACCAAAGTTTCGATGAAATCATGTTCTTAAGAAATCTGGGTTTTCCAGATTTCTACAAAAGCTGGTGGTCAACGCAGGTTTGACCCTGATTCTCAACTATTCTGTTCAAGATCTGAGGGATCTAAGGACTTAGATATGTAGTTAACATGGCATGCTACAAATATCAATCAACAACTTAGTCAAAACATTAATATACAGCACGATCAGAGGTTTTAAAATCTTGTCAGACAACATAGAAAACAATCTGGGTTGCCTAGATTCAACTTTTCGTGCTTGGTCAACGAACTTTGACCGCTTGTAACTTACGATCTAGACATGCTATGAGGCTGATTCAAGTCTCAGATTAAAGACCAAATATCATAGAACATATCCAAAACATAAAACACACAAAACATCTAACACATAAAGATCTAAGGCCACTAACATATGGTTGTCAGGCCATTTCTTGAACTTTTTCCAGATTTCTAAAAACTTCTATTTCGAGCATCTAGATGTTATGGATCTGGGATTTAACAACCCAGATCACTAATATATACTATATACTACACATTTAAACATAAATCACAACATCAAACATCAGATCTAAGGATTTCTAGAATTAGGGTTTATACCTCATGAATGCTAAATTTTTGAATCTGATCCTTGATGTTTGATCCTGGCAAGCTAAAGGCTGACATTGGTTTTGTCTCTCACTCAATTTCACTCTCAAAATTCGGATGGAAGAGAGAGAATGGACTTGGCTCAAATGAAAAATAAAGTAAGCTTTGTCTTACTTTTAAATCTCTTAGATTTTTAATCTATGGTCACAATTGATGCTAAGTGGCAATGAAATCTGATATTTGTGAGATATAGGCACATGGCTAGCTTGGGGTTGGTTACCAACCATTTACTAGGGCTAGATCTACACTCCACCTCAATATAATATTAGAAAGGGTAGTTTTGTCTTTTGGCTCATAAAGTGCATGGCAACTTGGTAACTTCTCACAATCATTAGGTTTTGACCCTTAGGGTTTAACCCTAAGATTACATAAATTCATATTTTAGACTTACTATTTAGGTTCTAAAAATAGAAAATTATAATTAGGGCTCCCTAATCATAATAAAGTTTACTAATCACATTCAAGCTTGCTAATTAGGGTTAAGGCTTACTAATTAACAGTAAACACTATAAATTAATAATTAGGTTTTCTCTAATTATACATTAGGTCCCACACTAGAAATTAGGGCTTTCTAATTAATCAATTAGGGTTATCCCTAATTATACTTACAATTAATAACATAAAAACTCTATACTTATCTTCAAGCTTCCCAATTAGGGTTTTAATACTCCGAATTAGGGTTACGGATTCCCGAAACTAAAATTAGGGTTTCCAAAGCCGGTAATAGGGTTTCTTATCATCGATATAGGTTTTCTAACCTGAACATTGAGGCTCTTAGTATATTATTAGGGTTTGTGGATCGATATAATTTATCCCATCAACCTTGACCCTTAACCACATAATTGTATACATATATGACCATATACATGATTCTCTTAACATCAGTAGACCTTCACCAACAGCTTTTTAAATTCACACAATTCATTCCTAAAAATGTTAAATACATACACTTATTTTCTGTCTAGGTTTATTATTTAACCTCTATTCAATCTTTTATGATTTTATAAAATTGTCTAAATTCTCGGGTCATCACAGAATCAATAGTCTTGCTCAATAAAAATTTAGGAACTTGCATTCATTAATAAAAGAATGAAGTTAGAAAGCTTGCTCAATGTAAAGAGTTAAGTTTTAGAAACTTGCCTTGTATGTAAGCTACACAAATGTAATATTGTTCTCCAATTACCCTACACATATCATTGGAATCGCAATAATAATTAGTTGTATTACTATTAGCTTTATGGGTTTAACCCATCATTTAGGTTACAACCTTAACTTAACATCTAACCATGTTGGTTAACACCTTAACGATTCTGAAATCACTCTATAAACTAACATAAACCTTATCATTTATCTTTAACTTTTGAAAACATCACATTTGGTTCATTACATAACTTATATAAATAATTACTTAAAATCTTCACATTTTGTATTACAACACCTTACAATTTGTTATTGTAACCCGCATAATGTCTTAACATCATTAACATGTATGCTAAACTAATTAAGTCCATTAATCATAACCTACAAATAAACAGAACTCTCTTCCTAGGTTTGGTAGTGTAAGCAAGCATTTCTTGACCCCAAGCTCAGACTCCGCATAGCATTGTACTATGCAACTTGCCTCAGAAAGAAAAATAAGCGCTTGATTCTTAGCCGTTTCACTTGCATAACAATTGGCGTATTGTCTTGTCTGCATAGACAAAAGCTGCGCAGCAGCAGCTACATTACGTAATGCTTGCCCAATTCAAACCAAAACACTACAAAATTCACAAACCTAAACATCTAAAACTCTGTAATAACATGGTTACACGTGTTAAACATCATTCTATATCCAAAAACATCACATATACACAAATTTAAAGAATCAAAACCCCCAATTTCCAAATTTCTTCATTTTTTACATATTTAGCGAATTCGATCGCCACGAACTCGTTTCTTAACCAATTGACATGATTTAAACTACGCCGCTTTCGTTTCTTAACATACTAACACAATCCAACATCAACTAGCAGATTATAACACATATTGAGCATCAACTTTTGTAATTTCTAAAGCCCTTTTCCATACATAAACATTGTTATCAAATTTTTTTCTTCCAACACATCAATTTCTCACAAATTTGATAAACAAGTATCAAGTATACATGATGATTAACAGATTTTGCAAAACTATATACACATATATTTACCACAATTCACTTAGATTTCCAAATCATATCAAAAATATATATATATATATATATATATATATATATATATATATACCACCAAACTAAAAGTAAAAATAGGAATAGTTTATACCTTAATCCTCTTGATTATATGCTAGCACAAGATGGTGAATCTTTCCTTCCTCTTGGAAAAATCACAGAGATTACTCTCACAATTACTCACTCTCAATACTCTGTGTTTCCTTCTTCTCTGTATTTCTATGTTATCAAGCCTTAGGAAAAAAAAATAAGACGCGTAACCCACATATACTGACTCCCACGTTCGTTCGGTAAAAACCAAAAAGGCTCACGTCAGTTAAATTAGACCAAAGGCCACAAGGCCTTGTTTGGCCACAAACCAAATCCCCCCATAATAGATTATTTTTATAATACTTTTATTATATAGTTTCACTTGTCATACATGCAACCCATTTAAATAGCTTATAATTTATAATTATAATAATTATAATCTTATTATAATTATACTTATAATAAATAAATAATTATATATCTAATTTAATTAATAAATTAGAAAAATCACTTTATTTAATTTATTCATTTTCTTTAATATCAAACAATTCATTTAATTTAATTATTTTCTTAAATATTAAGCAATTGATTTGATTTAATTATTTCCTTAAATTAAATCCTTCAGATAAAATTATCATTAATCAATTTAGTTACTAAATTAATTCACCACAATTCATCAATTATTTATTTTCCTCAATAAATAAATTATTTAAATATTTATTTAATTCAATAAATATTTAAATTAAATTATAAATTTCTTGATCGTTACACAATATCTATTAGACATACTAATATTCACTTTCCAACATAACACGCATTTCTAATTAGACTTGTTAATTTAGCACAAGTCTTCCGTTACCATATACATTTCAGAATTCATAAGTGTTAGCTTCACAACACCTAGTTACCATTCAATGTGTACACTAAGTTTCACATATCACATTCATAACTTACTAATCATTTTTACAAATTTGAATTTATCAATTACACATCACGGTTCTGTTTTAACCTTCTTACTACATGTTTGACACATTACCATAACCTTAGACCAAGTGGTAAGGGTACCCAAGATCTGCAAGCAGCAGCAGTTAGAGGTCATTGTCTCAGATTGCGAGTGTAAGCGGCAATGATTGTACATACAAGTCTGAAATCGGCTATCAGCAATGCTGCATGCTGCCGTTTAAAGCACCAGGTAGCAACAAGGCCAAAGGTACTGTGAATAAAACCGTAAAAGGCTGTGAAAGAAATGAGCAGAGCTTTAGCCCAACTAACACTAATTTCACCCACAAAAAATGTTGAATTTAACACAAATAATTAATATAGAACTATTACAAACATGTTTCCTAGCATATTCATCAACATAGAACAATTTAACAACAACTTTTACTAACTTAATTCCTCAAATTCCATGTTTTCATACAAAAACACCATTTTTGACATCCTTTACAAAAATCATCATTGTGATTACAATTCTACACTGAATCACTTCGTTCAAACTACGTTCTCTTCGTTTCTTAACGAACTAACATAAACAAGCCTCAATTTCCAGTTTTTCATACAAATTGACCACCAAAATTGGTACTTACACAAGCCATATGCAAAATATTCACTGTAATTTACTTTTCTTCCTTTTTAATTGTAATTAGCATACAAATTCTTGTCTATAAACTTCAACATTACCACTACTTACAATTGCAATTATTCAGTTGTAAAGCAATAATTCTAGAAAAATCGAATTCACATAACATAAGAAAATTTTGTCGTACAACTCATATATACTCATACATACATACATATATATATATATATATATACATACATACATACATATATATATATATATATATATATATATATAATATCAAGGTGTTAAAGAAATACCTTCAAATTGTTTGCAATCCTTGCTAACACCACCGAAATTGCTTTGAAAATCCTTAGGTTCTCTCTCAATTCTCTCTCAAATTCCTCTCTGATTTCTCAATATTTTTCCTAGGCTTAGTAACTAAGTCATGTGTAGAAACCAAACTGATATGATAATCAAGCATAAAAAAAATAAAAACCGATAAACCTTAATACGCACACTTATTAGAATATCAGTTACAAAATAAATGTTTAGGTTATAATTATATTTTATTTATTAATTAATTTATTTTATTTATATTATTTATAAATTCAAACATTAAAAATCCAAAAGCCATAAGGCTTTTGTTTGGCAAAAAGTCTTTAAAATAAAGACTTAATATTTTAAACCTTGTTTGGTAAAACTAAATTAAACTCCTTTAATTTATTTTAATAAAGATTTTCATATCCAACATTAATCAAATAAATTAATTACACATACTATATTTTAAATAAATTTTCCACTTAAACAAATATCACGTAATTATAATCTCATTATAACTTTACTTAATAATTTAACATACCATTTTAAATTATTAAATTAAAACAACAATATAACATCTCATGTTATATTACAACTCTCTAAATTATAAATTAATTTAATTTAGAATATTATCTAATAAATTTAATTCATAAATATTTAATAACAACAATCACATTTTTTATTTATTAGAGTGTTATCTAAAAATTTAATTCACACATATCTACCGATAACAACCACCTAAATAGAATACTTATTTAATTTAAGAAATATTTTAAATTACAAAACAACAACTTCATCAATAAAATATTTATTTAATTTAATAAATATTTTAAATTACAAATAAAATCTTGGATTGTTACATCCTTCCCTCCTTACAAGGATTACATCCCCAGAATCACAACTCAAATAATCAAATCGTCACATTTTTCCCTCCTTACAAAGATTACATCCCCTCGTAATCAAGACATAGACTAAACAAATAACTCGGTAAGTAATTCTTCATCATTTAGATTTTGAGTTCCCACGCTAAAGATCTTCAACGCCGTGGTTCCTCCATATCGCCTTCACGTAAGGTATCACCTTATCCTTGAACATTTGTTCTTTTCTGTCGACTATCTGAATAGTAATTTCCTAGTAGGACAACTATAACGATTCGTACTTGATCACATGATTGCATTTGGGCTTGTTCGATCATATCACGAAAACATAAAAAAAACATTGCGAATGAGCCCTGACTGTAGAGGTAAGGATACCTCAAAACCATCTTTTCAACTTTATCAATGCTCCCTATACCATAACTGTTTTATACCCAATATGGTTCATCAAACTTACTATACTTTGGAAATTCAGGAACTTGCCATAATCATATGAGTTTAGGAACTTATCCTAGTCAGATCATAGGCGTCCATTCGCTGAGGGGTTCAAAACATACCATATGATTATGAGTCACGAACTTACCATATGCTTTAGTTTTAAGAACCAATCCTAATTTTAATATCATCTAACTTAATCTTAAAAACCTCTAACTATCAAATATATACATGAGAAAAGAATCACCTTTCCATCACATATACATTGATAGCGCGATACCAATATTCCAATGATTATCAATGTGATAAACCAAGTATATGGACAAAACCTCTGCCCATACAAAGGTTTGTACGCTTAGCTACCATATGAGTCCTCAATTAAAATCCCACATCTTACTTTTAATTTATTCTTAACTTCCCCATAACTTTCTCAATACGAATTCCTTGTATGACATTATCGAAAACTTCTCGTGCGCTTAGCACGCCTTCCGAAGTCTGGATTTCCTTTTAGTTTGGCAATCGATTTGTAAATGATATGACATACTTATTTCTAATTGCGTTCCACACGTTCTTGCAAACCTTTCTGAAAATTTGATGTGAATCATGAATCTCGGTTCAGCACAATTGACACTGAAACACCGTGCCTTGAAACAATTTCGTTAACATATAACTTCACACACTGATCGATAGGTAATATGCTAACTTTGACATACCGTAGAATCTATCACCATATCTTGCCACCAATAGTATTATCGAAGGCAATATATATTTTCGTGCTCCCTAGTTGATTCAATATATAAATTTTATGCAAAACTTTATTTTCAATTCCTTGTATTAGCGAAACCTAGTTTCTTCATCTTGAAGCTACTCTTCCTTTACTCTATCCCACAAAGCTATACGTTTTTCCATCTGAATAGCTTATCCTCTGACTTTTCATATATCTTACCTCCTACCACAAATTTGTCCTTTCTATTATGAACCCATCTTGCACATTTAACAAAAATAACTACTACCTTTTTCCTTAAGACGTCGGCAACCACATTCGTTTAGGATTTTGCGGTCATAATCCTTGAACAACTTCAACTATCACTTTAAACACATGCTTAAATATCTCTGTGAGAGGATATACTTTAGACACTTATGGTCTGTTTATATCTCACACTACTACCCAAAAATAATATCGTTAAATCCTCGGGGCAAACACCATTAGCTCTAGTTCCTAATCGTGAGTCGGATACCCTTTCTCATAAAAATTTTAACTAACGTGATGCATATGAAATGACCCTGTCGTCCTACCTAAGCCCACAGTCTAGTATATTGTATGATGCATCGCTATACAACACAAAGTTTGCTGTATTATCTGGTAGAGACATCACAGGTGCCACACTAAATTCTTCTTCAATTCGTGAAAATTCACTCCATAATTTCCTGCCCAAATAAATTCCACTGATTTCCTTGTCAATTTAGCTAACGAAGTGACTATGTTGATCTTCACATATCCCATAGATTATTTTCTTAATAACTTCTTGGTTCACAACATCGATAGATAACTCCACCGCATGACATGTCTTCAAGATCTAAAAGAATAAATAAGTGGGTTTTATACCTACTTATTGGATATCAATTTACGTGAACTATGCTCATCTCAAGTACATTTTAGTGTGTTTTTAGTTGCATTTCATGTTATTTTGCATTGCATGTACCGAGAACTCCCTTTGATAAAGTGCGAGGATATGGCATAAGTTGGCGATAGATGATAGATGGCATATGATTAATGAAGGCATAACATGAGATCGAGTGGAGCAAAGAAACCAAACATTGGTGGACAAAAAGAATGAGCAAAGCAGGACAAGGATAAAAAGAAGCAGAGAAACCGTAATCAACAAGCAGAGCAGGTTGCATGTTGCAAGAAGCCGACAGAAGACATTACACACGCGCACGCATGCCGATCACAAGCTGACCGACTGAATTTTACACTCGCGCGCGCCGGTGAGGAATACAAAGGAGGAGAGGCCAGCATGGCGATGTCCGAAGTCAACGATCTGCTTTTATTTTAATTTTTAATTTGGAAGAGTTGTAATTAATTAAAAAACAATTTCGGTTGGTGTCGACGTATCATTCAGTAGTTTTACGTGTTTTTCATATTGGAACTAGGGTTTTACACTTTGAGAGATTTCCAACGTAGAACTAAGCCTAAACTTCATATTTTCTACTTCTTCTTTGGATTTTCAATCATTGTGGATAAAAAAATGTTTTTTTGTCGGATTTTAATGAGGATTTGAACGTTACTATTGGATTGTAATCAAAGAATTGGGTTTGATCGATTCTATCCTTTCTCTTTCAATTGTTTGTTTATTATCCATGTTTTGCTTTGATCCCATAATGGCTTTTGGTTCACCATGAACTAAACTCCATTATGGGATTCTAACGGATTTTAATATGTAGTTTAATTGCATGCTTGCTTGATCGCCGGACTATTTTACATATCATAAGGAATTTCTATCATGGTTGATTTGCATGCATGAATGATTGATCACCATTCATTTTAGGTACTTGTATGGAATTGAAAAAAAATAACATGTAGTATGGATTGTAATCATGATAGCATGCGATATGGGGGTCATTTTGTGTAGCTTTGTATTTCGTGAATCAGATAGAAATATACTGTTTCACCGTATGAGTTAAATAAGGGCTTGTGCTTAAATTCAATATGGTTGCAATTTCACATAGACATATAGTGATTTTGGTTATATTGATGATTACATGGTGTCTATTGCATGTGGATGTTGTGTAAGTAGGTCATAATGCATTGAAAAATGGTTATGTCTACAGTAGTGCTCTTGGCTACTTTCCTGTGATATGTGAACGATCTTGCATGATGGTGGTAATTAGATGAATTATTAAATGAAGTTAGGATCCCATTATTTCCAGATTTGATTTATTTCATTATTATTCTTATTTTAGTTGTTATTTGATTTTATAGTAATTTGCAATCATAATCATAATTATTAGTTTAAGCATATAAAAATAGTGATAGAGTTGATGCATAATAATTTGATTTAGCAACTTTCTCCGTGGATCGATACTCGACTTACTCAGTATTGCTTGTTGACACATGTATACTTGCATGAGTTAGAGCTCTTTTTGTTAGAACTAAAAAAAGAGGCAACAAGTTTTTTAAGCGCATTCGGGAAAGCATTTAAATTTAAATAATTATCATCAATTTTAAGCTATATTGTATGACTTAGACAAATCTAATCTTATCTCATTTTTTTTTTTTGCTTTTGTTTTTGGTTTTGTGTACTTGTAGATTTTTATGCACACGCGATCATCTAATTTCGAATTGACACCAGCACAGGTAATATTAACGGAAGAGGTTGGAAAGCGAGTGTGCGGAGAAATTTGCAAGCACAGTTAGAGGGTACTACATCTAGTATGGCAGAAGAACAAAGAATCGAGCAAAGAGAAGAAGAGCACCAGGCTCTAAGGGACTATTCCATGCCGAATATTAATGGACTTTAGTCTAGCATAGTCAGACCGACGATAGCAGCAAATACTTTCGAGATTAAACCGCACTATTCAGATGGTGCAGAATTCGGTACAGTTTGGGGGTGTTGCTACGGATGATCCGAATGAACACCTGTTGAGTTTTATTGAGATTTGTGATACATTCAGATACAACGGTGTGATGGGAGGATGCTATCGACTTTAGGTATTTCCATTCTCATTGAGGATAAAGGCGAGAAGTTGGCTGCATTCTTTGCCGTCAGGGTCAATCACTACATGGGAGGACTTAGCACAGAAGTTCTTAGCCAAGTTTTTCCCAATGGCTAAGATGGCGAAGATGAGGACACCTATCTCTCAGTTTGAGTAACAACAAGGTGAGTCCTTATATGAAGCATGGGAGAGATATAAAGAGATGCTAAGGAAGTGTGTACATCATAGTATGCCAGATTGGATGGTGATCAACACGTTTTACAATGGATTGGAATGGCAGTCGAGACCTATTGTAGATGCAGCTGCAGGAGGGGCATTATGGGCAAAGAGTTATGAAGAGGCCTATAACCTTATCGAGACTATGGCAGCAAATGACTTTCAAAATCCTACATCTAGGATGCCACAGCCCAAAGTTGCAGGTTTGTTGGAGGTGGATGCTATTACTCAGTTGTCGGCACAGATGGCAGCTATGGCGAAGAAAATAGATACATTAGCAGAGAGAGCAAAGTGAAAAAAAAGTTGCCTTCAGATGTGATGTGAAATTTGTGTGGGTCACACTCGATGAGATCAATGTGCTATCACTTCGAGAGTCCATACAGTATGATGAGAAATTACAGGAAAGATCAAGGACAGTTTTAGAACACATACAACCCCAACAACCGCAATCATCCAAACTTCAGTTGGTCTAATAACCAAGGAATCGCCAGAATCGATTTTGGTAGAATCAACAATTTCAATCTCACCATCTCAAAAATATTTTTACAACAAAACCACCATTTCCACCGGATTTTCTCAACAACAACAACATCATACTCCATCTGCAGACCTCAGAAAGAAAAGAAATCAGAAATGGAGGAGATGATGTTGAAGTACATGGCAAACACGGAGGTTATGATCAAAAGCCAAGCAAGTGGCTATTAAAAATCTAGAAACTCAGATGGGGCAAATGGCGAGCATGCTTAACAACAGCCCTGGGGTTCATTGCCAAGTAATACGAAGACAAATCCACGAAGAGACGGGAAGGAACATAGTGTCAAGCGATCACATTGAGGTCTGGGAAAAACATTGCAGAATCGAGAGAGTCGCACGCCCGCGCTTTGTTATATCGAGGAGGGAGGAGGGCTGTGAGGCGAGAAGAAAAAATTGATTGATGAGAAAGAAAATCTAGAAAATTTCGAGGTACGGCATGAAGAGAAAGATAAAGCAGGTTCAGTTGAGAAGCCTATGAGTTCAGTACCACCAGTTCACCCTCCAGTTCTGTATCCGCAGAGATTGAATAAGCAGAGGGAAGATAAGCAATTCAACAAGTTTCTGGAGGTCTTTAAAAAGCTGCAGATCAACATACCTTTCGCTGAGGCATTGGAACAGATGCCAAGTTATGCAAAGTTTATGAAGGGTATATTGTCAAGGAAGAGGAGATTAGACGAGTTTGAGATGGTGGCCTTGACAGAGGAATGCAGTGCAGTGCTTCAGCAGAAATTACCTCCAAAGCTGAAGGATCCGGGCAGTTTCACAATTCCATGCACGATCGAAAAGATGAACTTTGATAAATGTTTGTGTGATCTTGGGGAAAGTATCAATCTGATGCCTTTGTCAGTGTTTAATCAGTTGGGATTGCCCGGCCCAAGGCCGACAAACATTTCTTTTGTAGCCTAATGACAGATCCATCACATATCCACTGGGGAATTGTTGAAGATGTATTGGTAAAAGTGGACAAATTTATCTTTCCTGTTAACTTCATCGTTTTGGATTACGAGGAAGGTAAAAGTATACCAATCATACTTGGGGAGACCATTCTTAGCCATGGGAAGGACTTTGATAGATGTGTAAAGGGGAACTCACTATGCGTGTTCATGATCAAGAGGTTACCTTTAATGTCTTCAAGGCAATGAAGTTCCCAACAGATGAAGAGAAGAATGTTTTCAAGTTGATTTGGTGGATCGGGTTTAAATGATGAAGTATGAGTCTGGTGAACTATGAACCTTTGAGAAGTATCATTCTACGAAAATTCAAATTTGGAGGATGAGGAACTCGATGAACTTGTGCAATATCCGGATACAACTCCACAATTTAGAGAAATTCGTAACACCGTCGAGCCATCGACGAAAAGTCGAGAGTCATCAGTAAAATTAAAGCCATCTCTTGAGACACCTCCGTAACTTGAATTAAAACCACTTCCGTAACATCTCGTGTATGCATTTTTAAATAAAGATTCAAAATTACCGTGATTATTTCTTCGCACTAACATCTTTTCAGAAGAAAAATCGCTACGAAAGTGCTTCGAGAGTTTAAATCACTATTGGATGGACCATATAGCAGATATCAAAGGGATCAACCTTCGTTTTGCATGCATAAGATTCGATGGAAGATGGTAGTAAGCCGTCGGTTGAGCAACAAAGAAGACTTAATCCGATAATGAAAGAAGTGGTCAAGAAAGAGGTAATCGAAATGGTTGGATGCGGGAATAATCTATCCGATCTCGATAAATCTCATGGGTGAGCCCGGTGCGCAGTGTACCAAAAAAGGGTGGTATGACCATCGTGACTAATGAGAATAATGAGTTAATTCCAACACGAACAAGTGATGGGGTGGAGAGTTCATGATGGACTACCGCAGCTCAACAAAGCTACAAGGAAAGATCATTTCCACTACCATTCATTGATCGGATGTTGGATGATTAGGTGTCATGAGTATTATTGCCTTCGGATGGGTATTCGGGCTACAATCGATTATGATAGCTCCGAAGACCGTGAAAAGACTACCTTCACATGTCCATACGACACTTTTGCTTTTAGAAGGATGTCTTTGGGTTGTGTAATGCTCCAACCACCTTTCGAGAGATGCATGATGGCTATATTTTAGATATGGTGGAGCAGAATGTGGAGGTATTTATGGATGACTTCTCGCCTCTTGGGGACTCGTTTGATTTATGCCTTGAGAATTTGGTTATGGTTTTGAAGAGATGTGTTGAGACGAACTTAGTGTCGAATCGGGAAAAGTGCCATTTCATGGTACAAGAAGGAATCATATTGGGACACAAGGTTTCAAGAAGGGACTTGAGGTGGATAGGGCTAAGTCGAAACGATTGAGAACTTGCCACCACCTACTTCAAAGAAAAGGTGTTCGCAGTTTTTCGGGACACATGGTGTTTCTACCGCAGATTCATCAAGGACTTCTCCAAGATAACTAAACCACTATGCAATTTTATTGGAGAAGGATGCACAGCTTTAATTTTTGATGAGGCTTCATGTATCAAGATTTGAGCACTTAAAGAGGAAACTAACTTCAAACACAAGTGATTACCGCACTGCATTGGGATTTGCCATTTGAATGATGATGTGATGCCAGTGATTACGCCGTAGTAGGGGCTGTTTTGGGGTAGAGGAAAGAGAAGATTTTTCATGTGATTTATTATGCCAGCAAGACCCTTACAGATGCACAGTTGAACTACACCACCACAGAGAAAGAGTTATTGGCAGTGGTGTACGCCTTTGATAAATTTTGAGCATATCTGATTGGCACAAAGGTGATAGTGTATACGGATCACGCGCGCATAATCGACATTTAGTGGCAAAGAAGGATGCAAAACCCCGGTTGATCGATGGATTTTTATTATCGCAGAATTTGATTTGGAGATCAAGGATGAAAGGGACCAAAACCAAGTGGCGGACCACTTATCGCGACTAGAGAATCCGAAAAGGAAGGCAAACGATAATGTTATGATCAATGAATCCTTTCCAGATGAGCAGTTATTTGTGGTGAAAGGGGAAGTGCCATGGTTCGCAGACTACGCGAATTATTTGGTGAGTAAGATGGTACCTTCTGACTTGGTGGGTTATCAAAAGAAGAAATTTTTGCATGATGTCAAATGGTATATATGGGATGAGCCTTATTTGTTTAAACAGTGTTCTGATCAAATGATAAGAAGGTGTATTCCGTATAGCGAGACCGAGGGGATTCTACAGGATTGTCATTCTACTGTGTATGGAGGTCACTATGGTGGAGAAAGAACAGCGGCTAGAGTACTACAAGCAGGATTCTACTGGCCGACAATTTTCAAGGATGCATACAGTTTCGTCCAGCGGTGTGATAGATGTCAGAGAGTTGGGAATATTTCAAAAAGAAATGAAATGCCATTGAATACTATCCTCGAAGTAGAAATTTTTGATGTGTGGGGATTGATTTCATGGGACCTTTCGTTTCTTCCTGCGGAAATCTCTACATCTTGCTCGCAGTTGATTATGTCTCAAAATGGGTAGAAGTGGCAGCTCTTCCGACAAATGATGCCAAGGTAGTCCTCAGGTTTTTACACAGAAGTATCTTCACGAGATTTGGGACTCCAAGGGCCATCATCAGTGACGAGGGCAATCATTTCTGCAACAGGCAGTTCATAGCTTTGTTGGCTAAGTATGGGGTGAACCATCGCATTGCTACAACTTATCACCCACAAACGAATGGCCAAGCTGAAGTGTCGAATCGAGAAGTCAAAAGAATCCTTGAAAAAGTTGTGAATCCCACGAGGAAGGACTGGTCGTTAAAGTTGGATGATGCAATATGGGCTATATAGATCAGATACAAAACTCCATTGGGCATGTCACCTTTTTCAACGTGTATGGAAAAGCCTCGTCACCTTCCTATGGAGCTAGAGCATAAGGCATATTGGGCAATACGGAAGCTCAATTTTGATTTGAAAGTTCAGTAGGGAGAACGCCTACTCCAACTCAATGAGTTGGATGAATTTGCATTACATGTGCATATGAGAATTCAAAGTTGTACAAGGAGAAAGGTGAAGAAATGGCATGACCGAAAGATCATAGAGAGGACATTTGAACGGGACAAAGGGTTTTGCTTTATAACTCCAGACTTAAACTTTTTTCCGGAAACTGAAATCAAGATGGTCAGGGCCATTTACAGTGAAGACTGTCTTTTCGCATGGTGCAATTGAAGTATATGATAAGTTTTTGGACAAGCCTTTTAAGGTGAATGGACAACGATTGAAGCATTACTTTGGTGGTGAGGTGGATGACATGTAAAGTCACCTCAATTCTTTTTCTTCGACATGAGATTCAGAGACAGTCAAGCTAATTGACTATAACTTAGCGCTTGATGGGAGGCAACCCATTATTTCTATCTCTATTTTCTTTTTATTTATTCAGTTTAGGTTGCTTTAGCTAGTTCATCTTTATTTCATTTTTGATAGATTGTTATGTTTGTATAAGTAAGTGTGAAGCTGAATTTGCATTGAGGGTGTTTGATTTGATAGAGTTTATGTGATCATTTATGCTTACTCATTATTTCATGCCTTAACATGAGTATTGATGTCTATGTAGGTGCGGTGAATAAAAAAAATCATCATCATCTTGCTTGCAAGAGCATGAAAATTAAAAGTTGCGCAAAGCGATAGGGTGTAGGCGCGCATGAGATATATATATAGAAATCAAATCGCATACATTATTAATATCTCCAACTTGTTGCAACCTCATAAGTCACTCAAGCGCCTGCAACGCCTTGCCCGCATGCCCATTGAAAAACAGTGCGCAATGCTGCGATACTGTAGTCATGAATTTTTTTTTTAAGTCTTTAAACGTGTTTTGGCCATCACTTCTCTCACTTGAAATAAATGAAGTTGGGCGTAATCACTTCTTCTCTTCAAACCGCACGTCTCTTCTTCTCTATCGATTACTAAATTGAAGCCGTGCATCTCTCCTCGATTACCCACGACGATTTCTCCACGTTCAAAGCTCTCAACCCAGATTGATTGCTACATTATAAACCTAGGGTTTCAGAGTGAGTTGTGCGTTTAAAAAGGCGGTTTGGGGGTTATTCACCTTTATGGCTAGCACTCATCCTCAAAGAAAATTTTCATCTTCAACATTCAAATCAAATGGGCCAAAAAGAGCACGTTCTTCTTCTTCTTCATCATCATCTTCCTCTAGCAGTCAAGGGAGGATGTTGTCGATCATACCAAATTTTCGGATTTGGAAGCCAAAAGAGAGTACTATAGAATTGTGACCAAAACATTTGTCAAGGAGCGCGGTTTCAAACCTGAGGGGCAAGATGGTCAGCTATGTGATATGATTTACGAAAAAGGATGGGGAGGATTGACTGCCACTCCTATGCCAATTCTGATGAGTATAGTCCGCGAATTCTATGCAAATGCTAAAGCCACCATGAGCGGTCTATCTATGGTTCGCAGTTTTGAGATAGATTACAGACCACCGCCATCGTATCGAGAGCCATTTTTAGATTTATCGATACACCACCGGCGGGGTCCGCTTAATTGGGTCGAAGGGGCACATATGGAAATGGATTTGGAATTGGTTATTGCTGAATTGTGCGTGCCGGGCACAAAGTGGACATATAAAGTCAGACGAATTAACCTCAGATATTTCCAAACCGCAACTTTGAATCGATATGTAAAGGCGTGGAATCTGTTCATATATGCAAAGCTTGTTCCTTCATCTCATCAGCATGAGATCACAACAGAGAGGGAAATAATTTTGTGGGGTATAATCACTGGCAAGTACATTGACGTGGGCCATCTGATTCATCAAAATATGTTGAGGTATCTATGGGGAAGCACTACGGGGAGTATCCCCCACGCGTCAATTATAGCTATGTTGTGTGCTCATCAGGGATGTAGAACCCGAGTCAAGATATCACACATGCTACCATCGTAAAATTTGAGGATTGGACAGGAGGTGTACCGCACCCGCGAGGACGAGGATTTATAATTCAGCCCACATTCCCAGAGCCATCACAGCAGCCATCTCAGCCAAATGAAGCGGGCCCATCAACCCAAGTTCCCATTGCCGCCTGGGATCGATAATTCGAAGGTTGGAGCGTAAGGTTGATGCCATGTACGATAATTTTCAGCGTTTGTCTATGGGTTTCACGAGGTCCTTGGCGGAGGCTTTGCACAGATAGGGACGATGCTTGAGTGGCCTCGGGCCGGGACGGCGTGCCATATCCACCACACCAGATTCACCACCCAAGAGGGTGGTGCAACCGATCATAGGGGAGTTTCTTTAACCCTTTACCTTCATTCATCGGGGACATTGAATATTATAAGTTTGGGGGTATTGGGGTAGTAGTGTAGTTGCATCTAGTATGTGCAGTTAGTTTGCATGTTTAGTTTAAATTTTCATATAGTATGTGCATGTTTATGTTTAGTTTAAATGTTTTCATGTTTAGTTTAAAAGTTTTCATGTTTTTGTGTTAGATAAAATTTGTGTTAGATAAAATTTTTTTTTTAGTTTTTAGTCATTATTACTTGTGTTAGTATATGTTTAGTTGCATTTTATGTCTAGTGCATGTCTCACAAGTTCTAGCTTTATGGAAATTTTGTCTAGCCATGATGATGATAGTGAATTTTGAAGGATTTTTGAGTATTTTGGATAACATGAACCTAGATATATAATGTTTTACACGATGAAATTCATGTTGTTGTTTAGATGCTTTTCGGTTTGCACTGACGACGTGTTCACAATTGCTTGTAGGTATAAGAATGATGTGTTGCATTGCTTAATAGAAAATGTGGTTTTAAAAAAGAGAAATATGCGGAAAGTGAACTTATACTATATAAAACATTGATATTCAAATTTTGGAAAAACATGGGTATGTTATGTATAAAAAAAAATAATAAATATATAGCAATAACGTGGCTAGTCTTATTTCGGGGCCCTGGCTACTTGAGTAAGTACGCCCGTAGGGGTGTCTTAACACCTAGCGCCCTAAGGTCTTTCATGGTCTGGGAGTCGTTGGTTGAAAGCTCGCTAAGGGGTAGCAGTGTTGCCTAATGGAATGAGGCATTGCACAGTCATGTGAAAAAAAAAAAAAGAAAAAAAAAAAAAAGAAAAAAAAATAGCAATAAACACCGCGGGAAAGAGCGAAAATCGCCCTCGTGAGTAGTAATAAAGCAGTTAAGCCCATTGTTGAACCTTAGTTTGTTTTGATATGTTGGAACAGTCTTCGTTGCATAAGTATACATGAGTCTTGATTTAGACTATAATTTTCTGTTTTGAGCAGTTTAACATGTGTATTCTTTGCTTAAATCAAGTTTTGGTGAACACAACACACACACACAACATCTCTATAGCATATATGAATTATCTGAGTGTATGATATTATGCCTATAGTTTGGTTTGAAGTTGTATTCTTGAATCTGGATAATTCGCTGAGGCATTTTGGACTGAAATTTTGTTATAGCTGGAACAATGTGAGACTCGTTTGCATTATAAGTTAGTTGCATAGTAATGTAGTTGCATTTTCATTGTTTATGTTGTATGCATTGCTTGAGGGCAAGCAATAGTTCAAGTTTGGGGTATTTGATAAGTGGGTTTTATACCTACTTATTGGATATCAATTTACGCGAACTATGCTCATCTCAAGTACATTTTAGTGTGTTTTTAGTTGCATTTCATGTTATTTTGCATTGCATGTATCTACCGAGAACTCCTTTTTGGTGTAAAAGTGCAGGATATGGCATAATTTGGTGATGTTAGATGGCATGAGGCTAATGGATGCATAACATGAGGATCAAGTGGAGCAAAGAAACCAAGCATTGGTGGACAATTGAATGAAAAAGAAACGAGAAGGATGGACAAAGAAAGAAGAAGAAGAGCAGAGAACCGTAATCAAACTACCGAACATGCGCTATGGTGATTAGATTACTTATACGCTAGCCTGCTTGCGATCACCCGATTTGGACCAGACTTTTACTTTCACGCTACCATGCGATGAATACAAAGGGAGGAAGCGCTACCGCATGCATGCGATGTCTAAAGTCTTGATCTGTTTTATTTTAATTTTTAATTTGGAAGAGTTGTAATTAATTAAAACAATTTTGACTGGTGTCAGACGTATCATTCAGTAGTTTTACGTGTTTTTCATATTGGAACTAGGGTTTTACACTTTGAGAGATTTCCAACGTAGAACTAAGCCTAAACTTCATATTCTCTACTTCTTCTTTGGATTTTCAATCATTGTGGATAAATAAATGTTCTTTTGCTGGATTTTAATGAGGATTTGAACGTTACTATTGGATTGTAATCAGCAATTGGGTTTGATCGATTCTATCCTTTCTCTTTCAATTGTTTATTTATTATCCATGTTTTGCTTTGATCCCATAGTGGCTTTTGGTTCAGTCAGGAACTAAACTCCATTATGGGATTCTAACGGATTTTAATATGTAGTTTAATTGCATGCTTGACTGCTGGACTATTTTACATATCATAAGGGATTTCTATCATGGTTGATTTGCATGCATGAATGATTGATCACCATTCATTTTAGGTACTTGTATGGAATTGAAAAATAACATGCGGGTATGGATTGTAATCATGATAGCATGCGTATATATGGGATGTTTTGTGTAGCTTTGTATTTCGTGAATCAGATAGAAATATACTGTTTCACCGTATGAGTTAAATAAGGGCTTGTGCTTAAATTCAATATGGTTGCAATTTCACATAGACATATAGTGATTTTGGTTATATTGATGATTACATGGTGTCTATTGCATGTGGATCTTTGTGTAAGTAGGTCATAATGCATTGAAAAATGGTTATGTCTACATTAGTGCTCTTGGCTACTTTCCGTGATATGTGAACGATCTTGCATGATGGTGGTAATTAGATGAATTATTAAATGAAGTTAGGATCCCATTATTTTCGATTTGATTTATTTCGTTATTATTCTTATTTTAGTTATTATTTGATTTTATAGTAATTTGCAATCATAATCATAATTATTGGTTTAAGCATATAAAAATAGTGATAGAGTTGATGCATAATAATTTGATTTAGCAACTTTCTCCGTGGATCGATACTCGACTTACTCTGTATTGCTTGTTGACACATGTATACTTGCATGAGTTAGAGCTCTTTTGTTAGAACTAAAAAAAAGAGGCATGCCTTCTCGGTCTTGAACATTTTGGTGCAATGTGACCCTTGAGCCACAATTAAAGCACACCCTCTTTCCTTCAAACAAACACCTACATGTTTCTTTCCATGATTGTTACACGCCTCCACCTTCTTCTTTTCCTTCCCTTGTTGATTTGGTGTCAATACCATTGTTCCACTTTCTTTCCAAGCGTTACTTAGTATGACTATCACCTTATCATCTTCACTCTTCTTTCCTTACGCTCTTGATTGTATGCGATGTATTACCTTCCCCGCTTACATCAATCGTTCTCTCAACCCATTGTAAGCAATTTTGTTGGAACATCGAGATTTGATTATATAGCGAGAAATTAGGATTGATTTGCGGTGCTCCACCGGCAAATTTACCAATTATGCAACCTTTGGATTTACGTTAGCTTCCCTATTGTATGTATATTCCTCGGGGATCTATTGACATTGTTGTCTTCTTCTAGGCGTCATCATACAATGTACTAGACTGTGGGCTTAGGCAGGATGACAGGGTCATTTCATATGCATCGCGTTAGTTAAAATTTTTATGAGAAAGGGTATCACTCACGATTCGGAACTAGAGCTAATAGTGTTTGCCCTGAGGATTTAACGATATTATTTTTGGGTAGTAGTGTGAGATATAAATAGACCATAAGTGTCTAAATTATATCCTCTCACAGAGATATTTAAGCATGTGTTTAAAGTGATAGTTGAAGTTGTTCAAGGATTATGACAGCAAAATCCTAAACGACTATGGTTGTCGATGTTTTAAGGAAAAAGGTAGTAGTTATTTTTGTTAAATGTGTAAGATGGGTTCATAATAGAAAGGAAAAATTTATGGTAGGAGGTAAGATATATGAAAAGTCAGAGGAGAAGCTATTCAGATAGAAAATCGTACAGCTTTGTGGGATAGAGTAAAGGAAGAGTAGCTCCAAGATGAAGAAACTAGGTTTCGCTAATACCAGGAATTGAAAATAAAGTTTTGTATAAAACTTATATATTGAATCAACTAGGGAGCAAGAAAATATATATTGCCTTCGATAATACTATTGGTGGCAAGATATGGTGGTAGATTCTACGGTATGTCAAAGTTAACATATTATCTATCGATCAGTGTGTGAAGTTATATGTTAACGAAATTGTTTCAAGGCACGGTGTTTCAGTGTCAATTGTGTTGAACCGAGATTCATGATTCACATCGAATTTTCAGAAAGGTTTGCAAGAATGTGTGGAACGCAATTAGAAATAAGTATGTCATATCGTTTGCAAATCGATTGCCAAATTAAAAGGAAATCCAGACTTCGGAAGGCGTGCTAAGCACACGAGAAGTTTTCGATAATGTTATACGAGGAATTCGTATTGAACAAGTTATGGGCAAGTTAAGACTCTATGGCGGGAGGTTTCTTTCGTATCCAGAGTGTGTTGGGAGGCCAGGGAAGGCGGATTGGATCGAGAGGCGATGCTTATGCCTCTTCTTTATCGATAGGATTCCATCATTTGCGATCTCCCGTGAAGGAGACAAGGCGAGGCAATCAACGAGCAGGAGATGAGGAGGTCGGGACTCCTAAACACGACTTGTTGCATTAGAAATTGCCAAATCTGAGAGAAATCCCCACCTACCAGAGACAGTGAATAAATTAAAAGTAAGATGTGGGATTTCAATTGAGGACTCATATGGTAGCTAAGTCCTACAAACCTTTGTATGGGCAGAGGTTTTCTGCATATACTTGGTTTATCACATTGATAATCATTGGAATATTGGTATCGCACTATCAATGTATATGTGATGGAAAGATGATTCTTTTCTCATGTATATATTTGATAGTTAGAGGTTTTTAAGATTAAGTTAGATGATATTAAAATTAGGATCGGTTCTTAAAACTAAAGCATATGGTAAGTTCGTGATTCATAATCATATGGTATGTTTTGACCCCCTCAGCGAATGGACGCCTATGGTCTGACTAGGATAAGTTCTAAAACTCATATGATTATGGCAAGTTCCTGAATTTCCAAAGTGTAGTAAGTTTGATGAACCATATTGGGTATAAAACGGTTATGGTATAGGGAGCATTGATAGAGTTGAAAAGATGGTTTTGAGGTATCCTTACCTCTACAGTCAGGGTGCATTCGTAATATTTTTTTTATGTTTTGGTGATATGATCGAACAAGCCCGAATACAATCATGTGATCAAGTACGAATCGTTATAGATGTCCTACTGATAAGTGGGTTTTATATCAACGAATTGACGTCCAATTTTAAGCTTAATTATTGTTAAATCCTTGTTTCTATGTTCTTCTTTTACTTGTTTCTTGTTATTTTATGTATAGAATGGGTTGTGTGGTGCATGATTGCAAAAGGAAAGCATTTGAAGCTATTTAGGAGCAAGTTTGAAGTTCAAGCCAAGTCGGGGAAGCGAGAACCCATTGCGCGTCGGTGGGCCTAAATAAAACTAACACCCCGGGCAAGTGGGGTCTTCATATTTGGTTTGTAGTAACCATGCCCATCGGGGCGGGTGTTTTATATGCTTATACCCCGTCACGTAAATGAGGGGTGCCAAAGCTGGATTCTCCTATCTTGCCTTGAACTCTGCTGGGACATGAAAATCAGCACTTGGATAGCATATGGACTCTGTTTAGTATGGGACTTCGACCAAGACTTGTGTGCTGGATATATATTGCTAAACAAACAACAAAATAAAGAGCATGCAAAGCAATTAACAGCAAGTAATTACAGATTTTCATATTGAGTAACGGAGTGAAGATTTTGAAGAATGTTCATATCGATTATGGATAAAGGCTAAAGTGAAGGGTGTTCTGCGTTATTCTTTTGCTTTAGTTTATATTTGTAATTGAGAAGATGTTATTTTTGATTTATTCAGTTATTATTTCATTTATTATGAACTAATCACTTTTTAGGCTTAAGACGGATCTTTAAGTGAAACGATGATTATGTAATCTTTGAATTCAGATTTAATAAGCTATTATTCGGTTTATCTATATTAATTTGGCGTGAATTTATGAATTGCCTGATCAACGATTCTTTGTGGACTTGTATGAACTCGAGAGATGAAGTACAAGTCTAAACTTAGTTAATATAGCATGTGTTCTTGATTTATGTGAATGTACAGAATCTTGATGAATGTTAGGGTAGAGATATGCTTGACATCGCATGTAATCAGATAAAGAACTTGAACTTAAACTTTCTTTAATTATAATTCACATAGAGATATAGTGAGTTAGTTGATTAAGGTGTTTAACGTAATTCTATCTTAATTGTGGATTTGGGTTAATACGGTATTAGTGCATCGAGAGGTGGCTAGTGCTACGTATGTGTTCTTGATTAATAAACTGGGATTAGTGAATTAAACTGGAATAAAGGTGTAATAATCTGAGTGATGCTTAGAGTGAAGTCGGAAGCCTAATTCTCTGTTATTTGTTTGAAAATTCAGTTTTTAGCATTTATTGATTGTTTGGTGATTTTATTATTTTGAATATTTTAGTTACACACTAGAAATTGATTAGTTTAATAAAATTAGGATTAATAGGAAATTGGTAATTGTGAGGTTTAAATTCTATTTACAGTCTCTGAGGGAACGATACTCTACTTACTATTATATTACTTGTTGACCACGTATACTTGCGTGTTGTGCGTAATTAGATTTTACCCAACAAGTTTTTGGCGCCATTGCCGGGGAATTTAGTATAGATTTTAATATTTTACGATATCAGTTTAATTAGTCCAGTTTTACTTAAACAATTTTTATTTTTGTTTTGTTCCTCTTATTTGAGTTTTTGAAGTGGTTTTATCTGAACTCGGTCCAAAATCCAAACTTGCTTCCTTTTGAGGGCGACATTGAGAGGCGGTTTTGAGAGGTTAAGTAAGTGGATCAAGGAAACAAGGAAGACTTTGAAATTACGAAAAAGAAGAGGCAATGGCATTTGAAGACCGAAGCGTTGAGGACTTCGCCACACACAAGGTGACCGAGTGCGATCGAGCATCACCGAAGCACTGCAATAGCTGCGAACACATTTGAAATCAAGCTTGGGACGATTCAAATGATTCAAAATTCAGTTCAGTTTGGGGGATTGGCAAATGATGATCCGAACGAACATCTAGTCAGCTTTTTGGAAATTTGTGACACCTTCAAGTATAATGGGGTGTCGGATGATGCGGTGAGACTTCGCTTGTTCTCATCACCTTATGGGACAAGGCAAAGAGTTTGTTACACTCTCTACCGCCGGGATCGATAACTACATGGGAAGACCTCTCTTAGAAGTTTCTTGCAAATTTTTTCCCACCAGCAAAAACTGCAAAAATGAGGAATGAGATAACAATGTTTGAGCAGCAACATGGGGAATCGTTGTACAAGGCATGGGAGAGATACAAGGAATTGATCAGAAAGTGCCCGCATCATAGATTGCCTAAGTGGATGCAAATGAATACTTTCTGTAATGGACTACATGGGAATTTCAGGACCAGTATTGATGCAGCGTCGGGTGGAGCGTTCATGGCTAAGAGTTATGAGGAGGCCTACAATTTGATTGAGACAATGGCGGCTAATAACTACCAGTGGCCCATGGCAAGAATGACACAGGCAAAGGCAGCTGGAGTGTTAGAAGTAGATGGTGTAACGACAATACAAGCATAAATTTCAAAGACTTTCAAAAAAAATTGGATCTTATAGCGAGAACACACAGTGCGAAAGTTGCGATTCGTTTATGAATTGTGCATTGGGTGAGCATCCTACATATCAATGCGTAATCAACCCAGCGTTCGTGCAATTTGTGGGCATCTACAACAGGATTCCACAGAACATGTATCAGAATAATTACAACCAGGGGAATAGGAATCACCCGAATTTCTTATGGAGTAATAATCAGCAACATCAAGCTCCACGACCATCATATCCCCCAGGTTTTCGAAGAATCATCAACAATCGGCGCAACATCAAGAAAGAAAATCGATTTAGAGGAGTTGTTGTCAAAATATATAACAAGAAATGAGGCAAAGAATGAAAAACCAAGCAATGGCCATCAAGAATTTGGAAAATTAGATGGGACAAATTGCCTTAGCATTGAACAACAGAGACCATGAGGACTCTCTAAGAGTGACACCAAGAGAAATCCGAAGGAAACCACTTAACAAATGTCGTCGGCAATCACGTTAAGAAGTGGAAAACATCTAGATGGGAAAGGTGCATAAAATTCAGCTATATCGGATGACAAAATTGATGACAGCAAGGTGGTTGTAGAAAAATAGAGTGAGGATAAGCAAATTGAGAAAACAAAGTTAGATGACAAGCTAGTTGTGTATCCTCCACCACCATTTCAGAAAGAGTCCAAAAATAGAAATTAGATAAGCGGATTTGCGAAATTTTGGAAGTTTTAAGAAACTTCAAATTAACATCCCGTTTTGCGAAGCCACACAAGCGAGAGCAGATGCCGGAGTTATGCGAAGTTCATGAAAGGGATTACGTCGCCCAAAAAAGAAATTGGAAGACATCGAAACGGTGGCATTAATAGAGGTGTGTAGTGCGGTTTCTGTTGAAAGTTGCCACCAAAGTTGAAAGACCCGGGGAGTTTCACCATTCCATACATGATTGGGAATATGGCGTTTAACAAATGTTTGTGTGATTTTGGAGTGAGTGTGAACCTTATGCCATTATCAGTTTACACAGAATTGGATTTGCCCACGCCAAAGCCTACAAACATCTCATTGCAGTTAGCGAATAGGTTAGTCACATATCCGAGAGGCATTGTAGAGGACATATTGGTTAAGGTTGATAAGTATATATTCCCCGCGGATTTTATTATTCTGGATTTTGAGGAGGATAAGAACATCCCGATTATCCTTGTGACACCCCCAAATCTAGGTACTCCATTCCCACAAGATTTGGTGTTCACTATCCAAAACATTACATCTAACTACCCATCATCAAAGGATAAAGACATAATTTAAATAACTTAAACAATACAATAGTCTTTCCCATTAAAGGGTTACATCATCTCAAAACAATCCCAGGTAATCTAACCTTAAATTTATTACATCAGTTTGCGAAAAACATCATATATTAAAACAAGTCTTTAACATAATTCATTAAAATAAAAATTCTCATAAGTCTTCAACACTTGGACATCTTGCCCTTTCCTTTGCTAGTAGATGGCTCATCGACTTTCTCTATTTTAGCTGCAGTGTTAAATGCAAGAGTGAGCAAACAATTGCTCACTGATATAGGAAGTAGCAATGATAACAACATGAGAATGAACATCGAATGCTGAACAATAATAAACTTGTTCTACGAATCAAAATAGAAAACAAGTTCGTGTTTAACATCTGAGGGTCTTAAGACCACGAACTATGTCTCCGGTATTAAGGTATTATTACCTCAACCTTAACAGTCATTTAGACTATACAGACCCTTCTTAACGTACTTAGGGGGATCAACCCTTTGTATCATGTATTGTGGACAAACATCTAAACGTTACACGTATAAAATCCCCTATTCTAGGGTTGTTCGTCTCAGCTTGAATTTAGAATTTCCGCACTAAAGAGAGTTTAGCTCGGAACTAACTTATTAGTGTTTCTATAATTTTAGAACACTGTTCGATTGTAGATTAATTCAATCAATAAAGGTTTGCTTACTACTTGAAGGTTTAATACAACAATAAAGCTTTGAACAAGGTTATCAAAGTCAAAGATTGAATAACAACAATATATAATTGAGTAAACATGATATACATGCAAAGCGCTATATTCAGAAGAGTTAGAACAATCTCCTTTGAATGATAATAATGAAAGTAAAACTCGCTCGATGTAACGAATTAGGTTACAAGAGCTTGTACAATCATACACGAGATAGAATCAATAGGTTTGCTTAACTTCAAAGTAAAATTTAGGAATAAAAAGATTGATTGACTTAAAGATAGAATAGCTATGAAACAGACGTAATTGTAATTGAGATAGGGTAAATAAACTTGCTCAATAATCACAAGGTAGAGTTAGAAAACTTGCTCAACAAAAGTTTAGGGTAAGAAACTTGCCTTGTACGTAAGCTACACAAGTAATAATATTCATGATTACCTACATATATCATTAAAATCGCAACAATAATTAGTTACATTAACTTCCATTTCATTAGTTTAGTTTTCATTTTAATCAAGTCTATAATCCTTAATTTAGGACTTGATTATCCTACTCATTCATGTAACACGAAACTAAATTCTCAATTATATCATAGTATACGACATGGTGATTATAAAACAATTCCAATTCAAGTGACTTCACATTACGAACTTTCACAACTTACTAATTCATAATCTATAATTTTGGCGTTGTGATTATAATACACTACTATTCCTTGTAACATGTTTTAGGTCTTTTACAAACCATTAAATTATGTTAAGTTAACAATTTCCAAGCAATGTCATATACTTGTTCTGACTGGTACGATTGACCATCATGGCCAGCACTAGTTTTTTTATTCGGTTAAAAGACATGCTTGCAGCGGCATAGACGTATGACGATGCAGAACAAATGTGACATAGCATGATGCATCAGTTTTAGTTTTGCAAAACGCGAACTTAGACTCTGCTATAGGCCAAAAATCCCAATTATACAGAAATTCACCAAACTTCAACATCTAAAACTTTTTAATATTATAGTTACACATGTTAAACACCATTCTATATACAAAACATTACATATACATCATTTTGAGGAATCAAAACCATAGTTTTTCCAAATATCTTCCATTTTTACACTTTTAACGAATTTGATTGCCACGAATTCGTTTCTTAATCATTTGACACGATTCGAACTACGTCGCTTTCGATTCTTAACATATTAACATAATCCAATAACAAATTACAGATTAAAACACATATAGAGCATGAAATTTTGTACATTCTAAGCCATATTAGAAGAACATAAACACTGATATTTCAATTTCTTTTCTACAAAGCCAATTCCTCATGAATTACACAAACAAGTATCAAGTATACATGACGATTACAGATTTTACAAACTATATGCACATACCTCTACCACCATTCACATGATTTCCAAATAACATCAAAAAATATATATATACATATACTACCAAAACTAAAATAAAAATAGGAATAGTTTATACCTTGAATCTTTGATGGTATGATAGCCAAATTAAGAGAAATCCTTTCCCCAAAACCCTTCTTCTCTAACCCTCCAATATCACTGTGTTCTCTTCTTCCAAGCTCTCTCTCAACACTATGTGTTTCCTTCTCTCTGAACTTAGCCTTAGAAAAATAGACGCGTAGGAATTATAAATTGACTCCCACTTCCCCCACTAACGTCAGGTAAAAAAATATAAAAAGTTTGCATCAGTTAAAATAAGCCAAAGGCCACAAGGCCTTGTTTGGCTAAACACATAAACCCCAAACTAGATTATTTTAATAATATTTTTATTATATAGTTACACTTGTCACACATGTAACCCATTTTAATAGCTTATAATTTATAATTATAATAATTATATTCGTATTATAATTATGCTTATAATAAATAATTAAATAATTATATATCTAATTTAATTAATAAATTAGAAACATCACTTTGTTTAATTTATTTATTTCTTTTAAATTAAACAATTCATTTAATTTAATTATCTTCTTAAATATTAAGCAATTGATTTAATTTAATTATTTCTTAAATTAAATCCATCAAATAAAATTATCATTACTCAATTTAATTAATCAATTTAGTTACTAAATTAATTCACCATAATTCATAAATTATTTATTTTCCTCAATAAATAAATTATTTAAAATATTTATTTAATTCCATAAATATTTAAATTATATTACAAGTTTCTCGATCGTTATATCCTTCCCTCCTTAAAAGGATTCTGTCCCCAGAATCACAACTTGAAAAATTTATTCGCTACATTCTTCCCTCCTTAACAAGATTTTGTCCCCAGAATCGCTATACAAGATCAAGCAAACAATTGAGGATAATTCTTCATCATAACGCTTTCAAGTTCCCACATAGCTTCCTCAGCATTGTGGTTCCTCCAGATTACCTTAACAGAAGGTATCATCTTATTCCTCAATACTTGCTCTTTTCTGTCAACAATTTGAACAGGGACTTCTTCATATGACAAATCTTTCTCAAACTGTAAGGGCTCTTGTTCGATAACATGTTTATAATCCGGTTTATATGGTCTCAATACCGAGACATGGAAAATATTATGAATATGTTCCAACTCTGGAGGTAAAGCTACCTCATATGCCACTTCACCAATTCGTTGAAGCACTTCAAAAGGTCCTATAAATCTAGGGCTCAATTTTCCCTTTTTTGCCAAATCGAATTTTCCCCTTCCAGGGAGACACTTTCAAGAAAACATAACTACCGACATCAAATTCTCTATTTTGTCGATGTTGATTGGCATATTTCTTCTGTCTATCCTGTGCAACTATTAATCTTGCTCGAATAACCTTGATGATCTCGACAGTCTGTTGTACCAATTCTGGACCCAATAGCTGACGTTCACCTACCTCGTCCCAACATAACGGAGTTCTGCACTTCCTGCCATATAATGCTTCGTAAGGCGGCATGCCAATACCCACATGATAACTATTATTATAAGCAAATTCCGCTAATGGTAGATGGTCCCAATTTCCCTTGAAATCCATGATACATGCTCTGAGCATATCTTCTAGTGTTTGGATGGTTCTCTCTCACTCATCCATTTGGTTTGAGGATGGTACTGCGTGCTCATTCTCACCTGTGTCCCCAAGCACTCTTGTAGTCGTTTCCAGAAATTAAATGTGAAATGTGGATCTCTGTCTAATACAATAGACACAGGTACACCGTGTCTCGACACAATTTCCTTCACGTACAGTTTTGCTAACCGATCTAGGGTAAATCGAATCTTGATTGGAAAAAAGTGTGTTGACTTCGTCAATCGATCGGCAATCACCCAAATGGCATCGTAACCTTGTTGGGTTGGAAGACCTAACACAAAATCTATTGTGATATGCTCCCATTTCCATTCTGGTATCTCCAACGGTTGTAATAATCTGCTTGGCCTTTGATGTTCGATTTTTTCGACACGTTAAGCATTTTGCCACACACATTCACCCACATCCTCTTCATATTCGGCCACCAAAAATGATGTCTAAGATCTTGGTACATCTTTGTACTCCCGGGGTGAATCGAATATCTTGAATTGTGAGCTTCATTCAAAATTTCTTCTTTAACTTCTGGTACTGGCAGAACCCAAATTCTCCCTTCGAATCAAAGTAACCCTTCAGAATCAATTTTGTATTTGTTTTCCTCACCTACAAATATTTTTTGTTTTATCTTTTCGCAGTCTTCATCATGAAGTTGTGCATTTTTCACCCTATCTACCAACGTTGAACTATTTCCCATCTGGAATAACTTTTCATCGGATTCTGTTGGATATTTAATTTCTAACTCCATCTTAGCCATTTCGACACTAGCTTCTCCTGAAAGCGATTAACAACATTAACTTCTCCGTCCCTTCCTACTTAGAGCATCAAGAACAACATTCGCTTTTCCGGGATGATAAAAATCTCACAATCATAATCTTTGATCGGCTCCAACAATCTTTTTGTCTCATATTCAAATATTTTTGTGTAAAATATACTTGAGACTTTTTATGGTGGGTATATATCTCACACCGCTCTCCATAAAGATAATGTCTCCAAATTTTCAGGGCAAACACCACCGCCGCAAACTCCAAGTCATGAGTCGGATACCCTTTCTCGTAATCTTTCAACTATCGTGATGAATACGCAATAACTCTGCCATTTTGCATAAGCACATAGCCTAGTCCTTTATGTGATGCATCACTATATACTACAAAATTTCTCAGATCATCGTGCAACGACAACAACACAGTCTTTGAACTCAACCTCTTCTTTAACTCTCGAAAACTTTCCTCACACTTATCTGTTCAAACAAATTAACCGCCTTCCTAGTTAAATTCGTCAACGGAGTCGCGATCTTGGAAAAGTCCTGAATAAAACGCCTGTACTAACCCGCCAATCCTAAGAAACTCCTTACTTCTGACGGTGTCTTCGGCTGATCCCAGTTTATTACAGCTTCAACCTTTGATGGATCTACCGAAATTTCGTCCTTATCAATAATGTGTCCGAGAAACTGTACACATTCCAACCAAAATTCACATTTTGAGAACTTAGTGTACAACTTCTCTTTTTTTAACGTCTCCAACGTCAATCTCAAGTGTTCCACATGTTCCTCTTTGGTTTTGGAACATACCAATATATCATCAATAAACACCACCACAAATTTGTCTAAGAATGGTTTAAACACCCTGTTCATCAAGTCCATGAACGCTGCAGGTGTGTTGGTTAAACCAAAATACATAACCAGAAACTCGTAATGACCATATCGAGTCCTGAACGCTATTTTTGGTACATCCTCCGGCCTCACCTTCAACTGATGATAACCACTCCTCAGGTCTATCTTAGAGAAATACCTCGCTCCCTTCAACTGATCGAACAGGTCATCGATTCTAGGCAATGGATACTTATTTTTAATCGTGACCTTATTCAATTCTCGGTAATCAATGTAGAGCCGCATCGATCCGTCTTTCTTCTTAATAAACAACCCGGTGCTCCCATATGATACACACTGGGTGAATATACTTCTTGTCAAGAAATTCTTGTAATTGCACCATCAACTCTTTCATCTCTACCGGGGGAATTCTATATGTTGCCTTAGATATCGAGGTCGTTCCTGGTAATAAATCAATCACGAACTCGATTTGTCGACCCGAAGGAAGACCCGGCAAATCGTCTGGAAATACATCTGCAAAATCTCTTATGATCGGTATCTCTTCTAGCTTCTCACTCTCTTCTTCACAGATCGACTATGTAGGCTAAGTATCCTACACATCCTCGTCTCAACAACTTTGGCTTGCATCACCGCCGACAACTTGTTTGTCGAGGTGACTTCTTCGCCAAAGAACACAACCTTTGACTTGAGTCATAAGGTTAATACACTTCCTTTGGCGATCAATTCGCGCTCCATAATTGAATAACCAATCCATTTCGAAGATAACATCAAATTCACCTAGTCTAATTGGTATCAAGTCTACCATCAACTCGTGACCTTTTATAATCACTCTATAATTCCTATATATGTATCGGCGACAGAATCACTTCCTATTCGCAATCACTATACTTAAGGGAAATTCTAATTCTTCTTGAGGCAAATCTAAATTCTGAGAAAATTCATCGGATATAAATGAACAAGTAGCACCCGAATCAAATAGTACATAAGCATTAATACCATTAATCGGAATGATACGACACCACATCCTTAGATCAGACAAAGATCCCCGCATTTATCATATTGAAAGTTCTCGCAGAGGGTCTGCTGATGACTATCTTTGGTCAAATGATAGTCAATGCACCACCACCGTTGTTGTTTCCTTTTCCACCACTTGCACTTCCCGTTAGCTTCTTAGGGCAATCACGAGCCATGTGATCCTTTGAACTGCAGGTAAAGCATGCTCCTTTCTTCGCACTAAAATAGTTCAGTACAATGTGTCCCTCCTGACCACAGTTGAAACACACCCTCTTTCCCTTCAAACATACCCCAGTATGGTTCTTCCCGCACGTCATACAAACTTCAAACTCTTTCTTCTGCTGATTTCCTTGTTGTCCTCCCGCAGTCGAATTCTCACTCCACTTCCTCTTCTGACTGTTACTTCCAACATTACTTCCACCAGCCTTATTTTCATTCTCATTATTCCTCTTCTTTTGTTCTTGATTGTACTTGGTCAATGCATCGCTTACACGCTTAGCTGATTCCTCCTTGAAATCATCTTTCAATTTCTCCATGTCAGTCTTCATCTTTTCGTTTACTGCCAACATGTCTTCATGCTGACCCTTGGTATGAACTAGGTCCCACTCCGTGTTTCCAAGGCGTGAGTCGAGTTCTTGAATCTCTGCATCCTTCTGCTCCATCGAAGCGTGATGCATCTCAACCATCTCCTTCAGCTCCTCAACTTTGTCCTGTAATTCTATGTTACGGTCGTATAGAGCATCATACATCTCAGCTGATATGGGGTTTGGTGGAAACTCCTTAGGATCCTCTTCCTCATCATCCTCCTCTATCTCCTCAGAACTATCCTCCTCGGGATCGGTCACAGGCTCATCCTCCTGGATTAAATGCTCCCGTACTACGTGAATATCTTGGGGTTTGTCGTCTCTAGGATTCTGAGGTATCGCTTCCCTAGCTGGACTGGATCCTCCTTCGTTAGACATCCTGACAACAAAATATTTTAAGTTTTACTTAACATTTTCGATACTCGCGAGCACATAAGTTATTAACACATAGCACATAATGTCTTTCATTGTTTAGCCTCAATGGATACCTTAATCCATTCCTTAAAACTCGATAAGAGTTGGACACCTCTATGTTTTTTGTCTCCTTAAAGGTTACTTCTTAAGGTTTCCCCACCTAAGGTTCATAACCTAAAGCTTTGATACCAACCTGTGACACCCCCAAATCCAGGTACTCCATTCCTACAGGATTTGGTGTTCACTATCCAAAATATTACATCTAACAACCCATCATCAAAGGATAAAGACATAATTTAAATAAATTAAACAATACAATAGTCTTTCCCATTAAAGGGTTACATCATCTCAAAATAATCCCAGGTAATCTAACCTTAAATTTATTACATCGGGCCATAAAAACATCATATATTAAAATAAGTCTTTAACATAATTCATTAAAATAAAAATTCTCATAAGTCTTCAACACTTGGACATCTTGCCCTTTCAATTGCTAGTAGATGGCTCATCGACTTTCTCTATTTTAGCTGCAGTGTTAAATGCAAGAGTGAGCAAACAATTGCTCACTGATATAGGAAGTAACAATGATAACAACATGAGAATGAACAACGAATGCTGAACAATAATGAACTTGTTCTACGAATCAAAATAGAAAACAAGTTCGAGTTTAACATCCGAGGGTCTTAAGATCACGAACTATGTCTCCGGTATTTAGGTATTATTACCTCAACCTTAATGATCATTTAGACTATCTGAGACCCTTCTTAACGCATTTCTAGGGGGATCGACCCTTTGTACCATGTATTGTGCACAAACATCTAAACGTTACACGTACAAAATCCCCTATGCTAGGGTTGTTCGTCTCAACTTGAATTTAGAATTTCCGCACTAAAGAGAGTTTAGCTCGGAACTAACTTATTAGTGTTTCTAGAATTTTAGAACATTGTTCGATTGTAGATTAATTCAATCAATAAAGGTTTGCTTACTACTTGAAGGTTTAATACAACAATAAAGCTTTGAACAAGGTTATCAAAGTCAAAGATTGAATAACAACAATATATAATTGAGTAAAAATGATATACATGCAAAGCGCTATATTCGTAAGAGTTAGAACAATCTCCTTTGAATGATAATAATGAAAGTAAAACTCATTTCGATGTAACGTAATTAGGTTACAAGAGCTTGTACAATCATACACGAGATAGAATCAATAGGCTTGCTTAACTTCAAAGTAAAATTTAGGAATAAAAAGATTGCTTGACTTAAAGATAGCATAGCTATGAAACAGACGTAATTGTAAATGAGATAGGGTAAATAAACTTGCTCAATAATCACAAGGTAGAGTTAGAAAACTTGCTCAACGAAAGTTTAGGGTAAGAAACTTGCCTTGTACGTAAGCTACACAAGTAATAATATTCGCCAATTACCCTACATATATCATTAAAATCGCAACAATAATTAGTTACATTAACATCCATTTCATTAGTTTAGTTTTCATTTTAATCAAGTCTATAATCCTTAATTTAGGACTTGATTATTCTACTCATTCATGTAACATGAAACTGAATTCTCAATTATATCATAGTATACGGCATGGTGATTGTAAAACAATTCCAATTCAAGTGACTTCACATTACGAACTTTCACAACTTACTAATTCATAATCTATAATTTTGGCGTTGTGATTACAATACACTACTATTCCTTGTAACATGTTTTAGGTCCTTTACAAACCATTAAATTATGTTAACTTAACAATTTCCAAGCTATGCTATTAACTGCTCAAAGACTGGGTCTCGACCGACCATTGGTAATGGCTTTTTACATCGTTACAATACAGCATGGCATGGCCAATATGACAATAACGCTACCGAAGACATCGATCGGTTTTTGCAAAATGCAAACTTAGACTCGGTTATAGGCCAAAAATCCCAATTCTACAGAAATTCACCAAACTTCAACATCTAAAACTTTTTAATATTATAGTTACACATGCTAAACACCATTTTATATACAAAACATTACATATACATCATTTTGAGGAATCAAAACCATAGTTTTTCCAAATTTCTTCCATTTTTACACTTTTAATGAATTTGATTGCCACGAATTCGTTTCTTAATCATTTGACACGATTTGAACTACGCCGCTTTCGATTCTTAACATATTAACTTAATCCAATAACAAATTACAGACTACAACACATATAGAGCATGAAATTTTGTACTTTCTATGCCATATTATAAGAACATAAACACTGATATTTCAATTTCTTTCCTACAAAGCCAATTCCTCACGAATTAGACAAACAAGTATCAAGTATACATGACGATTACAGATTTTACAAACTATATGCACATACCTCTACCACCATTCACATGATTTCCAAATCACATCAAAAAATATATATATACATATACTACCAAAACTAAAAATAAAAATAGGAATAGTTTATACCTTAAATCTTTGATGGTATGATAGCCAAATTAAGAGAAATCCTTTCCCTAAAACCCTTCTTCTCTAACCCTCCAATATCACTGTGTTCTCTTCTTCCAAGCTCTCTCTCAATACTATGTGTTTCCTTCTCTCTGAACTTAGCCTTAGAAAAATAGACGCGTAGGAATTATAAACTGACTCCCACTTCCCCCACTAACGTCAGGTAAAAAAATATAAAAAGTTTGCATAAGTTAGAATAAGCCAAAGGCCACAAGGCCTTGTTTGGCTAAACACATAAACCCCCAACTAGATTATTTTAATAATATTTTTATTATATAGTTACACTTGTCACACATGTAACCCATTTTAATAGCTTATAATTTATAATTATAATAATTATATTCTTATTAGAATTATGCTTATAATAAATAATTAAATAATTATGTATCTAATTTAATTAATAAATTAGAAACATCACTTTGTTTAATTTATTTATTTCCTTTAAATTAAACAATTCATTTAATTTAATTATCTTCTTAAATATTAAGCAATTGATTTATTTTAATTATTTCCTTAAATTAAATCCATCAAATAAAATTATCATTACTCAATTTAATTAATCAATTTAGTTACTAAATTAATTCACCATAATTCATCAATTATTTATTTTCCTCAATAAATAAATTATTTAAAATATTTATTTAATTCCATAAATATTTAAATTATATTACAAGTTTCTCGATCGTTACAATCCTAGGGAGACCTTTCTTGGCTACGGGTAGGACACTCATCGACGTACAAAAAGGTGAATTTACTATGAGGGTCCAAGATCAAGAAATAAAATTTAACGTGTTTAAGGCCATGAAATTCCCTACGGATGAAGAAGAATGTTTTAGGATGGATCTCATTGACCAAATAATCAGCGAAGACATGAACAAGAGTTTGGTGAACGATCTATTGGAAATGACATTATTGAGGGATAAAGAGTTCGATGATCCGGAATTCGTGGACTATTTGCTGATGCTAGACTCCCTGTCATGAGTTAGCAGATTTAAAACACCCTTTGAATCATTGCACACGGAGGATAAAGCCACAGCAAGGATAAAACCGTCATTGGAGGAGCCATCGACTCTTGAACTTAAGCCACTCCCTAAACACCTTAGGTATGCGTATTTAGGCAATTCTAATTCTCTACGTTATTATTTACATTGTACTTAACGATTTGCGGGGAAGAAAAGTTCTTTGAGAGTCTTTGAGGACCACAAATCGGCTATAGGATGGACAATTGTGGATATAAAGGGAATCAGCCCATCCTTTTGCATGCATAAAATTTTGATGGAAGACGATGTAAAACCAACAGTGGAGCAACAGAGATGGCTCAACCCTATTATGAAAGAGGTAGTCAAGAATAAAATACTGAAATGGTTGGATGCGGGTATCATTTACCCGATTTCAGACAGTAAGTGGGTTAGTCCAGTGTAATGTGTGCCAAAAAAGGGAGGAACGACCGTGGTTCAGAATGATGACAATGAGCTGATTCCGACAAGGATAGAGACTGGTTGGAGGGTTTGCATGGACTACAGGAAATTGATTAAGGTAACCCGCAAAGATCACTTTCCTTTGCCCTTTATCGATCAAATGTTGGACAGATTGGCGGGACATGAGTACTACTGCTTATTGGATGGATACTTGGGTTATAATCAAATCGTCATCGCTCCTGAGGATCAAGAGAAGACTACATTTACATGCTCATACGACACATTCGCATTCAGGAGAATGTCGTTCGGTTTGTGTAATGCACCTGCCACCTTCCAGCGGTGTATGATGGCCATCTTCTCAGATATGGTGGAGAAGAATGTGGAAGTCTTCATGGACGACTTCTCTGTCTATGGGGATAACTTTGATGCGTGTTTGGAAAATTTGGTAATGGTCTTAGAAAGATGCACCGAAACGAATTTGGTCCTTAACTGGGAAAATTGCCACTTTATGGTGGAAGAAGGTATAATTTTAGGGCACAAGGTCTCTGCTCAAGGATTGGAGGTCGATAAAGCTAAGCTGGAAACAATTGAGAAATTGCCTCCACCGAGTTCAGTTAAAGGAATTAGAAGTTTTTTGGGCCATCTTTGGGTTCTACAGAGATTCATAAAGGACTTTCTAAAATTTCAAAACTTTTGTGCGATCTTTAGAGAAGGATTCGGTTTTCAAGTTTGATGAAGAGTGTAAATGGGCATTCGAGTTGTTAAAGAAGAAATTGACTACAGCTCCCGTGATCATCGCACCGAATTGGAATGTGCCTTTTGAGCTAATGTGTGATGTCAGTGACTATGCAGTTAGGGCTATTTTGGGTCAACATCGAGAGAAAGTATTTCACGCGATATATTATACAAGTAAGACACTCACGGAAACTCAAATAAACTACACAACTACGAAAAAGGAATTGCTTACAGTGGTGTATATGTTCGATAAATTTTGGGCCAATTTGATCGGAACAAAGGTGATAGTCTACACAGATCACTCGGCTATTCGGTACTTAATTGCGAAAAAAGATACTAAGCCACGCCTTATCAGATGGATTCTCCTTTTACAAGAGTTTGATTTAGAAATAAAGGATAGAAAGGGGATGCAGAACCAAGTCGCCGATCATTTGACTAGGCTGGAAAATCAAGATAAGCAAAAAGAGGACAAGGGTGTAATCAACGAGTCATTCCCGGATGAGCAATTGTTTAGGATAAATACAGAATTTCCATGGTATGTGCACTTCGCGAATTATCTAGTGAACAACATACTTCCCCCTGATCTTACACGACAATAGAAAAAGAAGTTTCTTCATGACGTCAAGTGGTATATGTGGGATGAACCTTACTTATTCAAACAGTGCGCCAACAAAATGATCAGAAGATGTGTGCCCTACAGTGAAGTGAAGAATATACTGCATGAATGTCACTCATCTGCATATGGAGGACATTATGGTAGTGAGAGGACAGCGGCAAAGGTGCTTCAATCCAGATTTTATTAGCCTACATTGTTTAAAGACACCCACCAATTTCTTAAAACATGTGATAGATGTCAAAGGGTGGGAAACATATCAAAAAGGAATGAGATGCCACTACAAACAACTCTAGAAGTTGAGATTTTTGATGTATGGGGCATAGATTTCATGGGACCATTCCTTCATCACTTAACAATTAGTACATTTTGCTCAGTGAGTGGATTACGCCTCAAAGTGGGTTGAAGCCACAGACTCCCATCTAACGATGCCAAAGTGGTCCTCAAATTCTTGCAGAAGAACATTTTTATGAGATTTGGCACGCCGAGAGCTATTATAAGTGATGAAGGTAGTCACTTCTGCAACAAATCATTTACAGCTCTATTAGCAAAGTATGGGGTCAACCACAAGGTAGCGACGGCGTATCATCCCCAAACAAGTGGGCAAGCTGAGGTTTCGAACAGGGAAGTAAAGAGAATCTTGGAAAAGGTGGTAAACACCCGAATCGAAAAGATTGGTCGCTCAGGTTAGACGATGCACTATGGGCTTACAGGACTGCGTATAAAACACCGATTGGTATGTCACCATATCAACTCCTATACGGGAAGGCTTGCCACTTACCGGTCGAGTTACAACACAAAGCCTATTGGGCAATGCAGAAACTGAATTTCGATCAAGCAGCTGTGGGGGAAAAGCGACTACTGCAATTAAACGAGCTCGATGAATTTTGACTTCAAGCCTACGAGAACTCTAAGCTATATAAGGAAAAGGTCAAGAGATGGCACGACCAAAAAATCATGCAAAGAACGTTTGAGCCAGGGCAATCAGTTCTATTGTTCAACTCATGGTTGAGATTATTCCTAGGCAAGCTTAAGTCAAGATGGTCGTGACCATTTACCATCAAAAGAGTTTTCTCTCATTGTGCCATTGAACTCTACAGTCGGAATCCATTAGAAACTTTCAAAGTCAATGGTCAACGATTAAAGCACTATTGGGGTGGCGAGTCCAACACAGATGTCATCGCCATCACATTAGCCGACGTACCATGAACAAGAAGTAGTCAGGCTGAACGACTTAAAATCAAGCGCTAATTGGGAGGCAACCCAATCATACTTTTATTTTTCTTATTTTCAATCATAACTGTTAGATTATAGTTTAGTATAATTAGTAATTTATAATAAGCTCATTAAGTAGTTACTATATTGTATGAGTCTTGTTAATCTCTCAACCATGCTCAAATTGATTGACAATCTAATAACTTTTATTTTTCATGGCTTATAGATTACATACACCACGTATGGCTAAGTTAATACCCTTTCACGGTAAAGTGGGTCTTGAATATCTGCAGCTTGCTCGGCAGTTACATGTTCAACTCCCATCCAACTCCCACTCTCATTACTTCTTTCTCAATTGAAGGTCCAACCCCCATCCATTACACCCACTTCACCCCCACGATTTCCACTACTCCATTACTTCTCCCCACCACTCCAATTCACTACTCCATTACTTCACATCACCATCTATATATAGTCATACCCTCACAACCCAAATTCCTCACAAACTTTCATCAACATCTCACAAGGCTGAGACTTAGGGCTTCCATAAAGGTGAGTATAGAGCAATTTAGAGTGAGTACTTTGTGTTCCAATTCCTCACCTCCAAGTAGCATAATAGATCAAAGTTTCAAGTTTTGTGGAGGTTAAATCACTGTGCACACTAATTGTTCGACGATTTACGTGAACCAAGTTTGGGGGGAGATATTGTTGTTAAGGCATCCGAGAATCAATGGCTTCACAACCCACATCAAAACAACAAAAGGGAGAAAGCTTAAGGCCCACACAACCAACACGGACCTTTGATCGTCAGAATTGTAAATCACTACCATGCCGACCCGCAGAATGCTTATATGATGACAAAAGCCCTTACACCAGAGCTGGGTTGGCAATAGGATCATGTCGATGGGGAAATGATGTAGTAAATTTATCAGAAAGGTTGTAACAAATTCACCAAGGAACCGGAGCCCGCTGTTGTCAACATAGTCAAGGAATTTTATGCGAATGCCGAGGACAAAGCCCCCTTCAATGCTTATGTGCGAGGTCAAATAGTACCGTTCAATGCCGATGCCATCAACACCTATTATCAATTACGAGTGCCTTGACAATGACAATATGCTCACCTACGTGATTTTGATCCGGACTATGAGGCGATACTCAAAGAAATGACTAAGTCGGGAACAACATGGATCAAAGGTCGGAAAGGAGGCACAGTTTTTCATAGCAAAGATCTCAGTCGGTATGGTAAAATTTGGTATGCCTTTTTATGTGCAAAATTCTATCCATCCCAAACACACATGGACGTGACCAAGGAGAAGGCACTCATCGCTATACGCCGATTGTGCAAGACTTCATCATTGATGTTCGGGGCCATAACTGCTTTTTCCATTCGCCGATGATCATGCGAGAAAACTTCAAAGCGGTTTGCCACACCCATCATTCATATGTGGATTGTGTTGCCAAGCGGGTGTTAGATGGTCGGATGATGAATCCACGCAGATGCCGCTTCGGTTACTAGATTACAAAATGATAGTGCGGTATTTGGTGTGGGCCAGAGGTGATTCCCATCCTCGAGGTCTAAGTTTTATTTTTCCATCAGCTTCGGAGGACGAAGTTGACACTGCAGACACCTCGGAGGATGAGGATGAGACTATGGGAGATCAAGGAACAGAGCAGATACCGCAGTCCGAGGCATTATCTAGTCCTCAGTTTCTTGCATTTCAGTGCCAAGTAGATGAGCACAATAAGCAAGCACGATGAGAGATAAGGCGTCTCGCTGCTAGGCAGGATCATATGTTCGAGGCAATGAACCTCTCATTCGCTTCATTGAACATGACTCTACAAAGTTTAAATCCAGTTGCCCAATTTCCATACTCAAAGCAATTTCATGCCAATGCCAAGGTTTCCGCCGAGTGACTCCGAGGAAGAAGATCAACCACCACCACCCCAAACTTAGGCGATTGCAGGGAAGTCCTCACACATTTTATTGCGATTATCCATACAAATAGATACAAACCCGTGCTTTACGGTGGGATTAATCATTTTGTTAATAATAAATTTATACATGCAATTAATAAATTAAAATATAATAAGAAGATGGTAGATTGTTGTGTGATTATCAAATTTTAATAGCATATGTTATGTAGTGTTATATAAAATTTTTATGCAAATACATATCCAAGTATATAATTAATTTGATCACTAAACCCCGTAACATTACATACTTTGTGTGTGTGTGTGTATATATATATTAATGTCTTGATAAAAATGTTTATAATGTAACCAATATGGTTAAAAATGGGTAACTCTTTCATTCTAAAAATGTTTATTAGAACTTTGATGTAGTTTTGAATTATGACTCGAATCTTGTGCTTGTTTGAAACTGGTATAAAAAGGGTAGCACGTAATAACATCTGTGTTAACTGATTAGTTTAAATTGATACATAAATAGTTTCTAAAGGATCGCTAGTGTAAAGCATAGAATGACAAGAATAGACAATTAAAAACGCATTTAATTAGACAAGAACTTAAGTTTGGGGAAAAAAGGTAGGGTATATAAGCTTCAGAAAAAAAATAATATCTAGTTGAGTCTTGTGGTGGGTTGAGGAGAATATACTCTCCATAAATACGAGCGTGAGATGGAGCGTAAAACGCACTCACCAACCATCTATCTAAAAAAAATATAAGAAAAGACGGAAAATAAGAGCAAAGGGCCCCCGTCAATTAAAAAAAAAGAAAAGAAAGCGTGAATACCTTATTTAATCCCCTAATCTTGGTAAATGTTTGAATTCAGTTGGAACTTGTCTATTTTTGAAATTTTTAAGTTTGCGTTGTATGATTCCTTCTAAGAAATTGGTTATGTATTGAATTTGAGTCCGTATCAGTTATCATGGCTGTTGAACACACACGCACACTATACTAGTGATGATGGTTTAAGATATGAGAACTAATAAGGAATTATTGATTGGTTTTGGTGATTAAGATTATAGTGTTTGCTTGTTTTCCTTGAGGCCGGTGGAATAATTTTGATTCTGTAACATTGTTGGATTCGAAAACATATAGATTAGATACATTACATATTATTGCATTGCATTATTTAGCATATTTGTTTTGTTTTGTGCTCGAGGACCAGCACGGTTTAAGTTTGGGGGATTTTGATAAGTGAATTTTATATCCACGAATTGACGTCTAATTTTAAGCTTAATTGTTGTTAAATCATTGTTTCTATGTTCTTCTTTTACTTATTTCTTGTTATTTTATATATAGGATGGGTGGTGTGGTGCATGATTGCAAAAGGAAAGCATTTGAAGCTATTTAGGAGCAAGTTTGAAGTTCAAGCCAAGTCAGAAGTTAGAATCCATACCACGGGGGCCTAACAGTTTAACACCACGGGCTGGGGTCTTCATATTTGGTTCATAGAGCTAGCCACCCCATGCCAAGATGAGTATATATCTTATACCCCGAAGTAGGGGTGTCAAGTCGCACTCTTCTATCTTGCCTTGAACTCTGCTGGGACATGAAAATTAGCACTTGGATAGCATATGGACTCTATTTAGTATGGGATTTCGACCAAGACTTGTGTGCTAGATATATATTGCTAAACAAACAACAAAATAAAGAGCATGCAAAGCAATTAATAGCAAGTAATTACAGATTTTCATATCAAGTAACGGAGTGAAGATTTTGAAGAACGTTCATATCGATTGTGGATAAAGGCTAAAGTGAAGGGTGTTATGCGTTATTCTTCTGCTTTAGTTTATATTTGTAATTGAGAAGATGTTATCTTTGATTTATTCAGTTATTATTTCATTTATTATGAACTAATTACTTTTTAGGCTTACGACGGATCTTTAAGTGAAACGATGATTATGTAATCTTTGAATTCAGTTTAATAAGCTATTATCCAGTTTATCTATATTAATTTGAGCGTGAATTTATGAATTGCCTGATCAACAATTCTTTGTGGACTTGTATGAACTCGAGAGATGAAGTACGAGTCTAGACTAGAATTAATATAGCATGTGCTCTTGATTTATGTGAATGTACGTAATCTTGATGAATGTTAGGGTAGAGATATGCTTGACATCGCATGTAATCGATAAAGAACTTGAACTTAAACCTTCTTTAATTATAATTCACATAGAGATATAGTGAGTTAGTTGATTAAGGTGTTTAACATAATTCTATCTTAATTGTGGATTTGGGTTAATACGGTATTAGTGCATCGAGAGGTGGCTAGTGCTACGTACGTGTTCTTGATTAATAAACTGGGATTAGTGAATTAAACTGGAATAAAGGTGTAATAATCTGAGTGATGCTTAGAGTGAAGTCGGAAGCCTAATTCTCCGTTATTTGTTTGAAAATTCAGTTTTTAGCATTTATTGATTGTTTGGTGATTTTAATATTTTTAGTTACACACTAGAAATTGATTAGTTTAATAAAATTAGGATTAATATGTAATTGGTAATTGTGAGGTTTAAATTCTATTTACAGTCTCTGAGGGAACGATACTCTACTTACTATTATATTACTTGTTGACTATGTATACTTACGTGTTGTGCGTAATTAGATTTTACCCAACACCTACTAGGAAATTACTATTCAGATAGTCGACAGAAAAGAACAAATGTTCAGGGATAAGGTGATACCTTCTGTGAAGGCGATATGGAGGAACCACAGCGTCGAAGATGCTACGTGGGAACTCGAAACTAAAATGATGAAGAATTACCCTGAGTTATTTGTTTAGTCTATGTCTTCGATTCTGGGGACAGAATCTTTGTAAGGAGGGAAGAATGTGACGATTTGATTATTTGAGTTGTGATTCTGGGGACAGAATCCTTGTAAGGAGGGAAGGATGTAACAATCCAAGATTTTATTTATAATTTAAAATATTTATTAAATTAAATAAATATTTTATTGATGAAGTTGTTGTTTTGTAATTTAAAATATTTCTTAAATTAAATAAGTATTCTGCTTAGGTGGTTGTTATCGTGAGATATGTGTGAATTAAATTTATTAGATAAAACTCTAATAAATATTTTATTGATGTGATTGTTGTTATTAAATATTTATGAATTAAATTTATTAGATAATATTCTAAATTAAACTAATTTATAATTTAGAGAGTTGTAATATAACATGAGATGTTATATTGTTGTTTTAATTTAATAATTTAAAGTGGTATGTTAAATTATTAAGTAAAGTTATAATGAGATTATAATTCTATGATATTTGTTTAAGTGGAAAATTTATTTAAAATATAATATGTGTAATTAATTTATTTGATTAATGTTGGATATGGAAATCTTTATTAAAATAAATTAAAAGAGTTTAATTTAGTTTTTACCAAACAAGGTTTAAAATATTAAGTCTTTATTTTAAAGAGACTTTTTTGCCAAACAAAGCCTTATGGCTTTTGGATTTTTAATGTTTGAATTTATAAATAATATAAATAAAATAAATAAATTAATAAATAAAATATAATTATAACCTAAACGTTTATTTTGTAATCGATATTCTAATAAATGTGTGTATTAAGGTTTATCAGGTTTTTTTTTTTTTACGCTTGATTATCATATCAATTTGGTTTCTACGCATGACTTAGTTACTAAGCCTAGGAAGAAAACTGAGAATTCAGAGAGGAATTTGAGAGAGAATTGAGAGAGAACCTAAGGATTTTCAAAGCAATTTTAGTGGTGTTAGCAAGGATTGCAAGCAATTTGAAGGTATTTCTTTAACACCTTGATATTATATATATATATATATATATATGAGTTTTACTAACAAAATTTTCTTATGTTCTGTGAATTCGATTTTTCTGGAATTGTTGCTTTACAACTGAATAATTGCAATTGTAAGTAGTGGTAATGTTGAAGTTTATGTTTAGAAAAGAATTTGTATGTTAATTACAGTTAAAAGGGAAGAAAAGTAAATTACAGTAAATATTTTGCATGTGGCTTGTGTAAGTACCAATTTTGGTGGTCAATTCGTATGATAAACTGTAAATTGAGGCTTGTTTATGTTAGTTCATTAAGAAACTAAGAGAACGTAGTTTGAACGAAGTGATTCGGTGTAGAATTGTAATCACAGTGATGATTTTTGTAAAGGATGTCAAAAATGGTGTTTTTGTATGAAAACATGGAATTTGAGGAATTAAGTTAGTAAAAGTTGTTGTTAAATTGTTCTATGTTGATGAATATGTGAGGAAACATGTTTGTAATAGTTCTATATCAATTGTTTGTGTGAAATTCACTGTTTTGTGGGTGAAATTCGTGTTAGTTGGGCTAAAGTTGGCTCTTTGTTTTCACTGACCTTTTCGGTTACGTTGCAGTAATTGGGCGCAATTGCTACCATTCGCATATGTGTATGGTGTTTTTGAGACAATGACTTCTGCTGCTGCTGCAGATCTTGGGTACCCTTACCACTTGGTCTAAGGTTATGGTAATGTGTCAAACATGTAGTAAGAAGGTTAAAACAGAACCATGTTGTGTAATTGATAAATTCAAAGTTGTAAAAATGATTAGTAAGTTATGAACGTGATATGTGGAACTTAGTGCACACATTGAATGGTAACTAAGTGTTGTGAAGCTAACACTTATGAATTCTGAAATGTATATGGTAACGTAAGACTTGTGCTAAATTAACAAGTCTAATTAGAAATGCGTGTTATGTTGGAAAGTGAATATTAGTATGTCTAATAGATATTGTGGTTCTAATACTATGTGTAGGTGAATGTGAGTTTTAATATTATAGCTTACGCAAGAGGCAAGTTCCCTAACCTTTGCTACTTTATTATTCAGCAAGGTTACTTTTCACTGTCATGTTACACTTATGCAAATTCTCTATCTCTAATCTCTTGTTGAGCAATTTATTGTTATGCAAGTTCTTTAACCCTCATGTATTATTGAGTAAGTTACTTAATCTTTGTTTCTTTATTCCAAGTGAGATTACTTTGGTTATTCAAAGTCTGTAATTTTATTGTAAGAAATGTGTTTATTCAGCTACTAATAACTGTTGTTTGATCTTCGTTCTCCAATGTCATTGTACTATCTTACATTATTGTACTGAACTCTAAGTTGCCTAGCGATTCTTTACCAATTCAACTAATCCTTAGTTGATGAATGCTCTAAACTCTAAATTACCCTTGAAGTCAACCCAAACCAAACTTCCTTTGGTTTGCTTATGTACTCACACAATTTTGAAAGCATGTTGTCGATGATAACATTTGTTCAATTTAGAAATTGTTAATACTCTAGCTCTTATTGATTCATCGATATACCTTGTTCATGAAGATATTATAATCAAACTCTTGAATAGTTATTGGTCTCTATCTGATTCAACTAAGTACTTGGTTGATGAGCATTCTAAAATCTAGAATTCCTTTGAAGTTAATTCCCAACCAAACTTCCTTTGGTTCGGAACCTGATAATCTAAGCTGAGATGAACAACCCTATATTAGGGGATTATTTTAGAGCTATGCAATAGCGTTAAAATGTTTGTGCAATACATAATACAAAGGGCTGATCACCTGGAGTACGGGATGATGGTCCATATAATCGTTTAGACTGTTAAAGGTTACAGTAGAAACACCTGTTAACCTAGGACATAGATGATGACTATAGTCTTTTAGGTTGTTAAAGGTTAAAGTAGAAATACTTGAAAACTTAGAGTATAGTTCGTGGTCTTGTGACCCTCAGTGTATTCTTTGATGTTGATATATATTGTTAACTTAACGTTCATTATTCTTTTGAACTCATAGCTGTTGAATTAAAGTTTATTGTTCCAGTAAGAATACTTTACCATTGAAAGCTCTGTGAATTGTTATTCATAAAACGTTATTGTATATTCTTCTTGTGAGCAATTGTTTGCTCACTCTTGCATAAAACAATGCAGATGAAGTTAAGAAGTTTGAAGAGATTTCTACAAACAAGGGCAAGGACAAAGTGTTTGATTAGACGACGACGTTTAATTTACCTTTTATTTATGAAGTTTATGTAATAGATTTGGTTATGACTATGTTTTAATTTTTTGCTGATGATTGTAATAAAGGTTAGATGACCTGGAATTTATTTTAGATTATGTAACCCTTTAATGGGAGATTGATTGTTTAAACTTTTGAGTTTAATTATATCCTTTGTTTATGGGTAGTTAGTTATGATTTAATTGGACAGTGAACACTAAATCTGTGGGATTGAGGTGCCCGAATTTGGGGGTGTCACAATATATATATATATATATATATATATATACATAATCTCACAATTGATCTGAGAGTTTCATGATTTTATCTCACCTTTATTAAATAAATTTCTTTCGTCTTTGTATTGGAAGCTTTTGAACTGCCGCTTTCTCCCTTACCAATTTACTGTGCATTTTCCCTCTTTCTTCGATTACATGTACTGCGAGAGAGATTAGGTATTTAGTTATTTGTTTACTTATTAATATTTCTTGTAAATTGTAAAGCCTCAAATCTAGTCTATCTTAACTTTTCGAATTTCAGACGTCATGAAAGTACATCATTTATCCAAACATACATCATTATATCTTTGAAATATAACAACATACATTCTAAATTCCCAGGTTCTAAAATCTTATAACTCATTTCATTACAAATAACGATAATTACATTATTCTTTACATCTTACACGAGTGACTTTCATCCGCCACTAAGGATACATAATAGTTCATTAAACTAATCTAAAGTTCATTTAAATTATTTTATATTACAAATCTTCGCTCAATCTTCTCGCTCATTCACATACTGAATGACACTTCGTCTGGATACCGATCAGCTTGATCTTTACGGGATCCTTAAGTTCTTCTAATATCGTACGCTGAAAAATGTTTTTCATTTAAAGCAAGTGTGAGCATTCAATTGCCCAACAAGTCATAGCAGTTGAACAAACAACTTCAATAATTTACACATTCTTTTAAGACTTCAATAACCGAACAAAGGTTATGAAGCAGCTTGAATAATAGGAATAATCTCGATTCCTATCATTTTAAAACATTATTCACATTCACTTTGAAATACATTCATTCTTCTACCTTTTTCATACACATCCTGTCTGGCTAGAATCATTAGCACAGACTTAACAATAACGAATCATGTATAGACAGAGCATTCTCTTATTGAACAGTTCAATCACAGAACAGTTTATCTCATAGAAACACCAAAAGTGTTCACATTGTGGCACAAGGCCTCATACGTTCTACCACCTTGTACAAATATCGCACATTCGCACATAAACAGAACTTCTCAAGTTCAACATCTAAGAAGTTTAAGAAACTAGCATTCATTTAGAATATGAATAAAGTTAGGAAACTTGCCTTACGCCCAGCTACAGCTTATGCTAAACTGCTCATTCCAATTCCTATGTAGCACATAAGAAAAACAACACATACACCAATTAATCATGTATATTTGACTTATGCATTGGTTTGCTTAACTTTACTTCTCAGGGTTTGCGTTCTTGCAACCTAAGTTTATGCGACCACTTTCATTACCATTCTTAGGGTTCGCGTTCTTGTTCGTTAAGTCAATTTCTTATTCCTTTTGGCTTTCTGGCAAATAAATGTCATACCTCAAGATTCATTCTTTATCGTCCAAGTCATACAGTCTTTTGTATACTCGGAGCGATCATTCACGTTACTCATTAACTCGGCTTCGTTATGTTAACTTCATTATCTTTAATTCAGTCTTTTACCATTCATGGTTTAATCATTGATCTTCATTATCTTACGGTTAAACCATACACGGGGTGTAGGTTCTATCCGCTTAGTATTTGCGTACACTCAACCTTCACGCCAGTTGAAGTGTTCAACACTTACATTTCATTCTAACATTCTCATCCGACTCACATTCGGCTTCTATTAATCTTTTTACCGTTCGCTACGGCTTTCTTAATACCATTCGTTATTCTTCCTTAATGTCGAAGCCATACGGTTCGCGGTATGCTAAGACTGATCATTCAACGCAACTACATTGCGTTCACAACGTTTATACGCTTTACACTTAAATCTCATTTCCACCACATAACATCAAAATGTTATTCATTACCCTCGTCCATTAACATCTAAGGAATCACCATCATAGCAATCCCTCACGTTCGTTTATCGCGACTACGGTCCCTAGATATCGGTTCTATAACCCGCGTTCACATTCATTTAATCTCGTTTAATCTTTCTGTTCAACCTTCATTAAAGGTTTAAAACACTTGATTAAGTGTTACATTAGTTGAACATTATGTTCTTTATCTTTCCTTACGTTTCCCCCAAGAGCCGAAAAATTAAAAGCTCTTCTCTTACTTTTTCCCTACATTGGTCGCGCATACCACTCTCTCTTTTTATCTCTCGTGCCCGCCGTTAGTTTGCGAGACCGGCTTCTCGTCTCAGTGCAATAAATCACACTCATAAGGCATGGGCGAAGCCGCACGACAAGCCCTACTTCTCGAAAATTTTTCTAAGTGATTACACTGGTTTGAAACGATTATTTCCTGCTTCCATAACTTCTTCGTTATAACTTGAAACGAGGTCGTTCTAAAGCCATTCTCTTCCTTATCTTATGTACTTCAATCCCCCTTGGACAGAACTTCATTCTGAATCCGTTAACATGCCATTCAATTGGCTTAATCTTCACCCTTCGTTCATTTTACGTTTTTAACGCTCTTTGTTTGTTCGTCCGTAATTCGGTTATCCGAACTTAGAATTTGTTCGTTCTTGAGTCCATGACTCAAGTTTTCTACATTCTCTTACATTATTATGAAATCCTACACATTCGGGTTCATTTACTAACTTTTAAATTCTCATTCGTCTTTTATGAAATTTTCGCCATAACTTCGTTATAGCTCAGTTTTAATCCGTTCTTCATGAACGTTTCTATCGTTCCTTACCAAGAAATAAGCATCTAACTTATACGCGATGGTTTTAAACTTTTCCATCAACAACAACTATCCTACGATGGTTTTAAATTTGTCCATCAACAACGTTCTTCGTGTTCTTTTCGCGTGTTCTTCGTTCGTTCTTCATTTTTAAACGATATTTTGATTACGATTTTACTTTTTATTGGAATTTGATGTTATAGAAAACCATTCCTTACTTATTTTACCTACTCATTCATATAATCCACTCGGATTGTTCTAATTCATAACGAATCGTACACTTCCTTAAGAAATTTATAAACTAAATTTCTACTTTCTTATTTCTTCTTTTCTCATGATTTCAACCATATGAAATCATTTCTAACATCTGTAACTCCTTATTCTCATTAAACTATGTTTTAACATATAAAACTTAAAGAAAATTAATTAGAAGCTAGGTTTTCGGATTACCTCTCTTCTTTAATCTTCCTCCGTTAGACAAAGCGTGCAGTCGGGCAAGCTTTTCCTCTTCCTTTTCCTTCTCTTTCACCCATCTCTCTCTCTCTCTCTCAAATGTTGTAGGATTTTCAAAATCCTAAACAAATGATTTAAGCTTCCTATTTATAGAAAACTAAGGCTAGGGGTATTTTAGTCATTTTACCCCCCAAACCTCCTTAGTATTCATGACTTAAGCACTAAGTTTACTTACTCCTTAAGTTTACTTAGCCCTTAAGTTTACTATTTCCACCTCCTTAGTTAACCTCCTTATTATTCACGTAAACTTAGCGGTAAGTTTCATTGTGGTTCCGCCTCTTTCTAAGTTTCGTCGACGATTTTAAAATCGCGATTCTTGGAATCCAAATATTTTGAATATTTCTTCTTTCCTTTACCGATTAACTTTTACGTATTCTTCAGATTTTCGAAAAACTGAAAAAAACACTTTTTGGTGTCAAGCGTTTTCCTTCACGTTTTTCCCTAACGTAGCTAAATGAATGAAAAGTACATAATAGTACTTTTTGTTATTTTTATTTCGTTCGATTTCTACACGTTTTTCCAAAAAAACTTATATCGGCTTACTTAACTTTTCACGACATATTATCATTAAATCCTTCGACCAGAATGTCATTTCGACATACCAAACTCTTGGAACTAGCTTAGGTTATTTAAACCTTAACCCTTAGGTTTAAATCGGGTAAATAAGTGCCTATTTCATCTTTTTCCAAAAATATTTTTGTTCCTTAAATTTTTTTTATTTTTCGTCTTGAAAATTTTACTCGCTCGGATTAGCTTCGTAGTTTTAATCCTCCGGACTTATAATCATCCTAGGTTCTAGAAGCGATTAATAAACACATAAGACAAAATATTTTTAATAAAAATTCATTTTATTAATAACTAATTTTTAAATCTTAAATTCGGACAATCCAATTTTCGGGCACATTAATTCTCTTAATTATAATATAATTTAATTTTATCCACATATAAATTAAATCCAATTAGTTTTAAGGCTCAAATTTTACCAAATTAATTTATCCTTCACATATTAATACTTATTAGCCCATATAAAATAAATAACTAGTTTGACCTAATAAAAGATAAAGTCCAATTAAATTATATTTAAAATATAAATTTAAATGTTATTTATTTATTTATTTTATTTTATTTTTTTATTATTATTTTTTTCTAGGTATTACGCGAATTTGTATTTACACCGCGATTTTATGGGTTCCCTCTTTACTGGCGATCCGAATTTTCACCTTTGTGTTTAATATTTTGAAGTCTTTAGAGATGAGGTCAGACTTTGAATATGAGTTGATAGTTATAATTTTTCTTTTAAAATCTTCAAACTTTACTATTTGATAGAAATCTAAAAAATCTATGATTTTTTGAATACCAAAATACTTTTATAAACTTTGTAAAAATCTTAATTCAATACCACCTAACTTTTAAAGACATTAAAAAAGTTGTAATTAAATACTAGTAAACTTTTATAAACTCTTTAAATGTGTTGATTGAATACAACCAAACTTTTAAAATTTTTAAGTGTTTAAAAATCTTAATTAAATACACTCCCTTGTATTGCATTTAAATTATATCTGGGCTTAACAACTATTTTCGTCCAAATTATATAACCTTTACAAATAAAAATGATACTTTCTTATGAATATTAAGTAGGTCCCATTCCTATGCAAGAATTCTTGCCTTCCTATTTAAGTGATGACATTCTAGCCTTCTAGGGTTTAAAGAATCCCAAGACTGAAGCATATTTTGTAATTCAAAACCAACCCATTCCCAAATTTTGATATAAGAAAGTATTACATGGCGCTGAATCAATATCAATAGGGCAAAGTTCAAATTTCGTGGAAATGGCGCCAGATCCAAGGGTTGCGAAGGCCTTCAGTGCAATGAGGGGCCTAGGTATTGTTGCCGAAACTGTGAAACCAGTTCTCAAGGAACTTTTGAAACTATATAACAGAAACTGGGAGCTTATTGAAGCAGATAACTATCACACTCTCGTGGAGGCTATATTTGAATTGGAAGATGATAACAAGGTTTACTCTTTCGTTTCTGCTAGATATCTGATGAGACTTGCAAATTAAAGAAAAATGTTATGCTAATCTTGTTTATTTTACCTCTATTTTCGGAGCTAGATTATTAACACAAAAAACACAATAAGAAGTGAATCATAAAGTTAGTAATAATTTATGATAAAGTTTTTGGGTGTCTTTGACGGATGTGCAAAAAACACAAATATTGTAAGGCTACACTTGTTAAATAATGGGTGGGATGAGACTATATGAGCTATTAAACTATTTCATCACAGAATTAGTTCGTTATTTAACTTCATGGATTATGTTTTTATCATTTTTAAGGTAATTTGATGATAGATTGTAATCCCAAGGATTATAGAAATAGTCTAATGTGATTATACAACGGACTAATAATGCTATAAAATAGTCCGAAGTTATAATAAATTAGTATAAATAGTCCTATCTCACTTTTCATTTTGGCAAACAGTTGTAACCTAAATTTTTTATTTATCTTTACTACTATTGGAACATTGACGAAGCCAGGGAAGCTGATCAGTGGGGTCAGTCACAACTTAATAATTTGGCAGGGTCCAGGGGAAGCGCCCCCGGCCTAATTTTTTTGGACAATATTGTACTTTCAGATTGAATTAAGGTATTCTTATATTTTTCACTATTACTAGGACATGATTCTTCAAATGTAGAAGGCAATTTTGTACATTCTGGTTGAGTTAGGAGTATTATGTGAGCTGAGACTTTGGAGAGAGTGACAATTTTTTTTTAATTCAATTCCATATATTACTAAAATATTTGCAAATTTCAGTGGGTTCATCTAATTCAGTACACCCAAAATTTACAAAATTTTACATATACTAAAAATCAATTTTCTTTGCAGCAGGGGCAACTGACCCCATTACCTTGGTCGTAGATCTTACTCGGAAAATTTTGCAAATATAATGAAAATGTAATGTATAAATATGTAAGTAGTATAAATAACTCTTTTAATACAGTGTTGCTTAAGCTCAAATTATGTCCAAAAATGCAAAATCACTTCCCAATTCCTCCTCTCCTTTGTTCAATACTTCTTAGAGATTTTATTTACTTTTAAATTATGATTGTACTTAGTTTTCAAGAATTAAAGTTTTCTTTAGTCCTACATAAAAAGATGTCCCAGGACTCTGTCACCATTAGTACTTGCACATTTCTATTACTTATATATATTTTAAAAGATGTTTGATAGGCTGGTTGGTTCACTTACACTTGACTTTGACCTTTAGATGAGCAATGCGTTTTAGATGCTGTCTTGACTTGACCAAAAAAATGTGGTAGGTCCCACTATCTATATTATCCTGAAATATAACTAGGTGCAAAATTCAAATTGGAGCTTCGTTAAGCAAGCAAGTAGAATGTGGCAGGTCCCATTATGCACATTATCCTATAACTAGGTGCGAAATTCAAATTGGCGCTTCGTTAAGCAAGCAGTTTGGGAATTCAAGTTACACACTCGAGGAATGACTAAATTAAAGTTTGCTTGGCAAGACCATCAAACATATTCTCATAGGATTGTGATAGTTTTCCTTGACATGTTAGCTGATTGTCAGATACGATATTTAAAATTGACAATGTGAAAAGTTGGCAATTTGTAAATTCAAGTACAGATTCTAAGTTAGTAGACTGAGGTTGTGTTTGTTTACATCTGAATAGCTTTTAATGGATATGTCTCTGATTCGGTCAGAGTAATGTTTTAAAAGGCGCTAGGCGGGCGGCCGAGGGGGGCTTAGCGCCTAGGGGGCCTAAGCGGGGCCTAGGCGGGATTTTTTATTTTAAGCCAATTTTAATATTTTATCTTACATTTATCCAAACAAAACAATAATATAAAGCAAAACAATCTATAATAAAGATAATAAAGGCATTTGCTTAAAGTTCAAACACATCCATATTACTAATGTCAAAGTTCAAACACAAACATGCAATTGTTCAAAGTTTAAACATATTATTAACGTATTAGTTTTATTCATAAACAAGATTGCTATTGAATAATAAAATTTCAAGAATTTAATTCAATATTAAAACTTAAGAAACTAAACATAAATTTAAGAATTATATTGAATTAAACTAAATATTACAAATGTATCATCATTTATATAATTTGAAGTCGGACAAGTTCAAAAAATTACAATTATAATAAAATTATCCATTTTGACTTGATATTGTTCACTTCTTGTTGTGATTTGATATACTACAATATGTATTATGAATATGGTAAATCATTAAAAAAATAAATATATCAAGATCTGGTTTGGGTAGTTATTAAAATAAAAAAAATCTCTTCACTTAGGCCTCCGCCTAATTTCTTGGAGGGATTTTTTGTTCGGCTGGCCGAGGCGCCCGAGGCCTAGCCTAAGTTAAAGCTAAGCGCCACAAGGGGGCCCAATACCAAGCGGGATTTTTAGAACACTGGGTCAGAGGCAAAGCTTGTTTGGTAAAAAAATTTTTGGACTCTTAATGCCTCTTAATCGGTTAGACACAAATATAATTCAAAACCATTTAGAGGTGAGTCGGAATGAAAGTTGCCATTTTTGGACAAAAATAACCTCCTCAAAATCAACTGCAGATCGGAGATAACTTTCTGTAGTCCCAAATCATCAAAATCAACTGTAGAACTTACTCTCTTTGATCATCGAAAATGACTTTTTTTTGCTAATTCATCAGAAATGGCTTTTACTGCTTCAACTTGATTTCTCTTCAACGGTTCTCGCAAACCAACTCGTCGCCATTTCACCAATCCAAGAAGAAAACAGGACCCTTAAATGCCCTCTTCCCCAAATCTTCTTCTTCTTGCATCAAAAAACAATTCCCATGTTTCAATTTCAACTTATCAAAAAACATCTCCCATATTATATGTTTATTTCAATTTTTTGTGTTCTCTAATTAATGTTGGACATTGATATTTCTTTTGTTAGTTTCGAGCTTCTTCTTTCTCAGGGGAAAAAACTACTTCGCTTGCCTCAGATGCCACAAATCAAGAGGTTTTTGATTGGTCTTCTGTTATTTTGCCGTACGTTTTTTATTCTTTTCCATCATTTGATTAATCTTGATGTACCGAAAACTGATGCAGCGGAAGAGGGTATTAGGGAGGAGGAGGAGGAGGAAGGGGAAGGGGAAGAAGTTGGGTTGTTGAATTGGAGCTGGGTTGTTGAATAGGAGGAGGGAAGGAAAGGTTAAAATGGTAAAATACTATTATTCAGACATTTTGAAAAAGTTAATTATCAAACAACATTTTTTCATTCATTTAGATACAATTTGAATTAGACAACATTTCTTCATTCAAACAACATTTCTTCATTCAGATACAATTTCTTTATGCGGTCACAAATATGAAACTATTTACCATGAAATGCTATTACTTACAAGTAATCGCGATCAATTGTGGAAGGTGAGAGAATGCATCCTGCCACTCTGTGTGAGTTCTGCAAGGATAACTTTTGCTCCTGCCAAATGCTCCATGTTATCTTTGACTGTCGCAGAGAGAAGGATTCATTTTGGTCTTGTTTAATGAATTAAGGATTGATTAAGATAGCAGTTGATTATGATCTTAGTTGCGTTAGGGCAAAGGAAGATAACTTTTGATTATCCCCACGCGCTGCATTTAATAGCCTGCAATTATCTTGTGTTTGACAGTGAAAGAATTATAAGAGAAGAGTTGCATAATGCTCCCATTTATGCTTTTATTGTTCTTATAGATTCCATGTCATGGGAATCTCAGTCATCAGATTACCAGTGAGTTGGTTCAATGCTAGATTTGCTAATTCAATATAGATTTCCACCTCTCCTAATAAATGACTTTGGACCTTGGACTCTTTTGGTAATTTTTCTTATAAGAGTTATTTCTCTTTCTCGACTCATTCTTGCACCCCAGTTCAGTTTCCTTTGACTTTTGTCATTTGAATGGCAAAGGTTTTATCCAAAGTCGAGGAGTTTACTTGGTTTCTAGTTTTACATAGGAAGAACACTAATGATCTTATCAGGTGGCCAGACTATTCCCCAGACATTTGTGTTTTGTGCAAGCAATATAATGTGACACATTCTTATTTCTTTTGCATTCCTATTATTTGAGTTTGTGGAATTCTATTTTTGTCTTGTTGTGGGAAGAATAGGTGTGTCCCACCTCGTTGCAATACTTTCTGTTTACAAGGTTCTGAGGCAAAGATGCATCCGAAGTGTCCGACATTTCTCTGTTTTTGGGGCTATCTTGATTGAACTTAAGCTAGGCTTTTAAGGATAGCTATTTATCTTTGATTTTGTTGCGAGATAGTTTTTTTTTACTTTCTTTGTTATGGGCCTCTGTCATAGTTGTCTTTAAGGTTATTTCTATGACCAATCTTTATAGAGATTGGAGAGCTGCCGTCTGTTGATATATTTTCTCCTCTTGTTATAGGTACAGTGGACTCCTTGTCCCCCTTTTGCTTGTAATATCTCTATTCTTCCAATAAAATCTCTTATTTTATCAAAAAATAAAAAAGACATACAAAAATTACTCCCTTCCTTAATTGGCAAACAACAAATACTCTCTTTACATCAGATCTCTAGAAACCTGAAACCACTGCAATGGTGCTACCAATCAGCTTAATAACACTTGAATCATAAAGTAACTTGAATATTCGGAATTACTTCTCAAGCAATCCAACTGTCTGATCTGTATAAAGCTGCCCCTATCAAAATCATTTTTAATTCATGTGGGAATCCTTATTTGGTTCCAGGAAAGAAATATAATCTGTTCCATGTAACACATTGTGTTAGAAAGCAGAAGAGACAAAGATGACTTAAACACATTTCTGTTGTTCTTGTTGTTTTTTTCTTATTTATTATTATAGTTATTATTTTTGGTGTGTGTCAATAAACAAGTCAGCTGAAACTAAAATTTCGGTACTTCTTGTGATGATATTAAAAATTTGATGTTTTCTTCCATTATTTACTGAATAGATGCTGTCTCTGACTTCTATCATGTAGAGGAAAGAAGCCATGGTATCTGATGTGCCAGAACCTCCAATCAAGAAATTGCGTAGAGAGTTGCAGGAAGATCAGGTTTCATCTACAATGGATAATAGAAGCGAAATGTTAGATCAAGAAGAGGGTGAAATACGACAGACTTCTACTGTACCAGAATTAATAGAGTCATCTCAACCGTGTTCAAGAGACAGAATTCCATCTAATAGTCAATCATTTCAGTCACCCTTCAAGAACAAAGGGAAAACCCCCATTTCATCTCACATGGGCCCAAGAGATAGAGAATTAGGTTATGAGGCAGCATTTTGTGCACCTTCTTACTCTAATCAGACAACTGATGGAATTGATTTGATTCATATGCAAAGGGAAAAGAGTCATAAGGACCACGAAGATGAAGAGATAAAGCCTAAAAAAAAACAATATGTTCATGACTTGCCACATTTTGTTGTTCCCACTTCTAAGGCCCATTCAGGTAATTGTATGTGTTAAAGTTTATAAGCAATGTGTATCTGGCTTGAGTGTGTGCATTTTTTAGGGTGCTGCTGATTAAGAGTATAAATTTTCTTAGAACCCATGGAAATTTATTACTAGTATCTCTTGTATTATAAATAATCATAGCCTTCCACTCATCCCTAGAGAGCAAAGAATTGGGTGAACATTTTCACCTATAGGTACAAGTAGAAAATTAAATATAATTTTTGATCTTTTCTTTTTTTCCTTCTCTTTGGATCAAGATTCAAGGTTATTTTTAAATGACGTTTGTGAAAGAGCTACAGGTTGAAATGCTTAATAGGCCCTTTGTTTGTGCTTCACTACCTCTTTCCTCTCTTTGCTACCTCTTTCCTCTCTTTAATTCTTGTAGTTACCAGCCTGCCATCAATCATGTAATATTCCGAATCCCAATAAGACTTGTAATATAACCTTATATGATTAATTAAGGATGTTTTGTGATTAAAATTATGTGTTATGTGATTGAATGTGTATAGTTTTATTATAAGAATAAGTATAATTTTTTTTTTGTAAAACTTGACTAGAAAATCGCTATTCATAAGAACGCTAAATCACTATTCATAAAATGTAAAGTCAACTTTGAGAAAGTCAATAATTTTTTTGCTAATCGGATTAGTTAGGAAAGCTAACTAATGAGTAACTAGAAGACTAATTAGAAAATAAACTAAGTTGGATTAACCAAACTAGGTGGAATTTGGTTATGGTGTAGAGAAAGAGGGCTTTTTGGCTATTATGGAAGTATGTAATACTTACAAACTTGTAAGTATTGTTACTTTCTTTGAAGAGTTAGTCATCAATTTGGCTTTTTACTTACTTTAATGTGTTGTCAAACCTAGGATGGTGAGATGTGGCTTATTAATTTGCTTAAGGTGTTGGCTTGTTTTAAGAAGTGAGATGTGGCCTCATTTCACTTGTGCTTGTGGTGTTGTCCACTTTGGTTGGTTGTGGTTAGATAACTCTTATGCCTCGTGTCTTGCTTGCCTATAAATAGAAGCCTTATGCCATGTTATTTTCCTTCACCAATTCACAAGAATTATAAGAGAGAATTGTAGTAAGTATACTTATAATTGAGAGGAAGATCAAGTCTTGCTTATTCAAGATAAACGTAAAGCTTGCAACTTCAAGAGATTGATCGAAAGGCGCAAAAATTTAGCGTAAATTATAGAAGCGGAATCGTACAAGTTTTTTAGGAGGCGTGCAAGTTTCTAACTATTTTGAATTTCAGTTGTGTGAAGTTAGTTGTGATATGTCAATTACTTGTATAACTTGAGGATTGTTAACCCTATAACTTGGGCAGAGTGAATCCTATAACTTAAGTAGTGTGAACTCTATTATAACGTATAAAATTGAGAAGTGTGAACTGTATTATTTGTATAAACTTGAGAAGTGTGAAATGTCATTCTCTGAATAAGACTTCTTTGAGCATTTGTGCTCATTTTTGTGAATAAAATCTTATTTGCAGTTAAGGAAGAATTACCAGCAGAATCTGGCAGTAAAGAGAAAGTGAAAGTTGAGTAGTTAGGTCAAGAGAGATTATTATTGTTGTCTTCTTTTCATGTAATAGAACTTAAAGTTGTAATAACTTTGGAGATATGATTAAAAGAATTGAGAATTATTATAAGAATGTAATGTTTGTGTACATTTAAGCTAGTAGATGCATGAGTCATTTAACTATGCTAGATTAATATTATTGGTAATGTCTAAAAAGTTTTGTCGAGAAAAGGGTTTCGATTATCTAATTGTGCGCTAATAAGGAGAAATTATTATCGGAAAGCCCTCTATTTCTTGGGAACTGACTGGTTGTTAATATTGAAAGTCTAGATTAGATAAATGGTGTTGAAGTTGAGAAGAAGGGTTAGAGTGTTGGATTAAATTATGACTTTGGAATGTAATAGGAAATTGTAAAGTGTACGATTCTGGAATAAAGATTGTGTTGTAAGTTTTAAATAATCGAGTTTTTACCAAGTATATTGTTGGTGAATGTTATAAAAGATAATGATTGGTACACACAAGATCCGATGTGGAAAGCACTCGGATTTTGGGGGCGTTACAAATCGTCCATCGAAAGTGCAGGGGTTACTACAACCATCTTACCATCTATCAGAAAAGTCATATTTTTTTTAATTGGATGAAGAAGCAATTTAAGAACACATCAGTGGAAATTTACTAATTGCAAGAGGATCCAGGGAAAAGTTCAGTTCTTTAGTTAGTTTCCTCTAGGCAAATAATTATGTTATATAACTGTGTGATTTGCTAGCGAAAAGAATGTGTTCATCTTACTATTTAGGGTTAGAATGTTTTTGTTGAACATGCATTAGACATGATATTCTTTTGAATTTGTATCCGATTCATTTCTGATTTGCTAAACTTAGTTTTGTTCAGCTCTTCCAGGTTTTTTGGGGGATTCGTCCAGTGCAAATAATTCCAGTAATGGGAACAAGGATGACAAAAATGATGGTTTAGCAACCAGTTATGGGACATGCTACGGAAGAATTTTCAACATTGCTTCCTCACCCTCTGGAGAAGTGAAGATTTCATTGAACTGTAGTCCTGCCGCTGCACGACCTGTCTTCCATGCCCCATACATGGAATCAATTCTGAAATCGGTGGAGAATAAGTTTCTAAGGTCGCAAAAGATTGTTGGATCCCAATTTTCGGTAATGAACTTGCTTAAAGAACTGTGTGAAAGTTACTCAGAACTGGGCAATGATTCTATAGAAAGATCTATCAAGAAAAGGTCTTCAGCTAATGATTGCCACAGACAAAATATGCTGCTCAACAGAGAATTGTCCAGACCTAGTAAATCAGATGGAGATTTGAACATAAATGAATCTAATTATTATGGTTCTTCAAATGAACTTAGTTTGGTACCTGCTTTGCATCCACCTACTGTTGTTCGTGATAAGAAAGCGTCTTTCCACAAAAATAAAGGACATAACAAATGGAACTGAAAAGGTGAGAATATCATTGCTAGATGAAATTGGAAATGAGCATCTTCCGGATTTTGTTTACATACCACAAAATATAATATATCAAAATGCATACGTGCACATCTCACTGGCTCGCATTGCGGATGATGATTGCTGTTCAAGTTGTTTGGGGATTGTCTTTCATCATCAATACCTTGTGCATGTGCTCGTGATACTGGGGGAGTATGCATACACACCACAGGGCCTGCTGAAAGAAGAATTTTGAGTGCTTATATTTCTATGAATGTAGAACCTCAGAAGCACTACCAGTTTTACTGTCAAGATTGCCCATTAGAGAGGGCTAAAATGCATACAGACCTGAATCATGCAAAGGTCATTTAGTGAGGAAATTCATCAAAGAATGCTGGAGAAAATGTGGCTGCAATATTGCATGTGGGAATCGAATTGTGCAGCGAGGTATTACCTGCAATTTGCAGGTGAGCCAGTTTTGCAGGAATTTGTGTTCTTTCTCTCTTCTGTGCATAACGTAGAAGGTGACCTTTAGTTATCATCATTAATGCTTTCTTTCCAATTTTGGGGAAAAAGAGTTATATCACAATGGTAACTTTAAAAAACTTACCAACTGTTATCGAATCTTTATATGTTGAAAAACTGTAAGAAAAACATAAAGCACACTTCTTATGTTTACACTTTTGATGCTTCTATATCTAGTAGATTTAGTAAAGATGCCTAGCGAAAATCGACTTTTTGACCAAATTTTCAAGTTGGCAGCACTCTTTCCTTTTTCTCCTCCTCCCCCGCACAAATGATTTACTTATGCGATACCAAAATTAGCTCCTTAGGTTAGCTTTTCTGAAGACATGTTGACATTGTTATTTGCAAAATTAATGTGCTTCTATGTTGCAGGTATTCTTGACTAGAGAGGGTAAAGGATGGGGTCTTCGAACACTCGAGAACTTGCCAAAAGGTGCTTTTGTCTGTGAATATGTTGGGGAAATCTTAACCAACATGGAATTATATGAAGGGAACAAGCAAAGTGATGGAAATAAGAGACATACATATCCAGTTTGCCTTGATGCGGATTGGGGTTCTGAAAGAGTTTTAAAGGATGAAGATGCACTTTGTTTGGATGCAACATATTATGGGAATGTTGCAAGGTTTATCAATCATAGGTAATCGTTGTTTTAGTATATCTAATCCCCTTCGTTCTGTTCGTGTATCTTTATGTATGCATTATGGACATAATACTCAGATATATTTATTTATTACTGTTGCATGCCTACCTCCTGTATCATGGATTTCTAATGTACTCTGATACCTTTATGGTAATTGGCATGACCAAATAAAATAACAGGCGTTTACTAATTATATAACAAATACAATGACAGCTCTCATTATGCCGTGCTACATTGTGTAAAGTATTGCACTAACTAGTGTAAGTTTCTTCTTTTAGAAGCACCTTTTAAGATTTGAGTGAGAGCTTGGTGTTTTTGCTTACTTTCTAAGATATGGAGTATTATTTATGAAAATAATGTCTATTGAAGTTCTATGATCTATGATTCTCAACTCAACTAAACAAAGCCGATTCCTAATTGCTTGGAATTGGCTACATGAATCCTTGTTTGCTACTTTGTTCCATCTAATCAATAGTTTTTGCTAAAAACCGTGAGCTTGCATATGGTTTTCCACTATCTTCAAATAAGGTATTCCAGGGTTTCACATTCTCTCTAGCAATATGCTACACAACTTTCTAGACAAGTCTATGTCAGTTTGTCTCCTACAGGAGGCAGGAGCTACTCCTGTTGTTCCATGAATATTTGAGAAGCTATCTGCCCTATGTCCTTACCATTTTAACCACCTGGAGAAAATTTTTTGCATCATTTTAGGACCATTTTATTAATTAATTTCTTGAGAAGTAGAATTTATGGTATATTCCACTTGTTTGTACTATTAGGTGATACAGGTGATATTTGTTATCATTGTAGATGCTATGACCTTAAACTTGCTTGCAATCCCTGTTGAAATAGAGTCCCCGATCACCACTACTACCATGTATGTCGACTTGCACCATTTTGTTGCGATAACATTTAAAGATGTTGATGTGTTACTTTTATGCAGCTTGCCTTTTTCACTAAAGATAAAGTCAATGCTTTGGAAGAGTTGAATTGGGTAAGTAAACTTAAATGTTTGTATTAAGTATCTAAATATCTAATGCAAACCTTAATATGCATTAAAAAGTTTAAATAGGAATCTCATTTTTGGATGGGGGAGGTATATTAATTAGACAATATATATATGATAATATATATATATATATATATAGAATATTTTTATATAAATGTATTTCTGAAAAAGAGGACAGTTAAATGAGGCGGAGAGAATATTACAAATTTTAAGCTTTGGATGATAAAAACTAATTAAATTAATTCAAAGCATAAAATTTTGACATGTGACCATTGAGGGCCCCTCGTCCCCTGGAACAATATGTACCAACAGTTGGTAAAACGACTGCAATTAAAATTGGCATTATTTGTCCCATTCAGATTGCACTCTGAACGTCCCCTGTGGTACTTTTTCTGACCTCCTTTGGTTAATGGTGGCAATAAAGGCACACCAAAGTAATTGGTTGGTGATATGGAAAAGGTGAAGTGGTGATAAACTCACGACATGCTATGCTTCTTGCGTGAGGTGGTCATCGCTCGAATCGTTTCTAACAAAGCTATGAAGGTGAAACGCACAACACCTCAACCGCTCACTTATATGTAAGTGATAATCTTGGTACAATTGTTCACGTTAGAAAATGTGCGTTGAATGAACACTAATGACACCTTGACCCCTCGCTTATATGTTAGTGGTAATATTGGTACAATCGACGAATGATGCAGTAGAAGACGTCACACACAAGTATGTATTGTTGTACGATAAGTCAATATTGAATCTCACATAAAATTATGAACCATTCAGGAGTTCTCAAAGAACCAAAAAGAGAATAATCTCACAAGAATTTTATTAATAATCTGAAGTGTATCAATTACATAAGTTTTGACCTCTATTTATAGTACTCAAAAGTAAACCTAATCCTAATAACAAAAGAAACAAATTACATAACAATTAAATTTAAAATTGGAATCCTAATTAAATAAAATCCTAATTACATTAGAATTAAAACTAATATTGAAATTAGATTTACTGTGTAAATTTCCAATTCTTGCGTGTTCGGAGATCTTCAATTGTCACGTAACTAAGCTGAAATTCGTGACCTGAATTGGAAAAAAATCTGTGGCTGCTAAAGGCTTAAATCCACGCCAATTTGAATAAGAGAATGTGCCCACATGATGGCTAAGTATTAGAATACTTGAAAGATCCACGTTGCATGCTTCTTATGATTAAGTTAGGAATATGTTACTAAGTAACTTAGGTAGGCCCACGTGAATGCAAGTACATGAATATGTTAATTATTTCATGAATCAGATTATATAGTAAAGTTGGCCCATGTTTTCCATTTTCTATAATGATAAATACGCGTAAGTGCACACGGTCAATTAAGTAATATAGAAGTAAATGAGAGTGTCGAACCCACAGAGAACAATTATTAACAATTATTCTAATTATCAAGTTTCTACTAATTCAACCCAATTAAATAGTCACTCCAGTTGATTTGTGAAATTATTTAAAATAAAAGTAAATAAGATCTAATTGATTTGAAAAATAGTGATAACCAGATGATTAAGACTTAGGAATACAATTTTCTTAATTGCTTTGCAATAATTTCCTTATTGTATTTCTCTTTATTTAATCCAATGAGTTGCCAACTAGGATTGCCTATCAATTTATTAACATTTTTCAATGAATAATAAAAAGATCTATTTTAATTATTTTGCTATTTTCATGCAAGACACTTAAAATAGATTCATTAAACACAAACTCCTAACAAAGTTACGCATGACATACAAGTACTTTCGTCTCACACACTATTATGTTATCCTTAACAAAGATCAACAAATTCATGTGTTATTATATTCGGATCTACTCTAAGATTTCCTCTTTCAATTCCATCAAAATATCATATTAATTGTTGGTCACACAATTATTTAATTAACTAGAGAATATAATAATAATCAATAAGATCAATAAGATCAATAAGGAGAAATAATAGTAATTGAATTATTGAATTGCAAAAAATTCCAATGTACCCCTAATTTTGAAATTAGTTCATCATCACAATTAAAACTAGAAGATTAAAATTAAATAGCATTCAAGTACCGATAATGAAATTAAGAGAAGAAGAAGAAAACTCTATCGAGAAATCTCCAGTCTTCAAGCTCAATCTCAATCTCCGTCTTGTGTGTTCTTCAATGAAAATCTCCAAGTTTCCGTAGAAGTGGCTCTCAATGATATGCAGTCAAAAGTCCTTTAAACCTTATTAAAAACTAGTCTTTATAGTCCTAACAAAACCTTATGTAACATAAGCTAATAAGTAGAAATCTTCAATTGATTCAACTTCAAGCCAAAAAGGAAACAAAATCTGTTGAAATCGTCAGAGTGGCAAGCCCCGCGCCGCTTCTCTTCGTTAATTGGCACCCCCCGCGCTAAGTATGTAGAAACTCCAACTCCTGTGGTGCGGCCTGCGCCATCTTCAAGTCATCTGCATTGCGCCTCGCGCCGCTCTATCAGAATGCCCAATTCTTCATCTTTTTCTTCTTATACACCCATCCTTGCCTCTTTCCTTGCATATAAACTCAAAAACCATAACAAGTAACATGCACTACTTGAGAAATAGCAAAATATTAAGCCCGAAAATACCAGATTCATAGGTTTTCAACCCACTCATCAGCCCACATGATTCCATGCCTTGGTTACCCATGTGCTTGCTGCCCTTTGAATGACCCACCTATCCCACGTTTGGACTTTTAATTGTTTTATGTTATTTCCAAATTCGAATTGCTGAATTGAACTGATGAGCATGTCCGCGGCCCCACGTATCATGATCTGAACATGTAATTGCTTTGTCCGTGTGATTGAAGAATTAGAAATATTTGATACTTGATGGCCCACATCTGAATATGCTAAGGAATTGTTGCTGAATATGATTTATGAATTGACTTGCTGAATTGGTTCAGGCCAATAACACTTGAATTGCGCTCTCTTGGTCCATTAATGTTTGGGTCATGCTACTTAATTGAAGAAGAACTCTTTTATTAAATTTCCTTGAATAATCTTCAGCCCAAACTCCTTCGAATTACTTGATGAATCATTGAGACTTGAATTGAATTATGTCGTTCGATGTGATCAGGATTGGATCAAGTGGTCCCATGACGTCTTTGTTTACAGGGTTAAGATTGTAAACTAAATCATGTTACGGTAATTATTGGATACAATTCGTTGCTCTCCAGCCTTCATTCTTTGTCACATTACAATAATAATGTATAAATACTTTTCTCTGGTGAATATTTTGGTAAAAACAACTGATGTTATTGATTTCTAAGAAGCATTATGTGATCCATTTGATACTGATTGCAGGATTATGGACTTGATTTTGACGATCATAGTCATCCTGTAGATGCATTTGAATGTTGCTGCACGAGTGTGTTATGTCGAGGCAAGAAAAGAGAAGGTATATGCTTCTGTATCTTTTTGCTAAAAAGTATCTTCTTCTACATGATACTTCCCCAAAAAAAAAAAAAAAAAAAAAAAAAAAAGCCCTATGTATTCCAGAATTGTTTAATACCTCTATGCAGTATCACAGCAAAACTTCCACCCCTTTATAGAAAACATGGTTCAGTTATTGATTTTCTTTTTCAACATGTATTCTCTAGACTTATCAGGGGGATGAAAAGAATTTAAAATGACATAGCACAAGGTCAAACTTTGAGTTATTGGTTTTATTTTGTAAAAAGATGGTTTGGGCCCTGATCTCTTCTTCAAAATGGTTAGGTAAGTTATTATCTGGATAAGACATCAGGTATCTATTATGTTATATTTAGAGACTGACCTTATCCTTAGGTGCACATAAAGTTTTATATTGGTAGCGTTTAATATATCCTTTAGTGCACGTTACAGTAACAAAATGCCATGTTATGTGTATATTGTTTAATTGTACATATATATATATGCTAGTAAGTTGAGCATCTTTTATCCCATATTGTAAAAAGTAGGTGAAAACTGAAACGTAACGTGAAACATTAGCAAAGTGCAAGACGGGTAAAGATAATCAGTAAATTTGGTAATATCAAATTTTTATTACCAGAAAAGGAAACTTTGAAGCAATGGTTTATTAGGTGATTTTACTGAAAAGATTAAAACCATTACTGCTAGATTAAAATAAAGAAATTTACTATCCCTTATAAACCAAATTCACCAAAACAAAGTACAACAAAATTTCAAACATACAAGTTCCAAAACTAATAAAATACAGCCAGCCTGAACCAAAAAATAGAAATTCTCTTACTCACAACCTACTGCATTATGCAATCAATTCAAACCAACAACTTGGCGATCAACCAAAGTAAGCAAGCCCTTTAAAAACCCTATAACCCCATCTCGCTAGAGCAGTTGCCTGGAATTTATAGTCTTCATAAGCCCAATAAAAGCATAAAGCCAAACCACAACTGCCAAATGAGCTACAAAGTTCATGCCTTTTACAAAAAATAAATACTGGCTGAGAAGTTGCCTAGCTTTAGCTACACAGATCAGCAAGCCATCATTACCGCACTGTAGGTTCCACAGTAAAAATCACAATAAAAAAAACCTATACAATAAAAAGCATTCACCACTTGATACCGAACTCCAAAGCAAGAAAAATTAATGCATCAACATAAATATTGAACACTGTCATGAATGGAAGCCAATATAAACCAATTAAAGTTGAACCACCATTAAAACGAAAACCCTCATAATATTAAAATATTTTCCTAAAATATACAAATGCTATTATATTATATTGCAAAGGAGTAATATTGCAAAGTCTCTGGTAATATAATAATCAAACTGATGCATTAAACATTTTATCTAGGCAATTATATGGGTACATTTTTCTTAATTAATGCAAGGATAATATAAACTAAATAATGCAAACTGCATAGGGAGTAAGAACATCAAATTTTCAATTATAAACTAATAATGCAAAGCTGCATAAGAACATCTCTTTCCCGTTTCAAAATATAGGATCAATAGTGACTTTTTGAAGTTAATTTGAGATATTTTAAAGTTGAAATTAATATGCATTAGTTTGGTTTTAGACAATATAGTTGTGAAAATTGTAAACCATCTAAATAACACTTCCTCCATTCCAAAATATAAGATCATTATTGACTTTTTAAAGTCAATTTGAAAAATTTTCAAACTCAAATTTGACACAAATTCATTTAATTTTAGTCAATACAATGATAAATATTGTAAATAATCTAAAAAGTACTATTAATTATAAGGCTTTATTGTTTTGTAATTTTTTATGAATCTAATCAATTTTGAGTTTAAAAATATCTCAAACTAATTTTCAAAAGTCAATAATGACCTTATAAATCGTTACGGAGGAAGTACTACTAATTACAAGTTTTATTATTTTCAAAAGTTAAATAAATAATATCAATTTTGAATAATTTAAAATTATCTCAAATTGAGGTGGTGTTTGATAAAAGCGGATAATTAAGATCTGAATGATAAATATATCTTAATAAATTAGATAAGTCATAAGTGAAATAGTATCTCGAACTTAAAAAGTTGGTTGGTAACTAAAAAGTATAAAACATCTTAATGACTTTTAAATTTAAAAATAAATTAAATTTAAAAATATCTTAAATTGACTTTTAAAAAATCAATAATGATCTTAAAATTTGGAATGGATGGAGTACAATATTTATAGAGGTTCCATAGATTTAAAATTTTCAATCGTCTCTTCACCGATTAAGAGGCGATAAGAGAAACAAAATTTTACCAAACAACTTTACCTCTTATGAATCGGATGTAGAGCTATTAAGAGATATTAAGAGGTAAACAAACACCACCCGACTTTGAAAAATCAAACTTGATCTTATATTTTGGAATAGAGGGAGTGTATGAGAATATAATAAGATGGTTATACTTTTTAAGAAAATAAAAAATAAATTCTGTGACATTTTATTATTATTATTATTATTATTATTTAAATTACTCTCGGCCTAGGCAGAATCAGCCACCATGCCTAGGGTCCTGACGCTACAAAAGCCGCCTAGCTTCGATTAAGGTTACCTAATTCACATAATACGCATGATCTCAACGATTGATACTCATAGTAGGCAAAAGTGTGGAAATCTAAAGAAAGATGCACCAATCTTCATCTTCTTTCTGAATTGAATTGTGGAAGCGTAACAGAATATGCAACATCCAAGAGAGACAATCTTGGCTTTCGATCTTGAATCAATATTGAATTTCTTGCTTGATATCTTGAGTTTCGATCTTGTATCGCACAAAAGAGATGAAGCTGCATGAGGGAGGATATGCATTTATTAAAAGTGATTCTTTGTCTTTTATAACAAATAAAAAGTTAAGTCTGCTCCCTAATGGTTATTAGGAAGTCAGTCCTTAATTATCTAAACTTCAGTAGTTTTTTACACATTACTTCTAATAATAACATATAATAAAAAATAAAACTACATCAGCATGTATGAGAGCCGTCTAAGCCTTGTCTACACCTAGGCACTCGAAGGTCCCTCCATCGCCTAAATACGCCAAGCACTTTTAGATACTGAAAAATACATGAATGGAAAAAATAAGAAAATCTACACCAATTCAGACTTGTAAGAAGAAGAATACATAAATGGGAAAAAAATAAATAAGACAAAAAGAAACTGAATGTTGACAACTTTGCTGGAGAATGGAGGATGAGTGAAACTATCACAAACCTGTGAAAAAAAACAAAAAACAAAAAATCACAAATTTTAGGGTAGACATTTTTGGGGGGATTTAAATTTTAAGGTTAGAAGAAAAATTTAACTTGGTTGTTGATGGACAAATCAAAAAGAAACTGAATGTTGACAACTTTGCTGGACAATGGAGGATGAGTGAAACTATCACAAACCTGTGAAAAAAACAAAAAAAAAAAAATCACAAATTTTAGGGTAGACATTTTGGGGGGATTTAAATTTTAAGGTTAGAAGAGAGCAGAAAAGAGGAAAGAGGTTGCAGATTGTGGGAAAGAAACCAAATTGTGGAAATGTTTTACTTTTGTGAGAATGCGAGTGACAATTAATGCTTTATGCTAGGATTAGATTAAAATGGAAAAAATTAACTTAATTTATTAGATTATAATACTCGATTATTCTTTTTTAATGTTGGCCTTGTTCGGCTTCTTTGGTTTACCGACTGGCATATAAAATTCTACGGGTTAGATTAAAATGGAAAAATTAACATAATTTATTAGATTATATATATAATACTAAATTATTCTTTTTTAATGTTTGCCTTGTTCGGCTTCTTTGGTTTAGTGACTGGCATATAAAATGTAGACTCTGGTCTCACCGAACTTGGTCAATTTTGAAATATTTTGAATTGATAAGTATTTATGCCCTGAAAAACACCCAAATGCTGTTGGAATGGGCAGGTTGCTAGGGTCAGGTTGGGTTCTGAACAACCCTAAATATCATTGATTGAAAGATTCAAGAACTTTACATTGTGACTTCCATTTATAGACTAATTTATTTTGGTATTTAGATGTGACTGAGAACACCTAGAAATGATTTCTTTTCTTTCTGCTATAATTAGGTAATGATGGTGATTGATGATTATTCACAAGGTGTTTATTATAATGATTGGAATTTTGGAGGTTTCTTTTGTCCATTGTATTAAATTTAATTGATGGATTTATTTCTGGAATCTGCAAGTTCAGGACTGTCATGTCTTTTGTGAATTTTGAAACTGAAGTTTCCAGAATTCTTATGCATCATTCCATTCTTTCTATATCCAAGTATTTTGACGTACTGGATTCTGTCTGAATTAGCTATATGGTTGTTTAATTCTACGTGATGATCAAGTGCAAGTGGCCTCTACTAAGACGAGGTTAAGGGGGTGTTTGATAAAAATTTAATGAATCTGAATCTGAATGAGCTGAATCTCTGAATCTGAATTAAAAAAACTGTTTGATAATTGACATATCTGAAACATCTAAATGACAAAATTTTATTATTTTATCCCTCTGAAAAAATTCAAAATTATTGTAAATTTATTTAATATTAGTTAATATAATAGTTAATATTTTTTTTTAAATTTTTAATTTTTTTTTACTTCATTCATTTGCTCATTGACCATTCAATTAAAAAAAAATTTGACTTAACCATTCAAATTCGTTCATCTTACCGATTCAGCCATTCAGACTAAAACAAAGCGCCTTTGACCGATTCAAACCATTCAGATTCAGCTCCATTCAGCTCTAAACAAACAGCCCCTAAATGTTCCCACCTATAGGGATTAATGATCCAGTACTATAGCCCTACTGACAGGGAAATAATTTGTGAGTTATGCATGTTTGGCAATTCAATTCCAAATCTTTGAATTAAAATGAAGCACCAAATTTTAACTAAATTTCATTTCTATGGAATTTCTGATTTGCTTTTAATTCCAATTCTAACACTTGAAATTGAGTTGCCAAACATAGTTTACTGTAAAGCTGTATGTAAGCATTGGAGTAGGTCCTTGAAAGTGCTTCCAAGCGAATACTAAATTATTCAATTCTAGACCTCATTCAATTATTTAACATTTCAGGTTAAAGGTTTCAGAGTTTAGCAGCTTTTGGCTGGATGCACCCCGAGACTTGGTAATCGCGATGAAGCACATAGTAAAGTTGTAGGAAAGAGTTAATGTTAATGCAAAAATTGGATTGTATTTGATGTACAATTTTCAAATAGCTTTATAGTGATTCTTGGTTATTTTGTTTTTCAATTACAAAAACAGTTTTGACGACCAATATTGTCGAGTTCTTCAAAATGTGTTTTGCACTTTGCAAAACTCTATTGCTAAACGAGTGTTCCTTAGTGCAGTTTGGAATTGAAATACTTTTTTAGTACATTATAGTCTTGGCTGTGTAGTACACTTATGTTATGTTTTGGATTGAAGGAATGGAATAAAGAAGGGAATGAATAGAGATAATTTATTCATTCGGTTTTTGCCTGGAATGAGGTATTTTATAACATATCGTAAGTAATAAATTTTGTTAGATTAAAAATAAGAATGATTTATTCTATTCTAGTGGAACAAATATATATTTTTTTCTTCAATTCTATAGAAATTAGCTTGATTCTTGCAATTCAAATGCATTATTAAACGTGGAATTACATTTTAGTTCCTATTATTTGATAGTCAGCGAGTGCTTATTGAGGTGGGTAAATTGATCATATGTTTAACATATAATATAATATTGGGTCGTAATGTGGGTTTTTGGGTACTCTCTTGGTTTCAAATAATGTGTCATGATTTTCTTTTCCATTTCTCTAGAATGATTGTCACTCACAAAAACATTACATCTTCAATTTAAATGGATCATATGTCTATTTTGGAGAACAAAATAAATATATGTAGATTGACAGTATGTAAGTAAAAGAAAAGAAAAGAAGAAAAGAAAAGATGGAACAAAGGGATTTTAGATTCTGGATGAAACAATTTTTTGTTTCTAAAATTTGAAAACTTGAGGCAAGATTGATTTTAGGACAGAGAAATGGAAGAACAAAAATGATACAGAATACCTGTGTCGATTTTTAGGTTATATTAGGATAAATATTAGTTGTACTCCTTTTAGAAAGACATGTAATAGGTGAATTAATCTTATAATTTTATTTAATCTGTGTATTGATATGTCTAACAACATTATCTCAATAAATAATATGACTCAACAAAAATATACAGCAAAAAAATGAAAAACTCAAGACAACATTGAAGAACTAGCATGTTCTCATTCCGTTTTGAACCCCCAATGACAAATATCAAAACCATTATTTTTAACAAAATAATGAATATTTCTAGTTTCCTTCATTATTTCAATGCAAGAGAGATGGAAACAAATAAATGAATTGGAGCAACTGAAAAAAACCGATTTAAAATACTTATCAGCAGCTAAAAACACGTCATCCCATTTTAGCGGAAACACCACCGCCTTTTCGCATCTTTGCACAATATTCAAATAAACTCCCATCAAAACACCTTCTCACAGCTTCCTTTGATAAGTAACCTTCTGAATCCTTTGCAAGGATATAGAGGGCTCCCCATTCCAACTTACTAGCAATCCTATATACATGGAAAAACCCATTTTCAATTTTGGTGCATTGGATATAGTTGTAAACAAGTCGAGTCTTGACTTATTGAACTTAAGTCGAATTTTGACTAGTTGAACTCGAGTCGAGTCGAACTTTTAAACGAGTCTTAATATGTTGTTCCAATTCGACTCATTTATAAATGAGTCGAGTTTGAACTCGAGTGAGTGTAAGTGAGCTAACTCGAGCTCAAGCTGAGTTCGGTCTTGGAGCTAAACCAAATTTAACTAATTATTAATTTTGTTTTATATAATTAAGTTAAATACTAAAGGAGTCGAGCTTAAGAGAGTTTAGCTGAACTTAAACGAGTCAACCTTAAATGAGCTGAGCTCGAGTTAAACACAATATAATTTGAGCTCGGCTCGTTTAATAAAACGAACACGATCTCTAATTTGAGCTTGAATTAATAATGAACTCGAGCCGAGTTTAAACGAGTCGAGTTGAGATTTTATTCAGAATAATTTGATTTGTTTACAACTCTAACTGTGGGTTTTTGGTGCATTAGTAATACTATGGGTTAGCTATGAACAAAATGTGCTGCTCGCGAGTTCGATCTGGCTTGGCTCGACTAAATCCAACTCAAACTTGAATAATTTTTTTTACCAATTAGTCAAACGAGTCGAGTTTTAACACTATGATATCCGGTTTGAGCTTAGGTCGAGTAAGCTCAACTTGTTGAGTATTTAATTAATTATTTTTCTTATTTTTATAATAAAAAAATTAAACAAGACTCGATTCGCTTAATCCCGGTTTCAAATCGACTTATTTAGTCGAGTTCAAATACTAAATTTAAGTCTCATTTAAAGCCCGACATTAAGCATATACATTTTTTTTTTCATATTTATTACAAAAAAAATAATATTTTATTTATTACAAAATATAAGATTAAGTGTGACATTTCAAAATTAATTTATGATATTTTTAAATTTAAAATTTATGTCATTCATTTAACTTTTGGAAATAATAAATCTTGTAATTAGTAGCATAATTTGGATAGTTTACAATTTTTATAATTGTATTGTCTAAAAGTTAATTTATAATATCAATTTTGAATTTAAATTTACTTTGGTCATATACATTGAAATGCAGGGAGTAAGTTGTTAGATTAAAATAGTGAATTGATAATAAAATTATAATATCAAACTTGAGAATATTGGATCAATTTATATTACTAGTAGTAGAGAGATTTTTTTTTACATATAATATAAGACTAATAAGACTCTCTTTATGTGATAAAAGAGTATATATATATATATATATATATATATATATATATATATATATATATATATATATATATAGTACTGTTTTTCTAATGACTGGAGAATAGAATTAAAATTTATACTTGACGATTTTTTTATCATTTATAGCATAAAAATCGGTTTTATGTTATAGCGACGGAAAAAAATCGTCGTTATAATGGGTTAGATTCTTGGTTAAATGAGAAGCGGATTTATATATATATATATATATATATATATATATATATAGAGAGAGAGAGAGAGAGAGAGAGAGAGAGATCTGACCAGCCAAAGAAATCAAATGCATTACGATTGGCATCAGTCATGTGCCAGAGTTCCTTCTAGGTGAGCTTATCAGGCACAATGAGAGCATATTTGCTGAATATGTTCTCAAGGTTTGCCGGAATAAACCTGCACTTTTGTTGACTTCTTTATTAGGGTGTAACCATGTTTAGATTGAAGGAATGTAATAGAGGAAAGAATGAAATAAAAATAGAAATAGTGTGTTTGATGATTATTTTGAAGGATAAATCATTCTAATTGAATGAAAATTCATTCAATTCATTTATTTTTTATTTCATATGGAGAAGATGAAATAAAATTCATTTTAATGGAATGAATATATGTGATAATTTTGTCATTATATGACAACACTCACCACCACCAACAACCAAACATATACTTAAAATACCTTAAAATAATTACATTTTGTCATTCATTCCATTACTTCAATTCAAACGAGCATATAAATGGCATATACATGAAGGGGCATAACCAAAAACTTTATTCAAGGGAGGAAAATTAGTACTTATTTAAAAATAAAATTAAGTTTGACTTTTCAAATTTGATTGACTTTTCATAGCCATTTAAATGTATTTTTAAATTAAAACAAATAATACGATCTTAAACATATTTTTTACAAACAAACATATCCTTAAGACAATAAATTCTATTATTAATAATACTTCTTACAAAATTTATAATTTTCACAATTATCAAATTACATATATACAAAACATCGTAAAACAATCAAACCCCCAACTCCTTTTTATTTTTTCCATTTTTTTCGATAGATTAATCATCATTTATAAAACACTCACAAAATAGAATAGAGAGAATAATTTTCTATCTCTCATATTGGTCAAGTGATAATATATATATATATATATATATATATATATATATATATATATATATATATATATATATTTTATTTTATTGCGAATGTGTTACGGATAATAAAATGGAATCACCGTTATGTTGAATATTTATTTTTCTTTTCTCACCTTCCTTCTGTGTCATAAGTTGCCGAATCACTTCCATGCTTTTGCCCGATGCATGTTCCGTATATAAATAGGGAAAAAAGGTGATGGTAACCAAGTCTAGTAGAAGAAAAGAAAAGAAAAAAGAAAATCAAGTAAATAATCAGTTGATGAATTGTCAAATGCAAATATTTTATAGCTAGTTTCTCAAATATTCCTAAGATCAAGTTTCATTTTTTATTATTAATTTGAGATATTTTTAAATATAAAATTGTTGTGATTCAGTTAACTTTTAAAAATAGTAAATCTTCTAATAAGTTCATCCGTATCTTAAAAGCTGACTTAATTTGAATTTTGTAGTCAAATTGATCATTTTTCGTAATCAAAATTTATATATGATACTTTCTTGTAAATAGAGGTGGATGAACTATAATCATAAGAAACCATATAAAATTTACTACTACCTACAATTTTTATATAAAAACTATATATATGTATAAATATGCTTAATTCTTAAGTTTATTAAATTGGTCAATTTAATTAGAAAAGTTGAACTAAGTCAGTTTTTCAAAAACGAATGTAGTATATTGAACTAAATTAATTCATTTTAATTTGATTTTAAAAACATCTCAAGTTGATTTTAAAAAAATTGAAATGAAAGGAAAATTTATATTTTGACAACTTACAGGTAGAGTAGCATAACTCATAGTGGAATGAATAAGTATCATAATAATGAAAGAAGCCACCGAATTGAAACCAAGATCGCGAAACCCTGAAGAACATCAAGTTTTTAGCAGTTTTAAACACTAGATATACTTGCAATAAAAGTGACTTTGTAAGAATTCAAAGCTATTTCATTTAGTTGTTTAAATTAAATTATTTTTCCTTTTTTTTGTGTGTAAAAACATGAAACGTAGGCAAAATATCCCAGACTATTAGCAGGGGACATTGTGCTTATTAGTAAATTAAGTTTAGCTTCACCGGCTCATGGATTAATTAGCGTCGCTTAATGTTTTGCAGTTTGTTTCCCGACTTACCAGTTCGAAGATATTCATAGTACTATCCTCCCACTTATTTTAAGAGATGCTCAAACTTATTAAATTTTTTTACAGTCAAGTGATTGTTTTATCAAAATAAAGAAAGAAGAAAGATTAGCTTAACTGATGAATTTAAATCTACTATCTTATCTCATGTCACATCTACAATATGTATTGTTCTTCATATTATTTTTATGTAATTACAAATATTTATAAATAAATAAATAAATAAATATTATGTGAATAACATATAAGAGTCAAAATATAAATAAGACAAATAATGTGACAGAGAATTGACCTCGTGTGGCATCCTTTGACTTCTCTCCCTTGTCCCCTCTCTTTCAATAAAAAATATAATTGCGAGGGAATAGAGCCCTCGAATTCAAAAGAACAATTAAAAGGTTGTTAAGCTAATATTTAACTTTCTGTTATCAATTCATAATATTCAATGTATTCTTCAAATACATGTATATCCTATTTAATATATCATTTAAATACATGTATCTTTTTAATGCATATATTTATTTATGGTTCCCTTCCATCCTTATAAACCTATAAATAGAGGCATCTTGTTTGATGTATAACACATTTTAGAATGAAATGAAATAGTTCTCTTATTCTCTCTAATATTTTCTCTCTTGATTGTTTTCTCATATTATATTTTACAACACATTATCAACACGAATCTCTAATATTTCAAGTTATGATACCATACTGGTTTAATCTTCTCAAAACTCAAAGATCTAATTTTTAGGTAATTTTATTTTGTTAATTGATTACTTTTAATTTTCATCAAGTCAAATCTTACAAAATTTGAGCTTGTGGCTCTTGATATTACTGTCAAGAATTATCTATCATGGACTCTAGATGCTGAAATTCATTTAGATGCTATGGGTCTTGAAGACACAATCAAAGAAAAAAATGAAACATCCAACTAGGATAAAGCAAAAGTAATGATTTTTCTTCGTCACGATCTTCATGAAGGATTAAAAACCGAGTATCGCACAGTAAAAGATCCAGTTGATATGTGAAAATTTTTGAAACAAAGATATGATCACAAAAAACAGTGATTCTTCCTAAAACTCGTTAAAATATCTACGTTTGCAAGATTTTAAAACTGTGAGTATAACTCAACATTATTTAGATTCAGTTCTCAACTAAAATTATTTGGAGAAATTATTACTGATGAAAATATGTTAGAAAAAACATTATCTACATTTCATGCCTCAAACGTGCTCCTGCATCAGCAATACCGTGAAAAAGGCTTTAAAAAATATACTCTAAACTTATTTCATGTATTCTTATGGTTGAGCAAAATAATGAGCTACTGAAGAAAAATCATGAATCCCATCCAACTGATTTTGCTCCATTCCCTAAAGTGAATGCATCATCATTTAATAGTCGTGGTTGCAATTCCAGTCGTAGTCGTAGACGTGGACATAGACATGGAAGATGTCGCCATAATCGCAATCATATTTACAATAAAAATACAGATAACCATCAGAAGTGGGAGAATAATAAAGAGATACATGAAAAAGATTGTGGACAAAGTAAAAAGAATATGAAGAATATTTGTTATCGATGCGACATGAATGGCCATTGGCCTCATACGTGTTGTACGCTTAAATATCTTGTTGACCTTTTTTCAAGCATCGCTGAATGATAAAGGAAAAAGTGTTGAAACAAATTTTGTTCAAGATGATTTCAACTATGACAAAATTGATATGACGCATCTGGATTTTGCCAATTTATTCTCCCTGAAGGAAGAATTGACGATTTGATTAATGATGGAAATACCCAAAAATGATTTTTATTATTTATTTAGTTTGTTGGTGCATTTTAGTGTATTGTTATGATAAAATATGTTTTTATATTAATATATTCTTATAATGTTATCTTGTATTACTTTGCAAGTTTCTTACTTATATTTATTTTACTGAAGAAAATATGAAAATTCATCTGGTTAGATCAAAGATAAATGATGCACATATATGTCTAGCAGATAGTGCTACAACACAAACTATATTTAAATACAAGATATAGTGTTCTCACTTAACATTAGGAGAATCCAATGTCAATACAATATCTAGTAGTACAAAATTAATTGAGGCTTTCGAAAGAGCCAATATTTTTATCCCTAAAGGAACAAAATTTATAATAGAGAATGTATTATTCTCTACAAAGTCTCAAAGAAATCTATTAAGTTTCAAAGATATACATTTGAATGGATATCATATTGAGACAATGAATCCTGAATATCTCTACGTTACATCCATTATCTCGGGTAAGAAATATTATTGAAAAAATTACCCGTTTTATCTTCTTGATTATATTACACAAATATTAGAATGTTTGAATCTTATACTACAGTAAACCATAAGTTTTACTAATACTTTTAATGTTTGACATATATAACCGGTTGGGCCATCCCGGATCCATAATGATGAGATAAATTATTGAAAATTCATGTGGTTATCCATTGAAAAACCAAAAGATTTTTCAATCTAATGAACTTTCATGTGTTGCTTGCTCCCAAGGCAAATTAATTATAAGGCCATCACCAGCCAAAGTTGGGTATGAAACTCCTGCATTTTTAGAACGTATTCAGGGTGATATATATGGACTCATACATCCATCATGTGGACCATTTAGATATTTTATGGTTTTGATAGATGCATCAACTATATGGTCACATGTATGTTTATTATCAACTCATAATTTGGCATTTGCAAGATTACTTTCACAAATAATTTATTTGCGAGCACACTTTCCTGATAATGCGATCAAGACAATTCGTCTTGAGAATGCTGGTGAATTTACATCTCATGCCTTTAATGATTATTGCATGTCTATAAGAATAAATGTTGAACATCCTGTTGCTTATGTTCATACACAAAATGGTCTAGTTGAATCATTTATTAAGCGTCTATAATAGATTGCAAGGGTATTGTTTATGAAATCTAAAATCCCTATTTCTTCTCGGGGACATGCTATTTTACATGCAGCAACATTGATATGAATCAGGCCAACAAGTTATCATAAATTTTCCCCCATGCAATTGGTTCATGGTTAGGAACCAAATATTTCCCATATAAGAATTTTGGATGTGTGGTATATGTTCCAATTTCTCCACCACAACACACAAAGATAGGTTCTTAAAGGAGTTTAGGAATATATGTTGGATATGAATCTCCATCTATAATTAAATATCTAGAACTGTTAATAGGGGATTTATTTACGGCTATGTTTTTTGATTGCCATTTTGATGAATCAATTTTTCTAACATTAGGGGGAGAAAATAAGCAGCTGGAAAATGATATTTCTTAGAATGCATTATCATTATATAGTTTTGATCATCGAACAAAACAATGTGAACTTGAAATTCAAAAGATAATTAATTTGTAAAATATAGCAAATCAGCTGTCATACGCATTCACTGACCTAAAGAGAGTAACTAAATCGCCTATACCAGCTGCAAATGCTCTAAATAAAATTGATGTCTTTGAATGACAATGTGTTATTGCTAATGAGTCTAATGCACGCCAGAAGTGTGGGAGACCAATCGGTTTCAAAGATAAAAATCCTTGAAAAAGAAAAGGAGCAAATATTCGAGATAGTCAGAACGAGGAAATAAAAGCTCCAGAAGAGACCCAAGCTCCAACAGAAACCTTTGACATAATTGATAAAATTTTAGAATATATTTAGGTTCCTAAAATTAATGAAAATGAAGAGAGCTCAATAAATTATGTCATATCGGGAGAAAGATGGAACCGAGATGAAATAAACGTCGACAATTTTTTTGCATATAATGTAACGCTTAGTATTCTGGAAGAAAATGAGGATCTTGTACCTATATTTGTAGAAGAATGTAGACATAGAAATAATTGGCCAAAGTGGAAAGACGCAATTAAGGTTGAATTGAATTCACTTGTAAAGCGATATGTTTTTGGACCTGTAATCCGTATTCCAAATGATATAAAACAAGTGGGATATAAATGTGTATTTTTGAGAAAAAAGAGCAAAATTAGATTGTGAGATATAAAGCTCCGCTTGTCGTACAAGATTTTACCCAAAGATCTAGTATTGATTATGAAGAGATATATTCTCTTATGGTGTGTGCAATTGTTGGTCGGAAAACCGATCACTAAACACGCGCAAGTATACGCGGTCTAACAAGCAATACAGTGATAAAGAAAGTGTCGAACCCACGAGGAACTATCACTAATATTTATCAAGTACCGACTTTGTATCGCTAAAGTCTTATTCAAACATCAATAAATAGAAGTGTGATTAATCTAAGTATAACTAATTAGCAAAGCAAGCAAATGGATAACGAATGGTAATCTAAGGAATTACAAGCTAAGGTTACAACTTCACCCCACACAGGCATTCTGTCGAACACCTGGCGTGCTATACTTCATCAAACTTCCTACCCTTCTCTCTTTGGTCTTAATGGTCATGAAAATTTGTCGACCGAGAACACACAAGTGCTCATACACCTCTGTCGAGGTATGCACAAGCATATCCTTTCCAGATCCACCTGATAGGGAATAGAACAGAAAAGAACGTTAAAGCTAGATACAATCCTACACATGTCTGTTCAAATTAATCATAACAAGGATTTAAGCATAAGTTCTCAAATAGGTCACACGTGGCGCACAAATATATGTCTATTCTACCCACAACTTATGCAGTTGAAACCCATAATCACATGCCAATATATTACGGTGTAAATCTACAATCCTTCTTTCAATATCATATAAATTACCAAAATTATCACTAATGTCTTAGCGAGAATCATTAAACATAAATATATTAAACCAAATCATATGGTGCCAACCAAAGAGATAAGACAGTCGATTTAAATAACAAAGGGTTCCATTATAACCTTAGAGCAAATACTCAGTTCATAGCTATTGAACAAAATATAAGTAGCAATAAAGACAACATTTATGGAATACAAAATCAGAGGAAATAAATGGATAAGAGGAAACTCTGTCAAAGCCCTTCAATCTCCAAGCATTCCGCTCAAATCAAGCTTTCCAATCAGTGTAGCTCACTGCTCGTGTCGCTCCAAGGAAAACCCAACCTTCTCCCTAATCTATATTTACAGACATTAGCTAAGAACTAGAGAGAGAAAATACAAAAGAGGAAGAAAACTAAGCTAAACTATGCTAAGCTAATATTATGCTGTAATGTCTAATATATGAGATATCTGATCTGCAGAGGCTCCCTTTCCTTTTTAAATCTGTTTCCTTCCTTTGCTAGGTCAAAATCAAGCATTCTCTGCCTGGGCACCAGAGCTCGCGCTGCGACACGGACAATAGACCTATGGGTAGTGCTGCATGGCCACGTCATCCACAAAAGACTGGAGCTCATGTTGCATCGCATGAGTCCATGAAGGAACTGCTAATGGCACTACAACATGCCATGATGACATCAAGCCAAGGACTGGGGCTCGCACTACTGGTATGAGATATAGGCTGGGCATCAGTAGCATGCAATGACTACATGCAAAATGACCGGTTTGTCCCTGAAAGCTTGGGAAAGACCTAATAAGCCCTGCATTGCATCATTTAAGCATAATAACACTATAATCATATAAAAATATATAAAATCTATGAGATCAGGCAACTATTTAAGTCATAAAGTATCCGATTCGTGGGTATAAATCCCACTCATCAAATACCCCCAAACTTAAGTCTTTGCTTATCCTCGAGCAAACTGTCTAACACAAAAATAACAGTAGTAAATTAACACGCGAAAGAAATATAAAACTATATGCTAGCATCATGGCTACAAATCTCAATTATAGCTACTCCCAGAGAACAAGGCAAACATAGACATGAGTAAGGGTTCATTCTATTTCAAGCATAAGACTGTATTCGATCCATTCTATGTGTGTGTGTGGAGACCAACTGTCCTAACTAATCATAGCTCAAATAAGTTCGCACAGTCGATTGTTAATACTAATATGCACACTCCGTAACTTAAACATTCAACAAGCATTAAGAATAAGACACAAGTACAGGAAATGATCAAAAGACTCTATCATAAAGACAGTAAAATCTAACTCGGATAATCCTTAATTATCTTAGGCTAATCAGAACTACCCATTAATGAGCTTTTGATCAGTGACTCCCAAGCCAGACGACTTTAGGGCACTAGGTGTAGAACACCCCTAAGAATCTAGTAACTCGAGTAGCAAAGGCCACATAATTAACATAAGCCAAATTAGACTTTACGAAAACCGAAGATTATTAGGCGAGTGTATTTTATGCTCCATCTCAATATTGGTCCTGCGTTTATGGGCGAGTGCGTTTTACGCTCCATCTTGACCCACCACAAGACTTTCGATATTCAATCTTCATTTCTTTTTATTCTAATTAAATTTTTTTATTTATTATATTTTTTTATATGTCAACATGCCTGAATCCAAGATCCAAAACTGTATAAACGTCTAAGTCTTTTATTACCTTGTAAAAATGAGAGTTTATAAGAGTGAACAACTCTCAAAGCAATAAACATGTGAACTAAATTCAAAGAATAACTAGTTAACATAGTTGGTGATGTGCTTGCTAGAAGGACGGATCAATAATAGTCTCAACTTATCAACTAATAAACCCCTAGTTCATGCATGCTTGACACGACTCTAAGAGAGACAAAATCATTTGGCACTCGTCATTAGCCACAATCAAAAATAAAAAAAAATATATAAAACCCTTGCATGATAACAACTCAAAATAGGGTAAAAAGGCCATTAACATGGCACAAGCATATAAATCTGTATAAGCCCCAAAAAGATGGCTATAAACCAATCAACCATGCTGATAATAATCAAAGCATTAATAAATAATAACCAAAAATAGTTCATGGCATCCGTAATAATAAAAATCCAAAACATAATCCCGCAGTTCAAAAATGACTGCACCACAATACTGAAAATAAGCAAAAGCAAAGTACTAAATATGCAACCTAACATGGCAATAGACAGAAATAATAAGATAATAGGCCCTAACACCCCCAAACTTAAGGTGAACAATGCCCTCATTGCTAAATATATATCAATCTATACAAGAGGGCTTCTCTGAAGATCGCTCACTCGGCATCGGCATCATCCTCATCAGCTTTGGCGGGCGGTGATGGTGGAGGGTATGGTGGGAAGACAGGAGGCTCTGGGAATTGGTATGGCGTGAACTCAGTGTTCTCGCCATAATAATAGGTGTATATGCTCTGCATGGTGTTCACCATTTCACTGATGCATGCGCATAGCTATGTCTTGCCTCTACGCCACTGCTGCAATGTGCCTCTGCTTCCTTCGAGCCTTGGCGTCATGCTTTTGATGCAGCAAGGTGAGGGATGCCATGATGTCTCGCATAATAGTCCTTGTGCAAACTAAGGCTGCGTCCGGAGGTTTGTGAGGCTCGGGACTGCTTGTAGGAGGTGGCACAGTAGGTGGCCCGTATCCTTCACCTCTAACATGAGAATCTGCCCTATCCCACATAGTATAGCGTGCGATAGTTTGATGGTCAATGATTGCCATGGGTGGCAAGGCTATCTCCTCTGGCCCCCACTGAATACATGCTTGTTTGCACAAGCGGGTGATCAATGATAGATGTGGAAGTCCTGCAGCGACGTTACTCTTTATCGCCTTCAAAATTAACTCATGAATCAGAACTCCAATATCCACATGAAGACCTGTAACAATGGTGAATAACATAATCACCCTATCTTTAGTCACATCACTCAAGTGATGGGTCGGGATCATGTTGGTACAAATAAATCTGAACCACACCTTCCCATAGCGATTGAGTGCTGAAGACGGGAAACTGGTCTTTTCACCCGTGTAGTCATTCGTCTTCTATGTAGTCCTGGGCTTGCAGAGCTGCCTAATAATATCCTCGAGGTCATAGCTGCGGAATCCCGACTCTATATAATCCCTGCCCTCATAGTTGGGTACCGTGAACAATGCATTGATGGCCTGACTACCAAACGCCACTAACTTCCCCCTAACTTGGACAACAACGGGTCTTTCAGAATTGGCATTTGCATAAAACTCCTGAACCACAGATATAATAGCTGACCCGAGTGGTTTTGTGAAATGCACCCAGTTGCGTTCAATTATCATGGTTGTCAGCTCACCATCCTTTTTGTCTGGCCTGAACCTTTGCTCAAGAATCAAATTTCGTGTGGCAAAGGAGCTTTTGTACCTTTTCTAGGCCTCCTCATTAATGAACTTGGTGTTGTCACAAGCCATTGGTGGTGCTGCGGACAATGATCCTCCTATACTAAGGCGTTGCCTTTTTGAAGCCATGTCAGAATTTTAGTTGGTTTGGCTCAAAAACGGTCCCTAAGCATTGCCAAAATTCCCCCAAACTTAGGCCAAATAAACCCCAACAATTTCCAATGTCAAAACAGCCCAATTCAGCCAACTGTTTGGTTCAGACAATTTCTCAAACACCTAGAGTGCACTCTGAAAACTAAACTTGGACAACCTTTACTTGTGAGTGCTCTAACCCGATTTTCGTCAGTGGAAATCACCCAAATCACCAGAGAAAAACCAACCAAAACAATAACAACAATTACTGTTTATGATAGAGTGAAAACCCCCAAAATACCTTGGTGGACAACCCTAGCAGTGCGATTGATTTAAATCCCACTTCGTGTGTTGGTAAACTTAGAAGCGATGTCGGTGTATATATCGAGAGGTCGTCTTATGGGGGGCTTTGTGCCTCGCGATCATTCGTTATGGTGTTGGGATAGGGCATGGATGGGTTGCTTGGGCTATATGGTGCTGAGGCTGTGAAACTGCCGAGAAAGAATATGGGCGTAGTGGCCTGATTGCTGGTCTTAATCTGTTTTTTTTAAAAAAAATTTTGCACTGTGGGCGTATGCGCAATGCGACACGCCCTTTGTTGGTTGGCGTTGTGGTGCGAATTAGCAGTATGTTGGACTCGGTAGTGGCACCGCGGTGTGACCTTGCCTTTGTTCCTTGGCGCTGCGGTGCGAGAGGGAAATTCTGGATTTTGAGCATGGCACTGCGACGCGAGTTGTGGGTCTATATGTTGGTCATGACGCCTTGACTTTTTATCTGAGTTTTTCCTGCACAAACTAAGCCATGAATTAGCCACAATATCGGCAACTATAAATACCTATACTATTCAGAATGATAACTATCTGAACTGCAATACTATATATACCATAACAACACTAAAGAAAGACATACTGCCTGCATTCTATGGCCACAAAAACATGCATATTAGGGTATAATTAAACAAGCATCAATGTTAACAAATTAAATCTAAAAGACTAAATATAAATTAGATATAAGTAAGAAAAATAGATAGAATTTGATACTAAGATGGGGGTGCCCCCCACCAAGCGCTTGTTTTAAAGTCGTAGGCTTGACTGTACCGATGCCGCTCAATTTGGCTCATAAGCGAAAATGACCATTTCATGCCTCCTATTCGTCAAATCCTCTAAATTTTTGGCCGATATGGATGATTGGCCATTCTCCTTTCCTTCACCCATCGGCACAAAGAATCTTTCACCACTGGAATTATCCACTAATTCGCCTTTTTCATCAAATTAAAAGCGTTCTTCATGCTGTAGTAGGCCCTCTAGGGTTTCCATAGTCAGGAGCGTGGTTTCTGGTTGTTGATCAGTCTTGATTATACAACCACTATTGATCCTTTTGTCTCCAACTTCAGACTCCACCGGTTGGATAGTTTTCACCATGACGTCTCCCTCAACAACTGTGCAAGACTCATCGCCTTCTCCTTGCGTATCCACCGTGCAATGCTCTACTGCTTCATCATCGATATCAGTTATGACTGGTAGATTACCTTGCGGTGGATTTGTGATGGCATTGACGAGTTGTCCCAATTGATTTTCCAGGCTTTGCTATGTGGCCTCTTGTCTTGCCATCTGAACCTCATTTCTGTCAATAAAGTTGGTGAAAAGCTCTCCAAGCCTATTTTCTTCTTCTTGTGTTGAGTGCTCAGACAAGCTCTCATTGGGTCGAGACGTCACCTCATATTGCGGTGGAGACTGATATTCAACTTAATAGGCATAGGAGTAATTCGGATCATGATATTGCTCTTGACTGTAGTCCCAAGAGTTTGGATAACCCTGACAGTTTGGATGGTAGGAGATCGGTTTAATGTCGATTCGTTCTCGACGGTAGGCATTCTGAGTGGACTGACACTCAAGATTGTCAGAAAACCTCAAGACATTTGCAATTTGAACTTGCAATTGCTCGAGTCCTTCTTCCGAGCTTGGTTATGTCATCCTCTTATAAGGCCATTGATAACAATGATAGTCCATAACCTGTAAACTTAAAAACAAAAAGGAAGATCAAAAAAATAAAAGAAATATATATACGTTCAAATTAAGACTAAATTGATTTAAATAAATATTGGACAATATTAGAATAATAGCTCCCCGATAACGACGCCAAAAACTTGTTGGTCGAAAAACTGATCACTAAACACGCGCAAGTATATGCGGTCTAACAAGTGTCTGATGATAAGGAAAGTGTCGAACCCACGAAACTATCACTAATATTTACCAATCATGACTTTGTATCACTAAAGTCTTATTAGAACAACAATAAATGGAAGTGTGTTTAATCTAAGTATAACTAATTATCAAAGCAAGTAAATGGATAACGAATGGTAATCGAAGGAATTACAAGCTAAGGTTACAACTTCACCCACACATGCATTCTGTCGAACACCTGTCGTGCTATGCTTCATTAAACTTAATACCATTCTCTTTTTGGTCTTAATTGTCACGACAATTTGTCGACTGAAATGTCGAGGTATGCACAAATATATCCTTTCCAGATCCACAGATAGGGAATAAAATGTAAAAAAACGTCCAAGCTAGATACAATCCTACACATGTACATGCGAATTAATCATAACAAGGATTTAAGCACAAGTTCTCAAATAGGTGCATGTCTTTGCACACACACACACACACACACACACATATATATATATATATATATATATATATATATATATATATCTATTCTATGCACAACTTATGCAAATTGAAACCCATAATCACATGCTAATATATTATGGTATAAATCTACAATCCTTCTTTTAATATCATGTAAATTACCAAAATCATCACTAATATCCTAGCGAGAATCATTAAGCATAAATATATTAAACCAAATCATATGGTGCCAACCAAAGAGATATGATAGTCGATTTAAATAACAAAGGGTTCCATTATAACGTTAGAGCAAATACTCAGTTCATAGCTATTGAACAAAATATAAGTAGCAATAAAGACAACATTTATGGAATACAAAATTAGAGGAAATAAATGGATAAGAGGAAACTCTATCAAAGCCCTTCAATCTCCAAGCATTTCGCTCAAATCAATCTTTCCAATCCGTGTCGGTCCAAGGAAAACCCAAACTTCTCCCTAATCTATATTTACAGACATTAACTAAGAACTAGAGAGAGAAAATACAAAAGAGGAAGAAAACTAAGCTAAACTATGCTAAGCTAATATTATGCTGTAATGTCTGATATATAAGATATCTGATCTGCAGAGGCTCCCTTTCCTTTTTATCTCTGTTTCCTTCCTTTGCTAGGTCAAAATCAAGCATTCTCTGCCTGGACACCGGAGCTCGCGCTATGGCGCGGACAATAGACCTATGGGTGGCACTGCAGCGCCATATCATCCACAAAAAGATCGGAGCTCGAGCTGCAGCGCGAGTCCATGAAGGAACTGTGGCGCTGCAGCACCATGATGATATCAACAAGGACCAGGGGCTCATGACTGTAAGCACGAGATATAGGATCGGGCATTGGCGCATGCAAGGCTTGCTACATGCAAAATGATCGTTTTATCCCTAAAAGCTTAAGAAAGACCTAATAAGCCCTGCGTTGCATTAGTTAAGCATAATAACACTATAATCATATAAAACTATATAAAATCTACGAGATCGTGCAACTACTTAAGTCATAAAAAGTATCCGATTCGCGGGTATAAAATTTGATTGTGAGATATAAAGCTCTCATTTGTGTATACAAGATTTTACCCAAAGATCTAGTATTGATTATGAAAAGATATATTCTCTTGTGGCGGGTACAATTACATTTCGATATTTGATTAGTCTGACAATACATGAGAAGCTTGAAATGCGTGTAATGGATGTTATTAAAACTTATTTATATGATTCACTTGATAATAATATCTATATGAAAATCCCTGAAGAATTTAAGTTGCCTAAAACATATAATAAAGATTCCCAGGAAATTTATTCGATCAAGTTAATAAATCCTTATATGGATTGAAATAATCTGGTCGCTTATGGTATAATCAGTTGAGTGAATTCTTGTTAAAAAAAGGGTATAAAAATGATCTTATATGCCCATGTGTTTTCATAAAAGGATTTGAATCTGAATTTGTCATAATTGCTGTTTATGTGTTGGATGATTTGAATATTATTGGAACTCCTGAAGAGTTATCAAATGTGATAAATTTATTAAAGAAAGAATTTGAGATGAAAGACTGGGGAAGGATAATTTTGTTTGGGTCTTCAGATTGAGAATTTAGCAAATGGAATTTTTATCCATTAATCAAATTATATAGCAAAAGTGCTAAAACAATTTATATGGATAAATCACATTCATTGTGTACACCAATGGTTGTAAGGTCATTAGAAGTGAATAAAAACCCTTTTCGACCTCATGAAGATGATTAAAAACTTCTTGGTCCTAAATTACCATATCTTAGTGCAATCGGATTATTGATGTATCTTGTTAGCAATACACGACCTGATATATCATTTGTTGTAAATTTAGTAGCAAGATATAGTTCTTCTCCAATTCGAAGACATTGGAATGAAATTAAACATATTTTTCGATATCTTTGAGGGACAATGGATATGGGCTTATATTATTTAAATTTATCCAAATTAGATTTAATTGGATATGCAGATGCAAAATATTTATCTGATCCACACAAAGCTTGATCCCATACAGTTTATCTATTCACATATGGAGGTACTGCTATTTCATGCATTTTGTAAAGAAAACTTTAGTTGCTACCTCTTTTAACCATGCAAAATTTTAGCAATTCATGAGGCAAGTCGTGAATGTATCTAGTTAAGATCAAAACTCTACATATTCAAGAAGCGTGTGACTTACCAATTAACAATGAAATCCCAACAACATTAAATGAGGATACTATTGCTTGTATAGCTCAGTTAAAGGAATGATACATTAAAGGCGATAAGACAAAACATATTTTACATAAATTCTTCTTCAATCATGATCTTTAAGAAAAAGATGATATTAGTGTTCAAAATATTCGTTCGAGTGATAATCTTCACTATAAGAAAAAATGTCTATTTTTCGACGGAAGTATCCTCGATGAACCAAATTCTGTAAACAATAAGACACTTCCGACGAAATTTTCCATCGACGATAATTCCCTCATAAATATATTAAGACCGACAGAATTCCATCGGAACTAAAGGGTGGCACATTGGCGCTAACATTCCCGCCAGCTGCATAACTATTTTTGACAAAACATTGTTAACTCCAATAGAATATCTCTCGAAAATAAGTTTACTCCGAGGGACTTATTTTTGATGGTCCATCAAAAATAACCTATTAAATTAGGTTTCATGCCCGACCCATTGTCGTTTTCCTACTTCCCCTTTCACTCTCACTCTCAGTAGCGGCGATGCGAAGGAAGAAGAGTAGAGGACATCCAAACCCATCTCACTCTCTCTCAATTCTCACTTTCATTCTCAAATCTCAAGCCCGTCTTAGTCACCATCTCAATGGACCTCAACTTCATCCTCTCTTAAACTGTTCATGGTGGCAGCTTGGACGGCGTTCGTGGCGGCAACTTGGACGACGTGAGTGGCTCTTACAATTTAAGGGTAAGTTTTATTATGGTTTAATTTAGGAATGTTAATTGTTTTGTGATTAATTTATGAATGTTGATTGCTTTGTGTAAATTAGCTTCAATAATTTCATTTTGATGGGAACTGATATTGGAAAACATAATGTAAATATTGGCTATTGATTTTGGGTACTAACTATTTGCCTTGAGTACTGATTTTAGGTATTGATTATTTGATTTTAGGTACTGATTATTTATATTGATGCATATTGGAATCTGCCATTGTGAATTAACTGTATAATTAAGAATTTGGATTGTGTTATGAATTAAAATTTATGTATTATGAATTGAGATTAAGTTTTTGAATTGGGACTGTCAAATTATTTTGGGACTGATCGAGTTTGTGTTTTCTCAGTCCATTCAGAATTATATTATTCATTGATGATGAGACTTCATTTCATTATGATTCATTGATATTATTTAGTTCAATTGGGACTGATTTTGGTATTACCATATTATTGTTGTGATATCTTTCAATTTATGTCTCCGTCTTGCCTTATGATTCTTGCATCGGTATATTTGATATTTTTGACAGAATTCCCGATGGAATTTCTATCAGAAATGTTCAATTGCAATATCTATGGGCCCTGCGTTATAAGTTGTTAGGTTTGTATATAGCGTGTACATGCAATCAAATTACACAAATATAACTAAAGCGTAATATAATAATATTTTAAAATTTTTATACAAACCATCACCATGATCATCCTTGTGCACAATTATCAATTATACGAATGAGAGAGAGAATCAGAATCATACCTTCGTAGAAACTAGCTTCTTCAGGTACAAGTTCAACTCCAAGTCCTTCGTGTTCTCCTTGAATTCCATCGATGAGATTCCTTCTTTAGATCAACGTTAGCCACTAAAGTGTTTGACCTCTAGAAGTGATCCATCAAGGAATAATATCTATTCAAGAAGATGGGTGTTGGCAAAACCCTAGTTTCTATTTCTATAGAAATTGTAAGTACTCTCCCAACTATTGGAAGTGTGTACTATGCAACCCTTACCCATAATAAGACACTTCTTAATTATAGATATGGGCAACCCTCCTAAACTATTTAGTAATATGATTTTATTTATTTATTTAATCTCTTTTAATTAATTAAATTCCTAATCCAATTAGGAACTTATGAGAATACTTTTATTAATTAATTCCCAAACCCTTTTAGGAATAAATAATAATAATAATAATAATAATAATAATAATAATAAGACTCCTCTTATTAATTTATATTTAATATTTCCAAAATATTAAATAATAAATATTAAGTTATTTAATTTATTCTAACACCATAGATTAAATTAAATATACTTAACTTATTATTATGATTATGCCATTTACTTCTTAAATAAATATTTTCCTTTTGATTGTGACCCTTTAGGTTCTTTATATTAAACCTAGGTTATGAATAAATCAATTAGAATAATTCTAATCTTATTTAAATAAATAAATTAAACTATGTAATTCATTAAAATAAATAATATTTATTCTACAATAAGAGCTTCAACGACTTTCCACATAATATAGATTTCAACATAAATCATAAAAGAACATTTTAGTGAATAGTTATCTTATAATTCAATCCTTCTACCATAAAATGTCCCAATTAAATACAAGACATGTAATTAGTGTCAAGTCTTATTTTATTTAATTATATGTATTTCGATTCTCAAATACATAACTCTAATTAATGCAAATTAGAAACTACTTTTTAATTTCATTATGCCTTGACCAAGGACTACTGAATTTTCATTTATCGAATAATATATGACATTCTCTCATTTTACTAGAAGCGGTAGATTATTTGTCGATCATTCACCTATCTTTATTCACAAATTATTATACACAAACATACCCTTTGATATACCTTAAGGGTCTTAAGGGACATGTCAAAGTATAACTCATCATACACAAGATACTATGATGATCTCAAGTTCAAGGATCACTTGTACTACTATCACTTTAGGAATTCATGTTGATAGGCAAGTAAAACTCTATTAGGTAATCCTTTAGCGAGCTAAGTTCAGTGAATTTATTATCCAATAAGCACCTACATACTTACTTTAGTATCTCCACACAAATAATTATGAGATCAATCATCCTCTTCCTAAGAGCAAACAAAGTATGTACAAATCTATCTGGATTCACCAATCCCCTTTTTAGTAATCTAACGATTATAAACAGTTTTAAGTTATCTAAGAATTTAGATCTTATTAGCATGCCAATCATCATGATTCTAAAAGTATTGCTCCAAACTATGAGTTTATCACATATAAAATAACATCACTATGCAGAAAAGTAAAATGCCTTTAATAAATAAATTCTTTTATTAATAAATAAATAAGATTACAAAATATATGCTACATCATATCAAATATGATTGGCTAGTGTGTAACGCCCGAGAAAATATGATTTTTATATGAATTAAATTTTTATTTGATTATGAGGATTAAATGAATTTAATTGATTATTTATGTGAGTAAGCTGTATGAAGGTCATTCTATGATCTAGAATGTGCGGATGTGGTTAGGATTATGGCTATGTGCTAGAATTAATTATTTTAAATTTCCAAGATAAAAATAAAAGTTTTTTGAGAAATTTTGTAAAAACACTATTCATCCATTTCGCAAGAATTAAGTTTGAAATTAGAAAAACGCGTAATGATAAAATTCTAAGATGAGATGGAATATCCAATAATATTTCAGTTATGGCAAACGAAGTTTTCGCTTGCGGACTTAAAACCTAAGGGTTAGGGAAAGTGATTTCCAAGAAGGAAATGAAATGCGTATAATGATTAGGGTTATTATACGTGTGATATACGAGTATGATACTTGTTGGTAAACGAATATAGTATGAAGATTAATATGATGTATAAAATGAATATCGTACGAATACTATACGAAGAGAATACGTGAGTTATACGAGTAGAATACAGTTAGTTCTTAATGGAATTTGAGTTTACGGACCTTATAGAATCCAATTGGACTTGGATTATATCAAGCCCCATATTTTGTAAAATGAAGCCCAAGTTTGAGTATTGTTAAGGCCCAATGTTAGGTTAAATCAAGCCCGATCCAAGAAACCAAACCATGGACCGAACCGATGGGTAAAACCCATGGGGCAACCCATGGGGGGACCCAAAAGGCATGTGGGCCGGCCACTTGGTGGCCAAGTAAAGGTTTACTTGGTGGCTAAGTTGTTGTGGAGGTGGTGAATAGTAAGGAGGTTACCAAAAGACCATTTTGCCCTCCATTTGAATTGCCTATATAAGAAAGCTTTAGTTGGTCATTTGATGTTTTACAAACATTGACCAATATAATTTGAGAGAGAGAAAGAGCTAGAAACAAGTAATCAAGTGAGCTTGAAGCAAATCATAAGAGTTTTTAGCAAGAACGCGAAGAACGTAAAGGTAATAACTCGTAAAACCTTAGTTTTCGATTCGTTTAAATTTATTTTTTGTAGAGAATCATAAATTGGTGGAGCATGTCTCTTCTGGAGGAATAAGGATGGCTAATAGTGAATTAAATATTTACAAGCCATGTTTAAGTAGAAATTATAAGTGTTTAAGTAAGTTTAAACCAAAGAAACCATTTAACGTTGATTTGGTTGTTGATGGACAAATTGAAAACCATCATTTATAGGGTATATGAATATTGCTTGGTTAGGATATAGAAAATGAATCAATGGAATGGTTCCATTTTATTTGGCATATAAAACACGAGTAATGAAGTTATGGCGAATTTTACGAAATTAGACGTTAAACGTTAAAATCGTATAATTCCGGATTAGTAGACAAAACTTGTTGTTTAGTTCAGAAACCCTAATTTTCAATGGCATAGAGTAGTATAATGTATTCAAGAGTCGTGAACTCAAGAACGGTCAAATTCTGACTTATAACGAAGAAAATGAGCTTTGAACGCTCAAGAACGTTTAACGAACGCATTATTAGGATGTTAATAGTGAATTCATCGTTAATGGATTTAAAAACTATTTTTGTCTAGATGAAATCGAAGTATATGTTACGTGTAAGAAAACGGCTTTTGAACGAGCCAATTCTGACTTAAAACGACTAAGTTATGAGTCTGGGAAGGATCGAAGTGGAAAATAGAAAAAATTTCAAAGGCTCGGGGAAGCCTGCAATACCAACCCTGTTATAATGGTCGCTACCGTTATGCCAGTAATATTAACTTTAGCTACTGGAGAGTGGCACTACGTTATAAAGAGATCTCACGCCCGGTACGAGACCGGACCTTAGCCAGCAGTTAGTTAGTTGGCCAATAATAATATTCACTGATGATAGTAGGCATTTGTTGGACAAATTGATTTTGAATCCCTAATTAATTGTAATAATGGAGCATGTATGTACTTAATATACATGGTAAGACCAATCTTAAATCACTTATTTAGTGATGACTTTATGAACTTGATCATTGTTTAATAGAGACTAAACAAAGACACGAGATATACGAAAGTAAAATGTATTCAAACTTTGGTAATTAACCAATGATGATCGAGTCTCGGTTAGTAACGTAATACATTAACAAGCCGTAATGAAGGATCGTAAGTCGAATTGACATTTATTAATGAAATAGATTCATTTAAAACATAGAAGAGAAAGAAGTTGGTAAAAATATTGTGATTAGATTGTTTAGTAGCTAATTACAGTGTGCTATGTGAATATATCATGTAGATACTTAAAGACCAAGAATGGTTGAATATTGTATTTGAAGATGCTTGAAGGCAAGTTTTCTAACGCTTGTCTAACCTTCGTGTTAGCCAAGTTTCTGTGATTCATATTATGAGATGCATGAATTGTTTTACGAAAGGGTCAATGCCAGATTTAACTCAGCTAGACTATTCTTAAGAGTTAGATTGATTTATTTACAAGTCTTTTGATATAGAAATGTTAACGCTATCCTATGCCAAGTATTCTGTTCTGATTCAAAGGTAAGTTTGTATATGAACAAACAAATGTATTTTTCATCGATTATTCGATGGGCACATGAGGTTGCCAAAAACTTAAATGTAAATACGTTTACCGGATGAGTGTTGATCAATATAGAGTACTATAGTCTGATCACCTAGAAGTGCTCGTAAGTTATATCAGACTTACAGACTTAATGTTGGGATGTCCTTTTTCATGAATCAAAATCAAAAGAGAATGTTCATGGTCTTTCGACCAATTCAGAATTCCTAAGCTATTATATATACTTTGGAATTGTCATTATGAAATGAGAAGTGCTAGTCAATGTTTCATAGTACTTCGTAACTATTTGTTTAGTTATTGAAGATAATCATATAATTCTCGACGTGGTATTTGTATTATCTATTGCTAGACTTGCTGAGCTAGTTATGCTCACTTCTTGCTTGGATTATATGATTGCAGCTAAGGCCGAAAGAACTGATGATCCCAGTAGGGATAAAGGCAAAGCTAAGATGGATAAGTAGATTATCCTATAATAGACTAGTATGTTTTTAAGAATCATAATATGATAAACAAAGAATGTAACGGTTTCAGAACCTGGGGAAATGAATGATTATTATTATTATTGTAATAAGAATGTAGTAATTATGTTCATTTTGACATTGTTTCAATGGAATGAATGTATAGTGATGAGTACCGTGTAGCACCATATCTGTGGGTTGAAAGTACCCGGATTTGGGGGTGTTACAAGTTGGTATCAAAGCATTAGGTTATAAAACTTAAGGGGGAAAGAACCTTAGGCTAATAACCTCGTTAGAAAAGGAGATATCAGAAGGAATTAAACTCGAGTCGAATGAGTTAATTAAGTATTAAGGAAACTTAGTACTGAAAGATTTAAAAGATGGAAATTAACCTTAAATAAACTAAATGTGATTTGTGCTTATATTATTATGTATTATGTACTAATCAACATGTTATGTGTTATTATTGATGTGCATCGATAGCTTGATGTATAGAGATATACATGTAGTGAACGAAGAGTCCGTGAATCAGGTAGAGCCTGTACCTATGCCCGTAGCGAGAGTACCAGTAGTGAACATAGAAGAGTCCAAGCCTGAGGAGGACTATTCAGAGGAGGATTATTCCGAGGAGGATATGGAAAACCTAGGATTGACATCATACCTTGATATGGTGGTCGATTGGGATGGGGAGATGGAGGTAGCATCATTCAATACGGTGGTACCTGCACTAGAGCAAACACCTCCAGACGCAATAAGGGCATTGTATCTAGCGGTGCTTGACCATAATGTGCAACTGCGCACTGTTGTGTAGAACCAGAATAAAGAAATTAGTGATCTCTATGATGCGAAGGAGTCTGCAGAAGTAGATTTTGACTTAGAGCATGATGAGAAGGTGCTCATGAAGGATAAGGCGAGGGACTATAAGAATAAGGCCGCAGAGCTTCGTAAGGAACTGGTTGAGAAGAACCAGAAGATAGCACATCTTACATCTATGAGAGTGCTCATGAGGATTTTAGGCTAAAAATTGCTTGTTATTCCATTGAGTCGGGACAAACTCGACATACTATTAGTCAGGATATTATGTCAATTATTGTGAATCAGAAGCATGAGAATGCTGTGATGCAGTATTAGTAGATTGGTAGATCTTTTTGTATATGTGTAGTGACGTAAAACCCTCTTTTGTATAATTAAAGGGTAGTCTTTTTGTAAATCCCAATTTATGTAGAAGTTAATCGCGGGATGTGAATAGCTTTTGGCTATGGAATCAATTTGTAAATAGTTTTGAACTATGAAGAAGCATATTAATATAATAAAGTTTTATTAAATGTGCTTTGTTGTGGTATGAGTTATTGTTGTTGAATGATAACTAAGTAAGTAAATAGATAATAATGAAACTTTATATATTTAATCAGAATAATGTCGCCAAGAAGAAGATAGCGTAATCAAGAAGCTGAATCACATAACGATAACCAAGGGGGTCAGAATAACCCTATGCAAGAGTTCGTTAATTTATTAACGACTGCATTGAACCAAATTGGGGGTAGAGCACCCGCAATACCTAGGGTAGCCAGAATGACTACCTTTAAAGAATTTAAAAGCGTAGGTCTACCGGAGTTCAAAGGAACTACGGATCAAATAGAGGCCCAAACATGGGTGAAGGAAATAGAAAAAAGTGTTTGTTATTATAAATGTAGCAGAGGCGCAAAAGACTTCTTTTGCGACCTATATGATGAAAGGGGAAGCCAACTTCTGGTGGGAGGCTTACTAGGGTGGGGCTAGAACTGATGCTGTTACGTGGGAACTGGTTGAGAAGAACCAGAAATTAGCACGAATGTCCTACATCCATAACAGTGCTCATGAGGATTTCAAGATGAAAATTGCTTGTTATTCTACTGAGTCGGGGTAGACTTGACATACTATTAGTCGGGATATTGTTTCGATTCTAGTGAATCAGAAGCATGAGAATCTTGTGAAGGCGGTGTTAGTAGATCGGTAGATCTTTTGTATATGTGTAGTGACGTAAAACCCTCTTTTATATAATTAAAGGGTAATCTTTTGTAAATCCTAATTTTATAGAAGTTAATCGTAGGATAGTAATGTAAAAACTTTTGGCTATGGAATCAATTTGTAAATAGTTTTGAACTATGAAGAAGAATATTAATATAATGAAGTTTTTATTCAATGTGCTTTGTTGTGGTATGAGTTATTGTTGTGGAATAATAACGAAGTAAGTAAATAGATAATAATGAAACTTTATTTATTTAATCGAATAACGCAGCCAAGAAGAAGACAACGTAATCGGAAGTGAATCACATAATGATAACCAAGGGGTGAGAATAACCCTATGCAAGAGTTCATTAATTTATTACTAATTTGCATTTAACCAAATCGGGGTAGAGCACCCACAAGATTTGTAGGGTAGCTGAACGACTACCTTTAAAGATTTTAAAAGCGTAGGTTCGCCGGAGTTCAAAGGAACTACAGACCCAATAGAAGCCTAGACATGGGTGAAAGGAATAGAAAAGGCGTTTGTTATTACAAACGTAGCTGAGGCGCAAAAGACTTCTTTTGCGACCTACATGATGAAAGGGGAAGCCAACTTCTGGTGGGAGGCTCACCAGGGTGGGACTAGAACTGATGCTGTTATGTGGGAATAGTTTAAGAAGGTATTCTTTGAGAACTATTTTCCTACTAGCATGTAGGGGAGAATGGAGATTAAGTTCCTAGAACTTAAACAAGGGGACATGATAGTTCCCCAATACGCGACCAAATTCAACGAATTGGCAAGGTTTGCTCCACACCAAGTGGACACCGAGGAGAGGAAGGCTCGTAGGTTTGAGCAAGGATTGAAACCCTGACTCTATAGTAGGATCTCTGTTTTCTAGAGTGCCTCATATGGGACCATTTTGGAAAAGGTGATCATTGCACAGGGTGGTAGTGAGGCATTGAGCCAATACCACAAGGATAGGAAGAATAAAGGCAAGGGAGAAGGAGGACCCAAGGTGGAGGGAGCTAGCGATAGTAGAAGTCTGTCCAAAAGAAAGAATTTTAACTCTGGGAATACTGGAGTGAAACAAGGGGATCCTAAGCTTAGGATGGAGGCATGCAAGATATGCGGGAAGACTCATCTAGGAGTCTGCCTAAAAGGGAAATTGGTTTATTATAACTGTGGGCAGGAGGGTCATATATCACCCAACTGTCCTAATCCTAAGAAGAACCATGGTTGTTTTGCTTGTGGGTCGATGGACCACATGGCAAGAAATTACCCGAAGAAGGGGTCAGAGGGTAGTAAGGGTACTAGTAGTGGTAAGTTAGCCATTACTGGACCATCACCATTATCGGGTAGACCCTCAGCCCGTACATTTAATATGACTGTCCAAGATGCGGTTGCATCAACGGATGTAGTAGCAGGTATAATTCCAGTCAATGAAATAAATGCTTATGTGTTATTTGACTCGGGTGCTACTTGTTCTTTTATAGCATGTGAATTTTCTAAGAGATTAGGTTTACTCCCTGAAAGATTAGAGATACCTTTAGACGTTAAGGTAGTAAACGAAGAAATAATTCCCATTAAACATATTCATAAGAATTGCTGCGTAGATATTAGAGGTAACAAATTATCGGTAGATTTAATACCGATAGGGTTGAGAGAATTTGATGTAATTCTTGGTATGGATTGGTTGATTAACCTTAAGGCTATTATAGATTGTTATACAAAAAGTGTGAACCTTCGGCTTTCTAAGAAAACCAAGGTAGTGTTCTACGGTAGTAAATTATCGAGACGCTCTTGTTTTTTAACGATGACATAAGCTAGGAAAATGTTAAGGAAGGGGTGTATAGGATATCTGTGCCATGTTGTGGATACCCAAAGAGTGGGAGCATCATTGGAGCAGATACTTATAGTTCAAGAATTCGCAGATGTAAGACCCCAAATTTTATAAAGATTTAATTTTCTCGAAATATTTTTTTTAATATTATGGTGTGGATTTGAGATAATGTTATAGTTGTGGGTAATATTTATAAATTTTTAAAAGTAAGAAAGTGGTTATATAATATTCAATTGGTCGGGGAATATTATTTTTGTCGGGGAATATCCGTACGATGGCACAATCATTGGTGGACCCCACAACAGAATTATTATCGGAATGAGAAAATGATAGAAATATCTTTTATGAAAATAACTGGAAGTTTTACCGTTAATCGTGGAACTACCGGTAGTAAAAGTACATTAATACGCATGGTTGCATAGTAGCTGCGGTATTGATTATTGATGCTTACGTGAGAAGTCACTTTCGTTTTGTTCAATTATTGCTACGAAGAATTCTTTGCATAGTATCTCATGTTATTTGATTCAATTATTATCAATATTTTATTTTATTAAATCAATAATTGAGATGACAAGTTATTCATATTATTATTTGCATAATTAACAATGTCTAGAAGTTACACGAGGAGAGGTTTGGTCACCTAATTGCGTGCCAATAGGAGAAATCCTTATTCGAAAGCTCCTCTTTCCTGGGAACGACCTGATTGTTAATATTGTGAGTTATAATAATATTAATAAATATTGTTAAAAATATTGAGGGAATTTTTATGAAGTATTTGTGTAAATGTTGATTATTTTAGGGACCCCCAATTTATCCAATCTTCAAAATAATCGGTAGAAAGTTATTCAGTATAATAAAGGTGGGGCCACATGTGGGGGCCACATATGGGAAGAAAATTGAAGGTGGGAGAAAATGTGTTTGGAAGGGAATGTTAGTATTATATATGTATTAAATAAAAGTTAGTGGAAGATGGTGGAGTGTATTATATATGTATATAATGTGTGTGTGTGAATGTGTTATATATATATATATGATAATGACATGTGGGGATGGGGAAGAAAAATGAAATGAGTGGGAGAAATGAAATGTCGGGAAATGGGGGGGAAGTTGGAGTATAGTAAGAGGAATGCATATATATATATATATATATATATATATATATGATTTTGCATGTGTGGGAAATGAAGGAATGCATTAATGTACATATATATATATATATAATAATTGATTAAGGGGGAGGGAATCAGGGGTCACGGGGCATATGTTATATATATATAAATTATATTTTATTTAAAAGTTTTTGTTTTATTAGAATATTTTATTGCATAGTGCTGCATAGTAAATCAAATTTTTAAACGAAATCAGCCGATTCTTCACCCGCGATTCTTCTCTACTGTGCGTCCATGATTTTTATTTTCTAAATAGTATCCTTCTATTCTCCTATAAATAGGATGCTCAGTTAGAATTAAAAATCACACCAGAATCAGAGAATTCTTCTTCTATAATATTGAGCGTATTTCTTTAGAGTTTTAGGAAGCTTTGAGTGTAGAAAACAGTGAAAGTTTTCTTCAATAATACCCCGCTATACCAATCGGAATTGCTCTATTTTTAAAGTAAGGGGTATTATTTATTTCACATTCTGAAGAGATATTATTTTTTGTATTTGTATGAATATTATTTCCGTTCAATATTCATAAGAAATTTTATTTCGTTCAATATTCGCAAGAAATATTATATTTGTTTAATATTCATAATGAATATTATTTTCGTTTAATATTCGTAATGAATATTATTTTCGTTTAATATTCGCAAGGGACGTTATTTTTGTTCAATATTCGCTTGAAATAATATTTTCTTCCATACTCTGTAGTATATAAGTAATAATACTTCGTTTCACATTTCGAATTCTATATTTATTTTGTTAAAGTTTTGGCTTTTATACTCCATGAAATTAGTAGAATATCCTTGATATTTACGCTTCATCCAGTATCTTTTCATGAAAATATTATTCTGAGCATTCTTGATAAGTTTTAACTTTTTCATACCGGAGTACTATTCACGGGTTACTATTCATAAATACTACTCACGGAGTACTATTCACTCGAGTACTATTCACCCAGGGTACTATTCATTATAAATATTGATTCGTTTTCGGTCCAAATTATTTTTGGTACAATATTATTCTTGAATTTCACTCCACAAAGCAGTATCATGTTGACAATTTAAACGTTATTGAATTCTGGATAAATTAAATTATAAATCTTTAAAATTTATCCTTGAACTTGTTTTATTGAATTATTATGTCATTATCATCATCCTCATGCTTATATTGTTATGAAAGTCATCTTTGGCCCGTAGTGCATAGATGGACTTGGTATTATTATGACCAGGGATTATTTGGTATAATCATGACCGTAATGTTACAAATGATGTGGTAAAAGTCCCCATTGGCTCGTAGTGCATTGATGGACAGTTTTTGGTATGATTATGGCCATGGATTCTCTTCGGCCAAGGGTGCAACGATGAATTGTTTTATGGCATGATCATGACTGTTGATGAAAATACGATTATCTTTGACCCGTAGTGCGTGGATAATTCGTGGTCGTGATACTAAGGAATATCCTTGGCCCGTAGTGCAGGGATGATTCGATGATGTGAATTATTTTTTTAAGCTGAGTCTCAACGATAAAATTGATGATAAATCTTTTAAATCATAGAATAGAAGATTTTATGCTCTACTTGACTCTTCTAATGGATTGCTTATTCCGCTGTAGTTGTTGATCTAAAACTTGTTGTCTATTATATTCTATCAATTTTTATACTGTTGAAGGCTAAGGATAATTTATTCTGTATTATCTTAGTCATAATATTTCTTACTAGGCTAGTTGAGCTCACCATTTCTTTCACTGTTCTCTTCAGGAAAGGAGAATATAGCTGGGACTAGTCGGGGAATGGAGTGACGGTCCAGATGATAGCATTAGTAGTCCTCACTATTTTGTTAAATAGTGTGATAATAAATGTAAAGAGGACTCCATTAAGTGTGGATATTGTCTAGATGACAATATTCGTTTTAAAACTCTCAGTTTATATTTTGTCGTATTTTACACGACAGTTGTATTATTAAGTTGTATTTGAATTTTGTACCATGTATTTGGCGACTTGAGATGGGTGATGTATACCTATTTTGGGGGCGTCACAGTTGGTATCAAAGCTTAGGGATATGATCCCTAGCTGAGATGTGAGACAAGAACTAGGAGGGGAGAGACGGGGAATTCCTTCGCTAGTATGACCTACCTAAGTTTATTTGGTATTTAATTGGTCGGTCAGTGTATAGGGATAGAATGTGGCATGTCAATTAACCCTTGTTTTGTGACAATGTTTGAAAATGACATCCGAGAATGTTGAGAATAGCAATGGAGTACATGAGACCGTTGAATCACCAACGATCAATATCCAGGATAATGTGCATCAGGAAGGCAATAATCTTCGTGTAAACAACAACACCGACCAAATGACGAACAATGGTATATTAAGGAACTTTTTAGAATTCATGCAAAACCAAACGAGAGAGACTCCTGTTCAAAATGCAGGTAAAACACTGGCAACTCTTGGCTGGTCACCGCTAAGCAGTTCAAGGAGTTGGGACCACCGGAGTTTTTGGGAAAACCAAAACCACTTAAGGCAGAGACATGGATAAAGCAGATCACCAAGATATTTGATGTCTTGGAATGCTCAGAGGAGCAAAAAGTTTCCTTCGCCACCTTTATATTGCGTGAAGAAGCAGATCATTGGTGGGAATCTATAAAATGTGCCTAGACTGACGCACTCAAGATGTCTTGGGAGAAGTTCCAAGAATTGTTCAACGACAAGTACTTTCCTGAAAGTATTCGTCACATGAAGGAGGTGGAATTCATCAAGCTGGAGCAAAACAATATGACCGTGTCGCAGTACGAGGCTAAGTTTGCCGAGTTGTCCTGGTTTGCATCCCATTTGGTTGATAACGAGGAGCGAATGACACGAATGTTTTTGCGAGGTTTGAAACTCAAAATACGTCAATACCTCAGTTCTCACAAACTTTGTTTATATTCAGATGTTGTGAATAGGGCTCAGTTAGTGGAGCGCAATAATGAGTCAGCTCAACCAAAAGGTAACGACCAACAACACGATAATAATCATACCGGTGGCAACGACCATCAGAACAATGATAACCATCGTAGGGGAAATTATCATGCCAAGAATGGTAACCACTTCGGTGGTAATCATGGATAAGATAATAGAAGTGAAAATTTCAAGAAGAGAAGGTTCAATAATGATGGAATGGCGGTGAGACCGAAGAACCGTTTCAAAGAAGAAGAAGCGACCACCCGGTCGTATGTTTCAAATCTGGAGACGGGAGGGACACATCCGTCCAAACTATACACAGCAACCCAAAGCGTGTTTCAATCACGGAAGAGAAGGTCACCTCGCTTAATTTTATCGTGTAGTGAAGTCAAGTCCAGCTGGGATAGTGATGCCAAAGGATGTCCCAGACAAGTCAAAGACGGTAGTTTAAGTGAGAGCATTTGTTGAGGAACCCAAACGAAGTTATCACGGGTAAGTTAATTATAAACTCTTGCGAAGTCTATACCTTATTCGATACCGGTTCTACCTACTCTTTTATTTCACCTACTTGTGCTCAACATTTAAATTTAACTCTGGAGAAATTAGACTTTGACTTATCTTTTGAAACTCCGTTGGGAGAAACCTTTGTTACATCCACTATTTATAAATATTATTTGATTCAAATCGACACCCTCACATTACCAATCGATCTTATCTCTTTGAAAATACTTTCCTTTGATGTGATTATAGAAATCGACTGGTTAACTACTCATCATGCTAAAATTGATTGTTTTCATAAGGTTGCTAGCTTTCATATTCCTAAACAACCTATCATGCGAATTTAAGTATCCAAACCACTAAAGTCAATCACTGTCATATCAAGCCATAAGTAAAGAGTCCCGAACCTTTTACTGGTGACTTCCTTGTGTGGAATGCACCGAAGCCAAACTTTTCATAATGAGACGCTGTGAGTAATGTTTGCAAGTTGATAAATATCAATGTGACGTGCTATCCAAGTTTGGGATGAGATTCACAGTTTTGAATGATATTTATATTATTAATAAATTTCCTGACGTATTCCCTGAAGACTTCTTAGCCTACCCCAGAGCGTGAAATCGAATTTTATATTAACCCCAATACAAAACCCCATTTATAAAACCCTCAAGTATTTCTTCACCTAAAACGAATGTATTATGCGTTGAAGACGTTGGCTCGAGCTGTTGAAGATTACGACCATACCATTCAATACCATCCTAGAAAAGCGAACGTGGTAGCTGACGCGTTGAGTAGAAGATCGTATGCGTTTACGAGTGCGAATATACAAACCTATATAAGGATAGTAAATATACGATTAGAACCGACTTTAAATCGATAATGTTAAAGCTGCTCAAGCCATAGACCCGAAGCTGATGAATACGAAGAAGAAGGTTCAAGAAGGCGTTATTTTAGAAGCAAGAGTCGATGAAGAGAGGAAATCTCAACCCTCGATTTAATTGGACCATTTGAAATCCTCGATCGAGTAGGAACTGTGGTTTATAGACTCGCTTTACCGCCAAGTATGTCGCGTGTTCATAACGTTTTCACGTATCAATGTTACGTAAATATGTGGATGACCCGAACCACATTATTGATTTAGAATCGGACGAGATAGCGAAAGATTTAACGTATGAGGAGATACCTGTTAAAATCTTGGATAAAAAGGATCATATTCTACGCTCAAAGGTTATACCTCAAGTTAGAATCTGACGAGGTATCCTCTTCGGCATACTAGGTACGTACATAAATTTTGAGGGTGAAATTTCATAAGGAGGGGAGATTGTAAGACCCCAAATTTTATAAAGATTTAATTTTCTCAAAATATTTTTTTAATATTATGGTGTGGATTTGAGATAATGTTATAGTTGTAGATAATATTTATAAATTTTTAAAAGTAAGCAAGTGGTTATAAAATATTCGATTGGTCGAGGAATATTATTTTTGTCGGGGAATATCTATACGACGGAACAATCATTGGTGGACCCCATAACGGAATTATTGTCAGAATGAGAAAACGACAGAAATATCTTTTTATGAAAATAATGGCGGAAGTTTTACTGTTAACTATTGAACTACCCGGTAGTAAAAAATAAGAATACGCATGGTTACATAGTAGCCACACGGTATTGATTATTGATGCTTACGTGAGAAGTCACTCGGTTTTGTTCAATTATTACTCACGATAATTCTTTGCATAGTTTCTCACGTTATTTGATTCAATTATTATCAATATTTTATTTTATTAAATCAATAATTGAGATGATAAATTATTCATATTATTATTTGCATAATTAACAATGTCTAGAAGTTCTGTCGAGGAGAGGTTTGGTCACCTAATTACGGCATAATAGGAGAAATCCTTATTGAAAACCCCTCTTTCACGGAATGACTGATTGTTAATATTGTGAGTTATAATAATATTAATAAATGTTGTTAAAAATATTGAGGGGATTTTTATGAAGTATTTGTGTAAATGTTAATTATTTTATGGACCCCCAATTTATCAATTCTTCAAAATAATCGGTAAAAAGTTATTCAGTATAATAAAGGTGGGGCCATATGTGGGGGCCACATGTTTGGAATGGAATGCTAGTATTATATATGTATTAAATAAAAGTTAGTGGAAGATGGTGAAAAGGTGGAGTGTATTATATATATATAATATGTGTATGTGTGAATGTGTTATATATAAATATATATATATGATAATGACATGTGGGGATGGGGGAAGAAAAATGAAATGAGTGGGAGAAATGAAATGTTAGGAAAATGGGGGGGGGGTGGGGGGGAAGAGTTGGGCGTATAGAAGAGGTAATGCATATTATATATATATATAATATTATATTTTATTTAAAAGTTTTCGTTTTATTAGAATATTTTATTGATTAGTCTTTTGCATAATAAATCAAATTTTTAAACGAAATCAGCCGATTCTTCACCCATGATTCTTTTCTACTATGCATCCGTGATTTTTATTTTCTAAATAGTATCCTTCCATTCTCCTATAAATAGGATGCTCAGTTAGAATTGAAAATCACACCAGAATCAGAGAATTCTTCTTCTATAATATTGAGCGTATTTCTTTAGAGTTTTAGGAAGCTTTGAGTGTAAAAAACAGTGAAAGTTATCTTCAAAAATATCCCCGCTATACCAATTGGAATTGCTCTATTTTTAAGGTAAGGGGTATTATTTATTTCACATTCTGAAGATATATTATTTTTCGTATTCATATGAATATTATTTCCGGTCAATATTCATAAGAAATTTTATTTCGTTCAATATTCGCTAGAAATAATATATTCGTTTAATATTAGTAATGAATATTATTTTCGTTTAATATTCGTAATGAATATAATTTTCGATTAATAGTCCTCACTTTTTGCCAATCAAGATTCGATTTTCCTTAAATCGATTAATAAAGATGTACGTGAAGGAAATTGTGTCAACACACGGTTTACCAGTGTCCATTGTGTCAGACAGAGATCCACGTTTCACATCTAATTTCTGGAAACGATTACAAGAATGTTTGGGAACACGGTGAGAATGAGCACTGAGATACCATCCTCGCCAAACCGGATAAAGTGAGAGAACCATCCAAACACTAGAAGATATGCTCAGAGCATGTATCATGAATTTCATGGGAAATTGGGATGACCATCTACCATTGGTAGAATTTGCTTATAATAATAGTTATCACGCAAGTATTGGCATGCCACCTTACGAAGCGTTATACGGCAGGAAGTGCATAACTCCGTTATGCTGGGACGAGGTAGGTGAACGTCAGCTATTGGGTCCAGAATTGGTACAACAGACTGTCGAGATCATCAAGATTATTCGAGCAAGATTGAATGCAAAGACAAGATATCTGAGAAGAAATATGCCGATCAACATCGACAAAATAGAGAATTGATGTCTGTGAGTTATGTTGTCCTGAAAGTGTCTCCCTGGAAGGGGAAAATTCGATTTGGCAAGAAGGGGAAATTGAGCCCTAGATTTATAGGACCTTTCGAAGTACTTCGACTAGTTGGTGAAGTAGTGTGCGAGGTAGCTTTACCTCTGGAGTTGGAACATATTCATAATGTTTTCCATGTATCGGTATTGCGGCCATACAAACCTGATTATAAGCATGTTATAGAATATGAGCCCCTACAGTTTGAGAAAGATTTATCCTATGAAGAAGTCCCTATTCAAATTGTTGACAGAAAAGAGCAAGTGTTGAGGAATAAGGTAATACCTTCTGTTAAGGTAATTTGGAGGAACCACAATGCTGAGGGAGCTACATGGGAACTTGAAAGCGTTATGATGAAGAATTATCCTCAATTATTTGCTTGATTTTGTATAGCGATTCTGGGGACAGAATCTTGTTAAGGAGGGAAGAATGTAACAAATACATTTTTCTAGTTGTTATTCTGGGGACAAAATCCTTTTAAGGAGGGAAGGATGTACCGATCAAAAAATTTGTAATTTAATTTAAATATTTATTGAATTAAATAAATATTTATAATAATTTATTTATTGAGAAAATAAATAATTGATGAATTGTGGTGAATTAATTTAGTAACTAAATTGATTAATGTTAATTGTTTTGAGTAATGATAATTTTATCTCAAGGATTTAATTTAAGGAAATAATTAAATTAAATCAATTGCTTAATATTTAAGAAAATAATTAAGCTAAATAAATTGTTTAATTTAATGAAAATAAATAAATTAAATAAAGTGATGTGTCTAATTTATTAATTAAATTAGATATATAATTATTTATTAATTATAAGATATAATGATAATAAGAATTTTATTATTATTATAAGTTATTTAAATTAGCTAAACTAAAGTTATTTACATTAACTAAATTAAAAGTCGACAATTGGAAACTATATAATATAAATAATATAATGATAATCTAGTTTTGGGGTTTTTTGTTAGCTAAGCAGGGCCTTGTGGCCTTTGGCTTATTCAATCGATTTAAACTTTTTATTTTATAACTGAAAGAGAACGTGGGTTAGTGGGAGTCAGTGTATGTTTTACGCATATTATTTTCTAAGGCTAGCGTTCTTATTCACGTATTTGGCTAAGGAGAAAACACGAGGAGGGTGAGAGAAGTTCGGAGAAAATTGAGAGGGTATTCTCTGAGATTTCAAGAGGAAGGAAAGGATTGCTATACCTTGTTATCATCTCTTGCTAGCATATAATCAAGGATTAAAGGTATATACTATTCCTATGTGCATTTTTTAGTTTTGGTAGTATATATATATATATATATATATTTTGATATGATTTGGAAATCATGTGAGTGGTGGTAGAGATATACTATTCCCAAGTTCATCATGTATGCTTGTTATTTGTTATCAACTGATTATGAAACGAGTTCATGACAATCAAATTCGTTAAAAGTGTAAAAATAAAGAAAATTTGGAAAAAACTATGGTTTTGATTCCTCAAAATGGTGTATATGTAATGTTTTTTATATAGAATGGTGTTTAACATGTATAACTACAATATGTCAAAGTTTTTGATGTTGAATTTGGGAGAAATTTTGTTGAATTGGGATTTTTGGCCTATAACAGAGTATTAGTTCGCGTCTATAAAAAGCGAGTTTGAATACTTGCAGGATTTGAAGCGCTTGGCGATGCGATAGTCCATTATATATTTTCACATGACGTAGCTTGAAGTAACTTTATTCAGAGATAGTGAAGTCTGCTTAATTGCAGGTCATGTGTAACGGACTTGGGTTAGTTTAGCATGTATGTTAAGGATATTAAAGCATAATATAAACTACAATAACAGATGATATTGTGTGGTAATGCAAAGTGTAAAAGATTCTTAAGTGATTGTTAATTGAGTTATATAATGAAACTAAAAGTGATGTTTTCAAAAGTTAGAAGTGAACGATAAAGTTTATGTTGATTAATGTGTGATTTCAGAGGCGTTAAGTATGTTAACCTAAATGGTTAGGTGGTAGGCTAGGGTTATGACCTAAATGATGGTTTAATACCCATAGCGTTAATATTCATACAACTAATTGTTGTTGCGATTATAATGATATGTGTAGGGTAATTGGAGATTATTTTACGTTTGTGTAGCTTATAGGCAAGGCAAATTCTCTAACTCTACTTTTATAATTGTGCAAGTTTCTAAACCTTATCTCTTTACAATTGAGCAAGTTTTCTAACTTCATTCTTTTCATATTGAATGCAAGTTTCCATTCCTATATTATTATTGTTCAAGTTCTTAAAATTGAGCAAGCCTAATCTAACTTGAATATGTTTGTACAAGATCTTATAACCTAATTCATTATATCGAACGAGTTTTACTTTCCTAATTATTATTCAAAGCACATATTGTTCTAATACATTGATTCATAGAAGATTGCTCTAAACTCCTTTGAATATAGCACTTTACATATATATCATGCTATTCAGTTATGTATATTGTTGATATCCGATCTTTGACTTAAATAGCCTTGTTCAGTTATACATTCTCGTATTAAACCTTTATTGTTGGAAGTTGAATAGTGTTCTAAAATTCTAGAAACACTGATAAGCTAGTTCCAAACTAAACTTTCTTTAGTGCGGAAACTCTAAATTCAAACTGAGACGAACAACCCTAATATAGGGGATTTTTGTACATGTAACGTTTAGATGTTTGTGCACAATACATGGTACAAAGGGCTGATCCCCCTAAGTACGTTAAGAAGGGTCTCAGATAGTCTAAAAGATCATATAAGGTTAAGGTAATAATACCTAAATACCGGATACATAGTTCGTGGTCCTAAGACCCTCAGACATTGATTTCGAACTTGTATTATATTCTTAATTCACAGAACAAGTTCATTATTGTTAGCATTCGTTGTTCATTCTCATGATGTTATTACTACTTCCTATATTAGTGAGCAATTGTTTGCTCACTCTTGCAATTAACACTGCAGCTAAAGTGGAGAAAGTTGATGAGCCGTCGACCAGCAAACCAAGATGCCTAAGAGTTGAAGAATTAATGAAGTTAATTTAAATGTTTTACGTTATAAGACTGTTTTATTTTTATTCCGCAAATTTATGTAATAATTTTAAGGTTAGATTACCTGGGATTTTATTGAGATTATGATGTAACCCTTTAATGCGGAAGATTATTGTTTAAGTTATTTAATTTATGTCTTTATCCTTTGTTATGGGTAGTTAGATGTAATGGTTTTGATAAGTGAACACCAAATCCTGTGGGAATGAAGTACTTGGATTTGGGGGTGTCACAGGTTGGTATCAGAGCTTTAGGTTATAAACCTCAGGTGGGGAAACCTTAGGAAGTAACCTTTAAGGAAATAGAAAATATAGAGGTGTTTGACTCTTACTGAGTTTTAAGTAATAGATTAAGGTATCCATTGAAGTTAAATAATAAAAGACATTATGTGCTATGTGTTAATAACTTATGTGCTAACGAGTATCAAAAAATGTTAAGTAAAACTTAAAATATTTTGTTGTCAGGATGTCTACCGAGGGAGGATCTAGTCCAGCTAGGGAAGCGATACTTCAGATACCTATAGATGATGAGCACCGAGATATTCACGTAGTGCGAGAGCATTTGATCCAGGAGGATGTGCCTGTGACCGATCCCGAGGAGGATAGTTCTGAGGAGATAGAGGAGGAAGATGAGGAAGAGGATCCTGAGGAGTTTCCACCAAACTCCATATCAGCTGAGATGTATGACGCTCTGTACGACTATAATGTAGAATTACAGGACGAGGTTGAGGAGCTGAAGGAGTTGGTTGGGATGCATCATGCTTCGATGGAGCAGAAGGATGCGTAGATTTAGGAACTTGACTCAAAACTTGGAAACACGGAGTGGGATCTAGTTCATACGAAGAGTCAGCATGAAGACTTATTAGCAGTAAACGAGAAGATGAAGACTGACATGGAGAAATTAAAAGATGATTTCAAGGAGGAGTCAGCTAAACGTGCAAGAGCAGATGATGCTTGGATGAAGGCGACTCAACGTGCAGACCATACTGAGGCTAAGGTCCAAGTGAAGAAAGCCAAGATGAAGGAGATGGATTATGCTTTTAATTCAACGATTGATAGGGCCTAGGATCGAGTCTATTATTACCCACCTCAGTTTGAGAATGCCGTGGTTCGTGATGGATCGCAGAACGGCGTATCGTATCATGGAGGAGGAATGTTGGGAAGCCTTACGACGCCTTAATATGCCTATATAGAATAAGATAGATAATAATGTGTGATTAATTATGTGAATAAATAAACTGTGAATCCCTTATTTTGAGATAAATAATGGGATAGTATGAGTATGTAATCCTGGAACTTGTTTAGTTCAGGAAAGTGAATGTTTATAGCGGTTATGCTATCTTGAACATGTTTTAAAACTTTATGAAAGAATAAAATATTAGAGTTTATTTAAAATATTATGTGTTAAAGCTTTAATCTTGGAATGTTTAAGATAAACTTCAAATACCCAAGAAGTTGAGTAATGAGCTAATAAGCATATATTTTAATAGAAAATGCCTCCTAGAAGAAGATAACCATGTCAGCAAGCACCTCTTGAGGGGTCTACTAATAATAACAACGAGACCAATGCTAATCCGTTTCAGCAGTTGGTAGCTTTGTTGATGGGTGCAATTATGAATCAACCGCAAGCTCAAGTCATGACTTTCAAGGAATTCAAAGCGGTTGGACCGCCAGAATTTCAAGGGTCTATGAATCCAGTGGAAGCTCAAACCTGGATTATGGAAATGGAGAAGGTGTTTGACGTTGCTAGGGTAGCAAGAAGACCGTAAGATCATGCGTTCGCAACATATTCATCTTTCAAGTCTGAAGCTAGTTACTGGTGGCAAGCAAATAAGGTTTGTGGAGGACAAGGAGTGATAGCGTGGGATAGATTTAAGGAAATGTTCTTTGAAATGTACTTTCTAGTGAGTTCTCGGAATCAACTAGAAGTGCAATTTTTGGAGCTGAAGCAAGGAACAATGGCGGTCTTGGGAGTATGTCATGAAGTTTAACGAATTGGCAAGGTTTGCCACTTATCAAGTCAACACTGATGAACGTAAAGCGAGAAGGTTCGAACAAGGATTGAAGCCCTGACTTTATAGCAAGGTTTTAATGTTCCAGCTGAACACATTTGCGACTGTACTGGAGAAGGAAATTATCGTGGAAGGTAGAAGCGATGCCTTGACCAAGTACAACCAAGAACAGAAGAAAAGGAAGAATGACAATGAGAATAAGGCTGGTGGTAGTAATGTTGGAAGTAACAATCAAAAGAGGAAATGGAGCGATAGTTCAACTGCGGGAGGACAACAGGGAAATCAGCAGAAGAAAAAGTTTTAGGCTTGTGCAACGTGCGTGAAGAACCGTACTAGGGTATGTTTGAAGGGAAAGTGGGTGTGTTTCAACTGTGGTCAAGAGGGACACACTGCACCAAATTATTTTAGTCTGAAGAAAGGAGCATGCTTTACCTGCAGTTCAAAGGATCACATGGCTCGTGATTGCCCCAAGAAGCCAGCGGGAAGTTCAAGTGGTGGAAAAGGAAACAACAACGGTGGTGACGCATTGACTATCACTGGACCAGTACAGTCAAGCCGACCTACTACGAGGACTTTCAATACGTATGCAAGGGATGTTTGCATCTGATCTAAGGATTTGGTGTCGTATCATTCGATTAATGGTATTAATGCTTATGTACTATTTGATTCGAAGTGCTACTTGTTCATTTATATCCGATGAATTTGCTCAGAACCTAGATTTGCCTCAGGAAGAATTAGAGTTTCCCTTAAGTATAGAGATTACGAATAAGGAAGTGATTCCTGTCAGATATATATATAGGAATTATAGAGTGAAAGTAAAAGGTCACGAGATGATGGTAGATTTGATACCAATTAGACTTGGTGAGTTTGATGTTATTATGGGAATGGATTGGTTATTCAATTACGGAGTAGTAATCGATTGCCAAAGGAAGTGTGTTAACCTTATGACTCTGTCAAAGGTTGTGTTCTTTGGCAGCAAGTCACCTTGACAAGCAAGTTATCTGACAGTGATGCAAGCCAAGAAGTTGTTGAGATAAGGATGTGTAGGGTATTTAGCCTACATAGTCGATACACAAAAGAAGAGTGCGAAGCTAGAGGAGATACCGATCATAAGGGATTTTGCAGACGTATTTCCAGACGATTTGCCTGGTTTTCCACCAGATCGACAAATCAAATTCGTAATTGATTTACTACTAGGAACGACCCCAATATCTAAGGCACCATATAGAATGGCCCCGGTAGAGATGAAGGAGTTGGTGGTGCAGTTGCAAGAATTGCTAGACAAGAAGTATATTCAGCCGAGTGTTTCGCTATAGGGAGCACCGGTGTTGTTTGTTAAGAAGAAAGACGGTTCGATTCGACTTTGCATTGACTATAGAGAATTGAATAAGGTCATGATTAAAAATAATTATCCATTACCTAGAATCGATGACCTGTTCGATCAGTTGAAGGGAGCAAGGTATTTCTCGAAGATAAACCTGTGAAGTGGTTATCATCAGTTGAAAGTGAGGCCGGAGGATATATCAAGAAAATGCGTTCGTAACTTCGGTATGATCATTACGAGTTTCTAGTTATATCTTTTGGTTTAACCAACGCACCTGCAGCGTTCATGGATTTGATGAACATGGTGTTTAAACCATTTTTAGACAAATTTGTGGTGGTGTTTATTGATGGTATATTCCAAAACCAAAGAGGAACATGTGGAACATTTGAGATTGACGTTTGAGACATTGAGAAAAGAGAAGTTGAACGCTAAGTTCTCAAAATGTGAATTTTGGTTGGAACGTGTACAGTTTCTAGGGCACGTGATTGATAAGGACAAAATTTCGGTAGATCCATCAAAAGTTGAAGCTGTAATAAACTGGGATCAGCTGAAGACACCGTCAAAAGTAAGGAGTTTCTTAGGATTGGCAGGATACTACTGGCGTTTTATTCAAGACTTTTCCAAGATCGCGACTCCGTTGACGAATTTAACTAGAAAAGCGGTTAAGTTTGTTTGGACAGAGAAGTGTGAAGAAAGTTTTCAAGAATTAAAGAAGAGGTTTAGTTCAGCACCTGTGTTGTCATTGCCTGATGATACATGAAATTTTGTGGTGTATAATGACGCATCTCATAAAGGACTAGGCTGTGTGCTTATGCAAAACGACAGAGTTATTGCGTATGCATCACGTTAGTTGAAAGATTATGAGAAATGCTATTCGACTCATGACTTAGGTTGGCAGCAGTGGTGTTTGCCCTGAAAATTTGGAAACATTATCTTTATGGAGAGAGGTGTGAGATATATACTGACCATAAAAGTCTGAAATATATATTTACACAAAAAGACTTGAATATGCGATAAAGAAGATGGTTGGAGCTGATTAAAGATTACGATCATGTAGATTTTTTATCATCCTGAAAAGGCAAATGTTGTTGCTGATGCTTTAAGTAGGAAGGGACGGGAGAAGTTAATGATGTTAACTGCTCAAGAGAAGCTAGTGTCAAAAATGGCTAAGATGGAGTTAGAAATTAAATATCCGACAAAATCCGATGAAAAGTTGTTCCAGATGGGAAACAGTTCAATGTTGGTGGATAAGGTAAGAAATGCACAACTTCAAGATGAAGACTACGAAAAGATAAAACAGGAAATATCTGTAGATAAGGAAAACAAATTCTAAATTGATTCGGGAGGGTTACTTCGATTCAAAAGGAGAATTTGGGTTCCGCAAGTACCAGAAGTTAAGGAGGAAATTCTGAGTGAAGCTCATAACTCACGATATTCGATTCACCCTGGGAGTACAAAGATGTACCAAGATCTTAAACGTCATTTTTGGTGGCCGAATATGAAGAGGGATGTGGCTGAATGTGTGGCCAAATGCTTAACGTGTCAGAAAGTCAAAGCTGAACATCAAAGGCCAAGTGGATTATTACAACCGTTGGAGATATCAGAATGGAAATGGGAGCATATCACAATGGATTTTGTGGTAGGTCTTCCAACAACCCAACAAGGTTACGATGCCATTTGGGTGATTGTCGATCGACTAACAAAGTTGGCACACTTTTTGCCAATAAGGATTCGATTTACCTTAAACCGATTAGCAAAGTTGTACGTGAAGGAAATTGTGTCAAGACATGGTGTACCAGTGTCCATTGTGTCAGACAGAGATCCACATTTCACATCTAACTTCTAAAAACGATTACAAGAATGTTTGGGAACACAGCTGAGAATGAGCACAACATACCATCCTCAGACCGACGGACAAAGTGAGAGAACCATCCAAACACTAGAGGATATGCTCAAAGCATGTATCATGGATTTCAAGGGAAATTGGGATGACCATCTACCATTGGTAGAATTTGCTTATAATAATTGTTATCACACAAGTATTGGCATGCCGCCTTACGAAGCGTTATACGGTAGGAAGTTCAGAACTCCATTATGCTGGGACGAGGTAGGTGAACGTCAGCTATTGGGTCCAGAATTGGTACAACAGACTGTCGAGATCATCAAGATTATTCGAGCAAGATTGAATGCAGCACAAGATATACAGAAGAAATATGCCGATCAACATCGACAAAATAGAGAATTCGATGTCGGTAGTTATGTTGTCCTGAAAGTGTCTCCCTGGAAGGGGAAAATTCGATTTGGCAAGAAGGAGAAATTGAGCCCTAGATTTATAGGACCTTTCGAAGTACTTCGACTAGTTGGTGAAGTAGTGTGCGAGGTAGCTTTACCTCTGGAGTTGGAACATATTCATAATGTTTTCCATGTATCGGTATTGCGGCCATACAAACCTGATTATAAGCATGTTATAGAATATGAGCCCTACAGTTTGAGAAAGATTTATCCTATGAAGAAGTCCCTATTCAAATTGTTGACGAGTAAAAGAGCAAGTGTTGAGGAATAAGGTAATACCTTACATTAAGGTAATTTGGAGGAACCACAATCTTTGAGGAGCTACATGGGAACTTGAAAGCGTTATGATGAAGAATTATCCTCAATTGTTTGCTTGATTTTGTATAAGCGATTCGGGGACAGAATCTTGTTAAGGAGGAAGAATGTAACAAATACATTTTTCTAGTTGTTATACGGGGACAAAATCCTTTTAAGGAGGAAGGATGTCTTGATCGAAAAATTTGTAATTTAATTTAAATATTTATTGAATTAAATAAATATTTATAATAATTTATTTATTCGAGAAAAATAAATAATTGATGAATTGTGGTGAATTAATTTAGTAACTAAATTGATTAATGTTAATTAAAATTCGAGTAATGATAATTTTATAAAGAAGGATTTAATTTAAGGAAATAATTAAATTAAATCAATTGCTTAATATTTAAGAAAATAATTAAGCTAAATAAATTGTTTAATTTAATGAAAATAAATAAATTAAATAAAGTGATGTGTCTAATTTATTAATTAAATTAGATATATAATTATTTATTAATTATAAGATATAATGATAATAAGAATTTTATTATTATTATAAGTTATTTAAATTAGCTAAACTAAAGTTATTTACATTAACTAAATTAAAAGTGCGACAATTGGAAACTATATAATATAAATAATATAATGATAATCTAGTTTTGGGGTTTTTTTGTTAGCCAAACAGGGCCTTGTGGCCTTTGGCTTATTCAACTGACATAAACTTTTTTATTTTATAACCGAAAGAGAACGAGGTTAGTGGGAGTTCGGTGTATGTTTTTTATATTATTTTCTAAGGCTAGCGTTCTTATTCACGTATTTGGCTAAGGAGAAAACACAGAGGGTGAGAGAAGTTCAGAGAAATTGAGAGGGTATTCTCTGAGATTTCAAGAGGAAGGAAAGGATTGCTATACCTTGTTATCATCTCTTGCTAGCATATAATCAAGGATTAAAGGTATATACTATTCTATGTGCATTTTTTAGTTTTGGTAGTATATATATATATATATATATATATATATATATATATATATATTTGATATGATTTGGAAATCATGTGAGTGGTGGTAGAGATATGTTCTTATAGTTTTGCCAGACTCTGTTAATCATCATGTATGCTTGTTATTTGTTATCAAATTTGTGTAGGAAGAAAAAAGAAAATAACAGTGTTTTTATTCTTATTATATGGCTTAGAAAGTACAAAAATTGATGCTCTATATGTGTAATAATATGTAGTTTGTTATTGGATTATGTTAATATGTTAAGAAACGAAAACAACAAAGTTTAAATAATGTCAATTGATTAAGAAACGAGTTCTTGACAATCAAATTCGTTAAAAGTGTAAAAATGAAGAAAATTTGGAAAAAACTATGGTTTTGATTCCTCAAAATGGTGTATATGTAATATTTTGTATATAGAATGGTGTTTAGCATGTATAACTACAATATGTCAAAGTTTTAGATGTTGAATTTGGGAGAAATTCTGTTAAATTTGGATTTCTAGCCTATAATAGAGTATAAGTTCATGTCTCAGAAAACCGAAGTCGGTACATTGGGTATGGCTACTACTGGTATTGTCATTATCATGCAGTAACTGACATTTAAGTCTTGGTATGCAATGTCCTTGATTGTGGTGATGATAATAGATATTACTACTCATGGGACCATGAAGTAGCCTATCCGATAAGTGAAGTTCTGCTTAATTGCAAGTCATGTGTAACGGACTTGGGTTAGTTTAGCATGCATGTTAAGGATATTAAAGCATAATATAAACTACAATAACAGATGATATTGTGTGAAAATACAAAGTGTAAAAGATTCTTAAGTGATTGTTAATTGAGTTATATAATGAAACTAAAAGTGATGTTTTCAAAAGTTAGAAGTGAATGATAAAGTTTATGTTGATTAATGTGTGATTTCAGAGGTGTTAAGTATGTTAACCTAAATGGTTAGGTGCTAGGCTAGGGTTATGACCTAAATGATGGTTTAATACCCATAGCGTTAATATTCATACAACTAATTGTTGTTGCGATTATAATGATATGAGTAGGGTAATTGGAGATTATTTTACGTTTGTGTAGCTTACAAGCAAGGCAAATTCTCTAACTCTACTTTTATAATTGTGCAAGTTTCTAAACCTTATCTCTTTACAATTTAGCAAGTTTTCTAACTTCATTCTTTTCATATTGAATGCAAGTTTCCATTCCTATATTATTATTGTTCAAGTTCTTAAAATTGAGCAAGCCTAATCTAACTTGAATATATTTGTACAAGCTCTTATAACCTAATTCGTTATATCGAGTGAGTTTTACTTTCCTAATTATTATTCAAAGCATATATTGTTCTAATACATCGATTCATAGAAGATTGTTCTAAACTCCTTTGAATATAGCACTTTGCATGTATATCATGCTATTCAGTTATATATATTGTTGATATCGATCTTTGACTTTAATAGCCTTGTTGAGTTATACATTCTCGTATTAAACCTTTATTGTTGGAAGTTGAATAGTGTTCTAAAATTCTAGAGACACTGATAAGCTAGTTTCAAACTAAACTTTCTTTAGTGCGGAAACTTTAAATTCAAACCGAGACGAACAACCCTAATATAGGGATTTTTGACGTGTAATGTTTAGATGTTTGTGCACAATACATGGTACAAAAATTTGATCCCCCAAATACGTTAAGAAGAAGTGTATAGTCTAAAAGATTAAGGTTGAGGTAATAATACCTAAATCTGGAGGAGACATAGTTCGTGGTCCTAAGACCCTCAGACATTGATTTCGAACTTGTATTATATTCTTAATTCACAGAACAAGTTCATTATTGTTAGCATTCGTTGTTCATTCTCATGATGTTATTATTACTACTTCCTATATTAGTGAGCAATTGTTTGTTCACTCTTGCAATTAACACTGCAGCTAAGTAGAGAAAGTTGATGAGCTGTCGACCAGCTAAGGGAAGGGCAAGATGCCTAAGAGTTGAAGAATTAATGAAGTTAATTTAAATGTTTTACGTTATAAGACTGTTTTATTTTTATTCCGCAAATTTATGTAATAATTTTAAGGTTAGATTACCTGGGATTTTATTGAGATTATGATGTAACCCTTTAATGGGGAAGATTATTGTTTAAGTTATTTAAATTATGTCTTTATCCTTTGTTATGGGTAGTTAGATGTAATGGTTTTGATAAGTGAACACCAAATCCTGTGGGAATGAAGTACCTGGATTTGGGGTGTCACATGAACACCAACGACCGAGTGGGTTATTGCAATCCATAGAGATTCCAGAGTGGAAATAGAAGCATATCACAATGGATTTTGTGGTAGGACTTCCAACAACAAAGAAAGGATACGACGCTATTTGGGTAATAGTGGATCGGTCACTTTCTACCAATAGGAGTTAGGTATAACCTAGAACAATTAGCTAAACTATATGTCAAAGAAATTATTTCTAGACATGGATTACCTGTTTCGATTGTGTTAGATCATGATCCATGATTCACATCAAACTTTTGGAGTAGTTTGCAAGAGCAAATGGGAATGCAGCTAAAGTTGAGTACAATGTATCATCCTCAGACAGATGGACAAAGTGAGCGAACAATCCAAACGCTAGAAGATATGTTAAGATCTTGCATTATGGATTTTAAGGGAAGTTAGGATGAACATCTACCTTTGGTGGAGTTCGCGTACAACAATAGTTTTCACGCTAGTATAGGCATGCCGTCGTATAAAGCGTTATATGGGAGGAAGTGCAGAACTCCACTGTGCTGGGATGAAGTAGGGGAACATCGGATGTTGGTACCTGAGATAGTACAATAGACGGCAGATATGGTAAAGCTAATACGTACTCGCTTGATAGCGGATCAAGATAGGCAAAAGAAGTATGCAAATCCTCGTCGTGAGAAGAGAGAATTTGAAGTAGGTTCGTATGTCTTTCTGAAAGTATCGCCTTAGAAAGGGAAGATACGTTTTGGAAAGAAAGGTAAGTTAAGTCTAAGGTTTATAGGACCTTTTGAAATTTTAAGAAGGGTAGGAGAGGTAGCTTATGAAGTAGCTTTACCTCCAGAGATGGAACGTATACACAATGTGTTTCACGTGTTAGTGTTGCGTCCTTATAAACCGGACTACAAACACGTAATAGAGTACAAATCTATTCAGATAGAAAAAGACTTAACATATGAAGAACTTCCAGTTTAGATTGTTGATAGGAAGGAACAAGTCTTAAGAAATAAGATAATACCTTCGGTGAAGGTGATTTGGAGGAACCACAATGCCGAAGAAGCAACGTGGGAACTCGAGAGTAAAATAAAGGAAAATTTTCCTTATTTGTTTATTTAATTGTAGCGAGATTCTGGGGACAAAATCCTTATAAGGGGGAAAATGTAACACCTGAGAAAATTGAATTTTTATATGAATTAAATTTTTATTTGATTATGTGGATTAATTAAATTTAATTGATTTTTATGTGAGTAAGTTGTATGAAGGTGGATTACATGACCTAGAATGTGCGGATGTGGTTAGGATTACGGCTATCGCTAGAATTAATTGTTTTGAATTTGAAGGCGAAAATAAAAGTTTTCAAGAAATTTACGTAAAAACACTATTCATCCGCTTTCGCCGGAATTAAGTTTGAAATTCTGAGAAATGCGTAATGATAGAATTCTAAGATGAGATGGAATATCCAATAATATTTTAGTTATGGCAAACGAAGTTTTCGCTTGCGGACTTAAAACCTAAGGGTTAGGGAAAGTGATTTCCAAGAAGGAAATGAAATGGGTATAATGATTAGAGTTATTATACATGTGATATACGAGTATGAAACTAGTTAGTATATGAATATAGTATAAAGATTAATACGACGTATAAAGCGAATATCGTACGAACACTATACGAAGAGAATACATGAGTTATACGAGTAGAATACGATTAGTTTTTAATGGACTTTGAGTTTATAGACCTTATAGAATCCAATTGGTCTTGGATTATATCAAGCCCAATGTTTTATGAAATGAAGCCCAAGTTTGAGTATTGTTAAGGCCTAATGTTAGGTTAAATCAAGCCCGATCCAAGAAACTGAACCATGGATCGAACTGATGGGTCACCGGATGGGTAAAACCCACGGGGCAACCTATGGGGGGACCCACAAGGTATGTGTGTAGGGGTTTGACACAGAAACGCAGTGGAAAATAGAAAATAATCAAAGAAATTTCGAAACCCAAAACAGGATCCATGCGAAACAGAAATTAATTCAATGGTTTAGATATTATCTGGATTATGAAAGAGTTATGAAACGACTTCGAATCCCTTACACAATCCAATCAGAACCGCGCCTCTACGGTATCCACACGAACGTCGCACGAACCGTCGAACAATTCTGCAATAAAGGGACTTGCGGTACTAGCCACAAAAGGAACAGAATTTTTCAAAAGGTTTTCTCTAGTCTCTCTCTAAGAGCGGCTAGGGTTTTTAAGATATGATCTAACCCTAAGTAGCTGCTATATATCCTATATATAGTAGTTAAAAGCAATTAATCAAAACCTAATTTCATAAAAATCCAATTTATATATATAACTTAATTAAGTCTTACTTAATTAATATACATATATACAAATTTTCCTTTTAATTTAAATTTGTGATTTAAGTACTATTAATCATATTAATATATTTAAATCCTTAAAATTTAAATTTATTCCTTTAAAATTACTTTATATGTGTGTGACCCTATAGGTTATTATTATGTTGGTAATAATTTTAAAATCATATTATAAAATTATAAGCGGTGGATGACATCTAGTAATGCATCACCGCTACTCAAGTAATAATAAGATCGATGATTTGATGCAACCTTTTCGTGACCAATGTTTCAATGTAATTTAATCCTTTTAACCTTAATATCCTAGATTAAACTCGAGTCATGGAATGTGTTATAATCTTCATAATTTAATCTGAGTTTTCTTGATCAATGAGTAGACTATATGAAACAAATCACGATTTGAGCATGGCCATGCATTTCATAGTCCTACTCAATCAAGAGGCCTATGGATATCACCCCTAATAAATAAGAGGGTTAAATTTTATCTAGATCACTCATATTCCTTACACGATTCATGATGTACCCAATAATCACCTTTATCGTCCACCCTATTAAAGGTGACATTTGATGATATCAAAGTACATAAATTTCCGTGTAGTAATATAGTGATTTCAGGTCGGAGGACCATTACATCATTGTCGCTATGAGAATCGCTAATGACACTCTGCATAATGTTCCACGTATAATTCTCATGGTGGGTCTGTCCAGTACATCGTTCTCTAACATGTACCTATGCATTGACTTAATATCTCATATATTTATGACCAATGAGATTTGGTCATCAGTCAATCCACATACTAGTCTTAATGCATCATTGTTGTCCCATCAATAATGATACTCAACTAGGGACATTTAAGAACAATGATACTAATTGTAATTATTTAATCTCATGTTCAAGTCACATACTTGAAACTATATAATTTGTATCACTATTCTAAGGATTTTTATTATGTTAACATTTATATAACGCAGTAAATAAAACCATAATAAAATCATTCATTTATTCAATCAAATATAATATCAAAACGTTAAGCAATTATATCAAATAATTGGCCTCTAGGGAATAAACTCTAACAATGTGGGCTAGCCACTTGGTTGCCATGTAAAGGTTTACTTGGTGGCTAAGTTGTTGTGGAGGTGGTGAATAGTAAGGAGGTTACCAAAAGACTATTTTGCCCTCTATTTGAATTGCCTATATAAGAAAGCTTTAGTAGGTCATTTGATGTTTTACAAACATTGACCAATATAATTTGAGAGAGCGAAAGAGCTAGAAAAAAGTAATCAAGTGAGCTTCAAGCAAATCATAAGAGTTTTTAGCAAGAACGCGAAGAACATAAAGGTAATAACTCGTAAAACCTTAGTTTTCGATTCGTTTAAATTTATTTTTTTGTAGAGAATCATAAATTGGTGGAGCATGTCTCTTCCAGAGGAATAAGGATGGCTAATAGTTAATTAAATATTTACAAGCCATGTTTAAGTAGAAATCATAAGTGTTTAAGTAAGTTTAAACCAAAGAAACCATTGAACGTTGATTTGGTTGTTGATGGACAAATTGAAAACCATCATTTATAGGGTATGTGAATATTGCTTGGTTAGGATATAGACAATGAATCAATGGAATGGTTCCAATTTATTTGGCGTATAAAACACGAGTAACGAAGTTATGGAGAATTTTACGAAATTAGACGTTAAACGTTGAAATTGTATAATTTCGGATTAGTAGTAAAAACTTACCGTTTAGTTCAAAAACCCTAGTTTTCAATGGCATAGCATATTATAATGTATTCAAGAGTCATGGACTCAAGAAAGGTCGAATTCCGACTTATAACGAAGAAAACGAGCTTTAAACACTCAAAAACGTTTAACGAATGCGTTATTAGGATGTTAATAGTGAATTCATCATTAAAGGATTTAAAAACTATTTTTGTCTGGATGAAATCGAAGTATATGTTACGTGTAAGAAAACAACTTTTGAACGAGCCAATTTCGACTTAAAACGACTAAGTTATGAGTTCGGGAAGGATCGAAGTGGAAAATAGAAACAAATTTCAAAGGCTCAGGGGAGGCGCCGCAGCGCCAACCCAAGCTATAATGGTCGCACCATAGCGCCGGTAATAGTAACTTTAGCTACTGGAGAGTGGCGCCACAACGCCACTATTATAAAGATATCTCGCGCCACATTACCAGTGTAAGACCCCAACTTATTATAAATAAAATTGAATTTTCCTTTATTCATTATTCTAAATTAATAAGGGTTAATTTGATATAATTCTTTGGTTATGGGTGAAATGTGCAAAGTTTACAAAATAAGCAAGTGGTTATAAAATATTCATTATTGGCCGGGGAATATTCGTTTGGTCGTGGAATATTCTTTTTTGGAAAGGAATCTCAAATGCATTTGCCTTGATCATTAGTGGGCCCTATAACGGAAAGCGGTTGGATGAAGGAAAAGCGACAAAGATTGAGTTTTATAAATAACGACGTAAATTGTTACCGAATTAACTTTGTTGGGTTACGGTGGTTAAAAAAAGAATGATGTCTGGCGTGGTTGCACAAGTAGCTTTACCGGTATTGCTGCAGATATTATTGAATTATTGATCCTTACGTAAGAAAGCCTTTACTCAATAATTATTACGGTGAATTCTTTATTCAATATTATATTTTATTGATTCAATAATTGTCTGCGTTGATATTTTGTATTCTTTGTTGTTTCAATAATTGTCATTACACGTATTTTCCATTATCAAATCAATAATTCATATTATTTGAATAATATTATCGAGATAACATTATTGGCAAATGTAGAGAGTTACATCTAAGGAGAGGTTTGGTCACCTAATTGCGGCGCCGATAAAGAGAAATTCTTATTGGAAAGCCCCTCTTTCAGGAGCGGCTTTGGTTGTCGATCTTGTGATTACGTAATATTATTTTTAAATAAGTAATTATTGATTATTATGATAAAGAAAATATTTATTTTATGTGGATATAGATGGAGAAAATTTTAATGTGACAATTGTTGAAAATTAATATTTTATTTTTCACGATAAAATAATTCATTTAAATATATTATTTTAATAATATATTAGCGGTGATATTTTATAATGAATGTGGGATATATGAGTATATGAGGAGGTAGAGTATTTTGTGGCATTAAATGTTTAACATATGTTTTGTGTGTTGGTGGACATAATTCTTGTGAAAATTGATTATAGAGTGTAAAATCGCTTGGTTTGTGGATTTTGGTCAATTCTGTTTGGAATTTGGAAAACTTTTCTTACGCAAAGTTGTAGAGAATGGAATTTCCCTTGGAAAATTGTGAGTTTCGAATTTTTACGATAAATGAGCTATTTTCTCTGAATTATTGAAGTTTAGGAAGATATAATAATTTTTATTAAATAATGGGTGGGACCCACTCTTGTTTGAACATGTGGGCTGCTTGGAAATTGGGTCAAGGTTGGTGGGTGGTTTGAAGTGTTCAAATGGCATGCGAGAAATGTAATTTTAAATAATAATAATTTATTAATTTAGTCTCTTTCATGCGTTCTAACATTTTCCTATAAATAGAGGCTAAGTTAGAATTGAAAATCACACGAAACAAAATTTTCTCTCTTTCTCTCTCTAAATTATCGGCGTATTCTTGTGAGTATACTTTGAGTGTTGCTATATCTGGTGCGGGTTTACATCAAAGACTATCCGAAATTCGATGTAAATACGGTTATTTTGAGGTCGAGGGGTATTATTCTTCTTAAATGATATTTTTCTTCAATATCATTATGTTTAGAAGTATTAGTGAACTTTTTTATTAAATTTGGAACTTGTTGTGTGGGGTTACTATTCACGATATCACGGCTTTATTCACGTATCTGGACTATTATTCATAAAAATAAAATTTTTTTTGCCTAAAATATCTATTCGGATACTAGCTTTGATTGTATCATGGCCCCAAAATAGGTCCATTCCACCCAACCCATTACGAGTCGCCAAATACATGATGCGAAATAACTACAACTTCAATAATACAAATGTCGTGTGAAATACGACAATACATCTTGTGAGTTTAAATACGGATATTTAAAATGCAGACAATATCCACACATAAATAAATCCCCATCATAATTATTGATACATTATTTTACAAAATGGTGAGGACTACTAAACAACTCTCTAGAACCTTCATTCCATACCCAGACTCGATCCTGCTTTATGTTCTCACCTCACGAGAAGAAAATGGAACAACAAGGAAAAGGGTGAGCTCAACTAGCCCGATAAAGAATATTATGACTAAGATAATATACAACAAATTATCGTTAGTCTTGACGGGAAAAATCTAATAGAATACAATAAACAACAAGTTTTAGATCAACAAATGCGTGAAATAACAATCCATTAGAAGAGTCACGTAGAGAATGAATTCTCTTATCTTCTAAGATTTAAAAGTCCATCATCAATATTTTATCCTGTAACAACAATCGATATACATCTTTAATCATCTTTGCACTCTGGGCCAAAGATATTCATTTATATCACCGGTTGGTCATATTTCATCTCAACTTTTGTTCATCTTTTACCACGGGCCAAAGAGATTCATCGATTTAATCATTCATCTTTGCACTTCTGAGCCAAAGATATTCATCATAAATATCACCATTAAGGATGAGGATGATGAAAAACATTTTAAGAAGCGAATCCGGTGAGATAGAAGGACAAATATTAGGGATTAAGGATTAAGATTAAGGTTTATGTCCAAGATCGATAATACTTCATAATAAGCGATTTTTGTAAGAACTCAAAAATAATGATCAAAACATGGATACTGATCAAAGATAGTAGCCAAAATAGACATCTTGGACAAAAAGAAAAATTTCATTTTTTGGTGAATAGTCTTAAGTATTCGTGAATAGTCTATGTAGTATCGTGAATAGTAATAGTATCGTGAAATAACCCAAACACAAAAGATAGAAATTTCACAAAAAAACATCTTCACGCTGAATTGTGAATAGTAATGAATAGTAACTCGTGAATAGTAACTCATGAATAGTAACTTCGTGAATAGTAACTCATGAATAGTAGTACCCAGAGCATGAAAAAGTTCCAAATTTGATAAAAGTTCAACCAATATTTTGGCATAATGATATTGAAGAAAATAATATCATTTGCGAAGAAATAACATCCTTTACCTCAAAAAATAAGTACTTACATTTGAATTTCGGTATAGTCTTGTGAAACTTCATAGTATAGCAACACTCAAAGTATACTCACAAGAATACGCTCGATAATATAGAGAGAGAAAGAGAAAACTTAGTTTACGGTGTGATTTTCAATTCTAACAGCCCTCTATTTATAGGAAAATGTTAGAAGCATGAAAGGAGACTAAATTAATAAAATATATTATTATTTATTCAAAATTTCTACACATGTTTTGAAAACTCTAGCATGCCTTCTTTGGTCAAAAACTCAAAGCCACCCATGTGCCAACAACCACAACAAAAACGTTTTCTTATATAAAATAATTAAAACTTCCAAAAATCAATTATTTGAACTCGAAACTTGATAATTAATGATAAATAGCCCTTTTATCGAGAAAATTCAAATCTCGCGACTTTTTATAGGAAATTCAATTCTCTACAACTTTGCGAGAAGAAAGTTTTCCAAATTCAAGCAGAAATTATCGAAATCCATAAATGAGCGATTTTATGATCTATAATCAATTTTTGGTCAAGAATTGTGTCCAAACACACAAAACATATATTAAACATTTAATGCCACAAAATACTCTTCCTCCTCATATACTCATATATCCCACATTCATTGTAAAAATATCACCGTTAATATATTATTAAAATAATATATTTAAATGAATTATTTTATCGAGAAAAAGATAAAATATTAATTTTCAACAATTGTCACATTAAAAATTTTCTCCATCTATATCCACATAAAATAAATATTTTCTTTATCATAATAATCAATAATTAATTATTTTAAAAATAATATTCTGAGAATCACATTCTTGTGACGGTAGTTCGAGGGAAGAGGGGCTTTCGATAAGGATTTCTCACTTCTTGGTAGCATGATTAGGTGACCAAACCTCTCCTTAGAAGCAGAACTTTCTAGACATTGCCAATAATGTTATCGATAATATTATTCAAATAATATGAATTATTGATCGATAATGGAAAATCTTGTGTAATGACAATTATTGAAAGCAATAATAATATAAAATATCAATATGACAATTATTGAATCAATAAAATAAAATATTGAGCGGTAATCTCTGTAATAATTATTGAGTAGTGCCTTCTTACGTAAGAATCAATAATTCAACAATCTTTATGCAATCTGGTGTCTACTCTTTGTACTGACCACGCGTATTCTTTGTATTTTAACCACGGGTAATCCAGCGGTGTTAGCGGTAACAATTCGTCGTTATTTATAAAAACACATACTTTGTCGTTTTCTTCATCAATGATTATTTTGTTATGGGGCCCTGAATGGCTGCTTGGCAGTAAATGCGAATATTCCAAAAGCAAAAAAGAATATTCCACGACCAAGCGAATATTCCCGACAATAATGAATATTTTATAACCACTTGTTTATTTTGTAAACTTTGCACATTTCACCCATAACTAAAAGCATTATATCAAATTACCACCTTATTAATCAAGAATAATAATTAGAGGAAATTGATTTTATTTATAAAAATTTGGGGTCTTCTGACCTCCCTCCTTATGAAATTTAGTCCTCGAAATTGGCGTCACGTACTGGTGTATCGAAAAGATGAAGATACCTCGCTTTCATTTCGTTTCCAACTCGGTCATTTCCTCGATAGCATGGTTTCTCCACAAAACTTTAACTTGTGGTATGACCTTCGTCACGTAGCACATATCTTCTTCTATCAAAATCTTGTGGTACCTCCTCGTATGTTAAGTCTTGACTATCTAAATGCGGTTCTAACTTCGATAATGTGGTTGAATTCGTCCACATATTTACGTAACTGTCGATCGTGAAAAGCGTTATGAACACAGCGTCGTACTTGGCGGTAAAAAGCGAGTCTATAGGCCACAGTTCCTACTCGATCGAGGATTTCAAATAAACTAATAAATCGAAGGTTTGAGCTTTCCTCACATCGCCATGATTCTCGCTTTTGGAATAACAACTTCTTGCACCTCCTTCTTCAAATTCATCGACTCGGTGTGTAGATTGAGCGATTTTAACTTTATCGATAAAAGTCGATTATACTCGTATATCATCACGTGGTACCTAGAGTTTTCATCTCTATCTTCATCATTTGTAAGTTATCTGAGATGAGTCTTTGACAATATCGTACTTTCGTACTTGTATCGATCTTTTACTCAACACGTCGGCTACCACGTTAAACTTTTCGAGGATGGTATGGTGAACATGTCTTTGAAATGAGTCTCTCTTGAGTTCTTGAAGCTCTTCCCACATTCCTTGCTCCATTCAAATTTTGTATCTCTCTGAGTTAAATTTGCGTTAATGGAATAGCGATTGAGAATATCCTTCAACGAATCTCCGATAATAACCAACTAAGCCTAGAAAGCTACGTATTTTGATTCTTCGACTTAGGTTGTTCTCAAGCTGTGATTCATATCAACCTTGGATATGCGTTACAATGACACCTATCGATTTACTATCGCTTGCGAATATGGTGTCCCTACGGAGATTTGGCTTGGTGCATTCCACAAAGGAAGTCATAAGATAAAGGCTCGGTATCAACTTCTATAGTTGGGTTTTTAACTCACGAAGTTCAATAGGAGCCATTCGATATGAGATTTTAGAAATGGGTTTTGTGCAGGGTTCAAAGTCGATACAAATTTAATATCGGGCTTTGGGAGTAAGCGAGAAATTCTTTAGGAAATCGTCGGGAAAATCAATAACAACAGGAATATTATTCAAATCGGCGTGTCTTTATTCAAATCCATAACATGGACTAAGAAAACTTGACATTCAGTAATAAGCGAATGACTTCATGGCTTGATATAAAAATGTTTGACTACAATGGTTTGATTGCTTGAATTGAATAACGGGTTGCTTAGGAATATGAAAACTAATGACCTTTAAAAGCAATCAATTTGGCATGATGAGTAGTTAACCGATCAATCTCTAAAATCACATCAAAAGCAAGTATCTTTAAAGAGATAAGATCAGCGAGGTAATGTGATAGTGCCAACTTGAATCAAGCAAGATTTCTAAACAAGCGGATGTAATGAAAGTTTCTCTAGCGGAGTCTCCATAAATAGGTCAAAGTCTAATTTCTCGTAGTCGAGTTCAAGCGTTGGCAAGCAAAGAGATAAAAGAATGGGTAGAGAACCGGTATCTAGTAAGGTATAAACTTCATGAGAATTTATAATTAACTAACCGTGCTAACCGTTCGGGTTCCTCGCATTTTGGCCCGGTCACGACAAAGCGCTCTTCGAGGAGGCAGATTGACTTTGACTTTTACGGGACATCCTTTTGAGTCACCACATCATTGAACTTGGTTTCGCTTATCGTAGTACAATCTCGGCGATATGTCCTTCTTTTCCACAATTATAGCATACCTTGGAATGTTGTGGGCGGTTTGGTGATATATCCCTCTTTCCGCATTTGTAACATCTAAGCTGGCGGTCGTTCTCCTCCCCTAGAATTTGTTGTTGGTCTTTGGTCTTCTTTGTTGATGTCTTCCATCATTGTTGAATCTTCTCTTTTGAAATTTCCACTTGAGTCACCTTTTCTATTATCATGTCCACGATTACCACGAGTGGTTCTAGCCTTTGTCCGTATTCTTTCCTCTCATTTGGTTATCATCGTTACGATGACTACCACGAGTTGTGGTCCCTCGGTTGAGTATACTCCTTTATCTCGCTCTAATAATTGAGCCACATTGACAACATCTGAATCTGAGAGAAAACTTATGAGAGATAAGGTATTGGCGAATCTCGGGTTTTAGACCTCTCGAAACATCTGGCGTCATTCGTTCCTCATTCTCCACCAAATGAGGTCTGAACTGGATAACTCTGCGAACTTTGCCTCGTCTCTTGAGACACCGTCATGTGTTGTTACATTCGAGTCTAATAAACTCTACCTCCTTCGTATGATGAATACTTTACGGAAAGTACTTGTCATTGAGCGATTCTGAAATCTTTCCCAAGACATGTTAAGTGCATCTGGTGAGTGCGCTTCCTGATTCCCACGATGTCTGCTTCACCACGAAACATAAAAGGTGGCGAATGGAACCTTACATTTCCTCCGTGCACCCCAAGACATCGAATATCTTGGTAATTTGCTTGACCCACGTTTACGCCTTGATCGGATCCGGCTTTCCATGGAAATCTGGTGGTCCCAACTCCTTGAGCTTGCTTGTTTGTGTGACATGGCCGTAGCGTTGCCATCATTTCCACCGTATTTTGTACACGAGTCTCCCTCGTCGATTTTGCATGAGCGCAAAAAGCTCTAAACATTCCATCGTTCATCGTTTGCTCGGTAGTGTTGTTTCACAGGAGGAATATTGCCGACTGTTGCACGTTCTCCTCGTTGGTGCGACTAAAGGCGTCTCCACAGTCTCATTACTCCATTGTTAATATTCTCGTCGACATTCTCAAAATCTTGTCATAAAACAAGGGTTAATTAAACAAATTAACATATCACATAATATCCTATATTATGACGACCAACAAATAAGCTTAGGTAGGACACACTTAGCGAAGGATTTACTCGTCTCTCTCCTCTAGTTCTATTCCCGATCTCTTGGAGATCATATCCTAGCTACGATACCATTTGTGGCGCCCCAAAATAGGTCCATTCCATGACCCATTACGAGTCGCCAAATACATGATGCGAAATAACTACAACTTGATAATACATTGTGTGAAATCGACAATACATAAGCTGTGAGTTTAAATCTGAGGATATTATCATCTAGACAATATCCCACGCATAAATAAATCCCCATCATAATTATTGATACATTATTTTACAAAAATGGTGAGGACTACTAAACAACTCTCTCTAGAACCTTCATTCCATTACCCAGGCTCGATCTGCTTTATATTCTCGCCTCACGAGAAGAAAATGGAACAACAAGGAAAAGGGTGAGCTCAACTAGCCCGATAAAGAATATTATGACTAAGATAATATACAACAAATTATCGTTAGTCTTGACGAGGAAAAATCTAATAGAATCTGATAAACAACAAGTTTTAGATCAACAAATGCGTGAAAGCAACAATCCATTAGAAGAGTCGCGTAGAGAATGAATTCTCTTTGTCTTTAAGATTTAAAGTCCATCATCAATATTTTATCACTGTAACAACAATCAATATACATCTTTAATCATCTTTTGCACTTCTGGGCGAAGATATTCATTTATATCACCGAGTTGGTCATGTTTCATCTCTCAATTTTGTTCATCTTTTTACTCTGGGCCAAAGAGATTCATCGATTTAATCATTCATCTTTTTGCCACTCAGGCGAAGATATTCATCGAAATATCACCATTAAGGGTGAGGATGATGAAAAACATTTTTAAAAGCGAATCGGTGAGATAGAAGGACAAATATTAGGGATTAGTTTAACGGTTTATCCAAGATCGATAATACTTCATAATAAGCGATTTTGAAGCGAGAACTTCAAAAATAACGATCAAAACATGGATCTGATCAAAGATAGTAGCCGAAATAGACATCTTGGACAAAAGAAAAATTTTCATTTTTGGTGAATAGTCTTGCGTATTGTGAATAATAGTATTATCGTGAATAGTAGTATCGTGAATAGTAACCAGACACAAAAGATAGAAATTTCACAAAAAAACATCTTCACGCTTGTGAATAGTGAATCGTGAATAGTAACTCGTGAATAGTAACTCATGAATAGTAACTTCGTGAATAGTAACTTTGAATGAATAGTAACCCAGAGCATGAAAAAGTTCAAATTTGATAAAAAGTTCAACCAATATTTTGGCATAATGATATTGAAGAAAATAATATCATTTGCGAAAGAAATAACATCCCTTACCTCAAAATAGCAAATACTATTTGAATTTCGGTATAGTCTTGTGAAACTTCATATAGTATAGCAACACTCAAAGTATACTCACAAGAATCGCTCGATAATATAGAGAGAAGAGAAAACTTAGTTTACGGTGTGATTTTCAATTCTAACAGCCCTCTATTTATAGGAAAATGTTAGAGCATGAAAGGAGACTAAATTAATAAAATATATTATTATTTATTCAAAATTCCTACCCACATGTTTTGAAAACTCTAGCATGCCTTCTTTGGTCAAAAACATCATGAATGACCCAAAACAACCACAAAAACGTTTTCTTATATAAAATAATTAAAACTTTAAAAAAATTATTTGATTTTCGAAACTTCAATAATTCATGATAAATAGCCCTTTTATCAGAAAAATTCAAATCTCGCGATTTTTTATAGGAAATTCAATTCTCTACAACTTTGCGGAAGAAAGTTTTCCAAATTCCAAGCGAAATTATCAAGAAATCCATAAATGAGGCGATTTTATGATACATAATCAATTTTTGGTCGAGAATTGTGTGTCGCAAACACACAAAACATATATTAAACATTTAATGCCACAAAATACTCTACCTCCTCATATACTCATATATCCCACATTCATTATAAAAATATCACCGTTAATATATTATTAAAATAATATATTTAAATGAATTATTTTATCGAGAAAAAGATAAAATATTAATTTTCAACAATTGTCACATTAAATTTTTTCTCCATCTATATCACATAAAATAAATATTTTCTTTATCATAATAATCAATAATTAATTATTTTAAAATAATATTCTGAGAATCACGATCTTGTGACGGTAGGTTCAGGGAAGGGGCTTTCGATAAGGATTTCTCACTTCTTTGGCGCTTGATTAGGTGACCAAACCTCTCCTTGAAGCGAGAACTTTCTAGACATTGCCAATAATGTTATCGATAATATTATTCAAATAATATGAATTATTGATTTGATAATGGAAAATCTTGTGTAATGACAATTATTGAAACAACAATAATATAAATATATCAATATGACAATTATTGAATCAATAAAATATTGAGCGGTAACTCTTTGTAACAATTATTGAGTAGTGCCTTCTTACGTAAGAATCAATAATTCAACAATCTTTGTGCAATCTGGTGTCTTCTTTATGCGACCACGCGTATTCTTTGTATTTTTAACCACGGGTAATCCAGCGGTGTTAGCGGTAACAACTTCTCGTTATTTATAAAAACTTCGATACTTGTCGTTTTCTTTCATCAAAGCGATTTTACGTTATGGGGCCCTGAATATTTGCTTGGCAAGTCGTACGGATATTCCAAACAAAAAGAATATTCCACGACGAAGCGAATATTCCCAAACAATAATGAATATTTTATAACCACTTGCTTATTTTGTAAACTTTGCACATTTCACCCATAACTAAAGCATTATATCAAATTACCACCTTATTAATCAAGAATAATAATTAGAGGAAATTTGATTTTATTTATAAAAATTTGGGGTCTTCTGACCTCCCTCCTTATGAAATTTCGTCCTCGAAATTGGCGTACGTACACAGTGTATCGAAAAGATGAAGATACCTCGCTTTCATTTCCGTTTCCAACTCCCGGTCATTTCCTCGATAGCATGGTTTCTCCACAAAACTTTAACTTGTGGTATGACCTTCGTACGTGTACATCTTCTTCTATCAAAATCTTTGTGGTACCTCCTCGTATGTTAAGTCTTGACTATCTAAATGCGGTTCTACTTCGATAATGTGGTTGGTCGTCCACATATTTACGTAACTGTCGATACGTGAAAAGCGTTATGAACACAGCGTCGTACTTGGCGGTAAAAAAGCGAGTCTATAGGCCCACGGTTCCTATTCGATCGAGAATTTCAAATAAATTAATAAATCGAAGGTTTGAGCTTTCCTCACATCATGATTCTCGCTTTTGGAATAACAACTTCTTGCACCTCCTTCTTCAAATTCATCGACTCGATTGTGCTTTGAGCGATTTTAACTTTATCGATAAAGTCGATTATACTACTCGTATATCATCACGTGGGTACCTAGAGTCTTCATCTCTATCTTCATCATTTGTAAGTTATCTGAGATGAGTCTTTGACAATATCGTACTTTCGTACTTTCGTATCACGATCTTTTACTCAACACGTCGGCTACCACGTTAAGCTTTTCGAGGATGGGATGGTATGGTGAACATGTCTTTGAAATGAGTCTCTCTTGAGTTCTTGAAGCTCTTTCCACATTCCTTGCTCCATTCAAATTTTGTATCTCTCTGAGTCAATTTGCGTTAATGGAATAGCGATTTGAGAATATCCTTCACGAATCTCGATAATAACCAACTAAGCCTGAAAGCTACGTATTTGATTCTGACTTAGGTTGTTCTCAATTGTGATTCATATCCCAACCTTGGATATGCGTTACAATGACACCTATCGGTTTTACTATCTTGCGAATATATGGTGTCCCCTACGGAGAGTTTGGCCCGGTGCATTCCACAAAGGAAGTCGTAAGATAAAGGCTCGGGGTATCAACTTCTATAGTTGGGTTTTAACTCACGAAGTTCAATAGGAGCCATTCGATATGAGATTTTAGAAATGGGTTTTGTCTGGGGTTCAAAAGTCGATACAAAATTTAATATCACACTTTGGGAGTAAGCGAGAAATTCTTAGGAAATCGTCGGGAAAATCAATAACAACGGGAATATTATTCAAATCGGCGTGTCTTTATTCAAATCCATAACATGGACTAAGAAAACTTGACATTAGTTTTTAATAAGCAAATAGCTTTGTGGTTTGATATGAAAATGTTTGACTACAATGGTTTGATTGCTTGAATTGAATAACGAGGTTGCTTAGGAATATGAAAACTAATGACCTTACGAAAGCAATCAATTTGGCATGATGAGTAGTTAACGATCAATCCTAAAATCACATCAAAAGCAAGTATCTTTAAAGAGATAAGATCAGCGAGGTAATGTGATAGTGCCAACTTGAATCAAGCAAGATTTCTAAACAACGGATGTAATGAAAGTTTCTCTAACAGAGTCTCCATAAATAGGTCAAAGTCTAATTTCTCGTAGTCGAGTTCAAGCGTTGGCGCAAGCAAGAGAGATAAAAGAATGGGTAGAAGCCGGTATCTAGTAAGGTATAAACTTAGCAAGAATTTATAATTAACTAACCATGTCTAACCGTTCGGGTTCCTCGCATTTTGGCCGGTCACGACAAAAGCTCTTCTTCGAGGCAGATTGACTTTGACTTTTACGGGACATCCTTTTGAGTCACCATTCCATTGAACTTGGTTTTCGATCTATAGTACAATCTCGGCGATATGTCCTTCTTTTCCACAATTATAGCATACCTTGGATTGTTGTGGGCGGTTTGGTGATATATCCCTCTTTCCGCATTTGTAACATCTAGCGGCGGTCGTTCTCCTCCCCTAGAATTTGTTGTTGGTCTTTGGTCTTCTTTGTTGATGTCTTCCGTCATTGTTGAATCTTCTCTTTTTGAAATTTCCACTTGAGTCACCTTTCCTATTATCATGTCCCACGATTACCACACGAGTGGTTCCGCCTTTATCCATATTCTTTCCTCCTCTGGTTTGGTTATCATCGTTACGATGACTACCACAGTTGTGGTCCCTCGGTTGAGTATACTCTTTATCTCGCTCTAATAATTGAGCCACATTGACAACATCTGAATCTGAGAGAAAACTTATGAGAGATAAGGTATTGCCGAATCTCGGGTTTTAGACCTCTCGAAACATCTGGCGTCATTCGTTCCTCATTCTCCACCAAATGAGGTCTGAACTGGATAACTCTGCGAACTTTGCCTCGTCTTTGAGACTTCGTCGTGTTGTTACATTCGAGTCTAATAAACTCTACCTCCTTCATATATGAATACTTTACGGAAAGTACTTGTCATTGAAGCGATTCTGAAATCTTTCCCAAGACATATTTAAGTGCATACATTTGAGTGCGCTTCCTGATTCCCACCGGTGTCTGCTTCACCCACGAAACATAAAGGTGGCGAATGGAACCTTACATTCCTCCGTGCATCCCAAGACATCGAATATCTTGGTAATTTGCTTGACCCACGTTTACGCCTTGATCGGATCGGAACTTTCCATGGAAATCTGGTGGTCCCGACTCCTTGAATTGTTTTGTTTGTGATGAATAGCGCGTTGCCATCATTTCCACCGTATTTTGTACACGAGTCTCCCAAATGCGATTTTGCATGAGCGCAAAAAGCTCTAAACATTCCATCGTTCATCGTTTGCTCGGTAGTGTTGTTTACGGGAGGAACATTGACACATTGTTGCGTTCTCCTCGTTGGTGCGACTAAAGGCGTCTCCACGGTCTCATTTACTCCATTGTTTAATATTCTCGATCGACATTCTCAAATCTTGTCATAAAACAAGGGTTAATTAAACAAATTAACATATCACATAATATCCTATATTATGACTGACCAACAAATAAGCTTAGGTAGGACACCTTTAGCGAAGGATTTACTCGTCTCTCTCCCCTCTAGTTCTATTCCCGATCTCTTGGAGATCATATCCCTAGCTACGATACCATTTGTGGCGCCCCCAAAATAGGTCCATTCACCCGACCCATTACGAGTGCCAAATACATAGTGCGAAATAACTACTGAAATAATACAACTTTATGTGAAATACGACAATACATCTTGTGAGTTTAAATACTGAGATATTATCGTCTAGACAATATCCACATCAAATAAATCCCCATCATAATTATTGATACATTATTTTTTACAAAATGGTGAGGACTACTAAACAACTCTCTCTAGAACCTTCATTCCATACCCCAGGCTCGATCTGCTTTATATTCTCACCTCACGAGAAGAAAAATGGAACAACAAGGAAAAGGGTGAGCTCAACTAGCCCGATAAAGAATATTATGACTAAGATAATATACAACAAATTATCGTTAGTCTTGACGAGGGAAAAATCTAATAGAATACAATAGACAACAAGTTTTAGATCAACAAATGCGGTGAAGCAACAATCCATTAGAAAAGTCACGTAGAGAATGAATTCTCTCTTCTTACAAGATTTTAAAGTCCATCATCAATATTTTATCCTGTAACAACAATCGATATACATCTTTAATCATCTTCATTTTTTTCTGAGCCGAAGATATTCATTTATATCACCGAGTTGGTCATGTTCATCTCAACTTTGTTCATCATCTTTACTACGGCCAAAGAGATTCATCGATTTAATCATTCATCTTTTGCACTCTGAGGCCAAAGATATTCATCAAATATCACCATTAAGGAATGAGGATGATGAAAAACATTTTTAAGAAGCGAATCGGTGAGATAGAAGGACAAATATTAGGGATTAAGTACAGCGGTTTATCAAGATCGATAATACTTCATAATAATAAGCGATTTTGAAGCGAGAACTTCAAAAATAATGATCAAAACATGGATCTGATCAAAGATAGTAGCCAAAATAGACATCTTGGACAAAAGAAAAATTTTCATTTTTAGATTGAATAGTCTTAAGTATTGTGAATAGTGTAGTAGTATCGTGAAATAGTATCGTGAATAGTAACCCAAACACACAAAAGATAGAAATTTCACAAAAAAACATCTTCATCTTACCCGTGAATAGTACTCGTGAATAGTAACTCGTGAATAGTAACTCATGAATAGTAACTCGTGAATAGTAACTCATGAATAGTAACCCAGAGCATGAAAAAGTTCAAATTTGATAAAAAGTTCAACAATATTTTGGCATAATGATATTGAAGAAAATAATATCATTTCTTGAAGAAAGAAATAACATCCACTTACCTCAAAAATAGCAAGTACTTACATTTGAATTTCGGTATAGTCTTGTGAAACTTCATATAGTATAGCAACACTCAAAGTATACTCACAAGAATAAACTCGATAATATAGAGAGAAGAGAAAACTTAGTTTACGGTGTGATTTTCAATTCTAACAGCCCTCTATTTATAGGAAAATGTTAGAGCATGAAAGGAGACTAAATTAATAAAATATATTATTATTTATTCAAAATTCCTACACATGTTTTGAAAACTCTAGCATGCCTTCTTTGGTCAAAAAAACATGATAGCCACCCATGTGCCAACAACCACAAAAACGTTTTTCTTATATAAAATAATTAAAACTTTAAAAAAAATTATTTTATTTTTCGAAACTTCAATAATTCATGATAAATAGCCCTTTTATCAGAAAATTCAAATCTCGCGACTTTTTATAGGAAATTCAATTCTCTACAACTTTGCGAGAAGGAAGTTTTCCAAATTCAAGCGAAATTATCCGAAATCCATAAATGGCGATTTTATGATACATAATCAATTTTTGGTCGAGAAATTGTGTCCATGACACACAAAACATATATTAAACATTTAATGCCACAAAATACTCTACCTCCTCATATACTCATATATCCCACATTCATTGTAAAAATATCATCGTTAATATATTATTAAAATAATATATTTAAATGAATTATTTTATCGAGGAAAAAGATAAAATATTAATTTTCAACAATTGTCACATTAAAAATTTTCTCCATCTATATCCACATAAAATAAATATTTTCTTTATCATAATAATCAATAATTAATTATTTTAAAAATAATATTATAGAATCACGATCTTGATGACGGTAGTTTCGGGAAGAGGGGCTTTCGATAAAGATTTCTCACTTCTTTGGCGCTTGATTAGGTGACCAAACCTCTCCTTGAGGCAGAACTTTCTAGACATTGCCAATAATGTTATCGATAATATTATTCAAATAATATGAATTATTGATTTGATAATGGAAAATCTTGTGTAATGACAATTATTGAAACAATAATAATATAAAATATCAATATGACAATTATTGAATCGATAAAATATTGAGCGGTAACTCTTTGTAACAATTATTGAGTAGTGCCTTCTTACGTAAGAATCAATAATTCAACAATCTTTGTGCAATCTGGTAATACTCTTTCTTGCGACCACGCGTATTCTTTGTATTTTAACCACCGGGTAATCCAGCGGTGTTACTTGGTAACAAATTCTGTCGTTATTTATAAAAACTCATACTTGTCGTTTTTTCTTTCATCAAGCAGATTTTACGTTATAGGGCCCTGAAATGGCTGGCAGCGTAAAATACGGATATTCCAAACAAAAAGAATATTCCACGACGAAGCGAATATTTCCCGACAATAATGAATATTTTATAACCACTTGCTTATTTTGTAAATTTTTGCACATTTCACCCATGTAAAGCATTATATCAAATTACCACCTTATTAATCAAGAATAATAATTAGAGAAATTTGATTTTATTTATAAAAATTTGGGGTCTTCTGACCTCCCTCCTTATGAAATTTCGTCCTCGAAATTGGCGTACGTACACTGGTGTATCGAAAAGATGAAGATACCTCGCTTTCATTTCGTTTCCAACTCCGGTCATTTCCTCGATAGCATGGTTTCTCCACAAAACTTTAACTTGTGGTATGACCTGTTACGTCGTAGTACATTCTTCTTCTATCAAAATCTTGGTGGTACCTCCTCGTATGTTAAGTCTTGACTATCTAAATGCGGTTCTAACTTCGATAATGTGGTTGAATTCGTCCACATATTTACGTAACTGTCGATCGTGAAAAGCGTTATGAAACACGCGTCGTACTTGGCGGTAAAAGCGAGTCTATAGGCCACGAGTTCTATTCGATCGAGAATTTCAAATAAACTAATAAATCGAAGGTTTGAGCTTTCCTCACATCCATGATTCTCGCTTTTGGAATAACAACTTCTTGCACCTCCTTCTTCAAATTCATCGACTCGGTGTGTGTAGCTTTGAAGCGATTTTAACTTTATCGATAAAAAGTCGATTATACTCGTATATCATCACGTGGTACCTAGAGTCTTTAACTCTATCTTCATCATTTGTAAGTTATCTGAGATGAGTCTTTGACAATATCGTACTCGTACTTCGTATCGATCTTTTACTCAACACGTCGGCTACCACGTTAAGCTTTTCGAGGATGGTATGGTGAACATGTCTTTGAAATGAGTCTCTCTTAAGTTCTTGAAGCTCTTCCACATTCCTTGCTCCATTCGAATTTTGTATCTCTCTGAGTCAATTTGCGTTAATGGAATAGCGATTTGAGAATATCCTTCCACGAATCTCCGATAATAACCAACTAAGCCTAGAAAGCTACGTATTTAGATTCTTGACTTAGGTTGCTCTCAAGTTGTGATTCATATCCCAACCTTGGATATGCGTTACAATGACACCTATCGGTTTACTATCGCTTGCGAATATGGCGTCCCTACGGAGATTTGGCTTGTGTGCATTCCACAAAGGAAGTCATAAGATAGAGGCTCGGTATCAACTTCTATAGTTGGGTTTTAACTCACGAAGTTCAATAGGAGCCATTCGATATGAGATTTTAGAAATGGGTTTTTTGTCTGGGTTCAAAGTCGATACAAAATTTAATATCGGGCTTTGGGAGTAAGCGAGAAATTCTTTAGGAAATCGTCGGGAAAATCAATAACAACAGGAATATTATTCAAATCGGCGTGTCTTTATTCAAATCCATAACATGGACTAAGAAAACTTGACATCCGTAATAAGCGAATGACTTTGTGGCTTGATATAAAAATGTTTGACTACAATGGTTTGATTGCTTGAATTGAATAATGAGGTTGCTTAGGAATATGAAAACTAATGACCTTACGAAAGCAATCAATTTGGCATGATGAGTAGTTAACAATCAATCCTCTAAAATCACATCAAAAGCAAGTATCTTTAAAGAGATAAGATCAGCGGTAATGTGATAGTGCTGACTTGAATCAAGCAAGATTTCTAAACAACGGATGTAATGAAAGTTTCTCTAACGGAGTCTCCATAAATAGGTCAAAGTCTAATTTCTCGTAGTCGAGTTCAAGCGTTGGTGCAAGCAAAAGAGATAAAGAATGGGTAGAGCCGGTATCTAGTAAGGTATAAACTTGCAAGAATTTATAATTAACTAACCCGTACTAACCGTTCGGGTTCCTCGCATTTTGGCGATCACGACAAAGCGCTCTTCGAGGAACCGTTGACTTTGACTTTTACGGGACATCCTTTTGAGTCACCATTTCATTGAACTTGGTTTCGATATAGTACAATCTCGGCGATATGTCCTTCTTTCCACAATTATAGCATACCTTGGATTGTGTTGTGGGCGGTTTGGGTGATATGTCCCTCCTTTCCGCATTTGTAACATCTAAGCGGCGGTCGTTCTCCTCCCCTAGCATTTGTTGTTGGTCTTTGGTCTTCTTTGTTGATGTCTTCCCGTCATTGTTGAATCTTCTCTTTTTGAAATTTCCACTTGAGTCACCTTTCTATTATCATGTCCACGATTACCACACGAGTGGTTCTGCCTTTGTCCATATTCTTTCCTCTCATTTGGTTATCATCGTTACGATGACTACCACAGTTGTGGTCCCTCGGTTGAGTATACTCTTTATCTCGCTCTAATAATTGAGCCACATTGACAACATCGAATCTGAGAGAAAACTTATGAGAGATAAGGTATTGGCCGAATCTCGGGTTTTAGACCTCTCGAAACATCTGGCGTCATTCGTTCCTCATTCTCCACCAAATGAGGTGCGAGCACTGGATAACTCTGCGAACTTTGCCTCGTCTTTTTGAGACACCGTCGTGTTGTTACATTCGAGTCTAATAAACTCTACCTCCTTCATATATGATGAATACTTTACGGAAAGTACTTGTCATTGAAGCGATTCTGAAATCTTTCCCAAGACATGTTAAGTGCATACAGTTAGTGCGCTTCACTGATTCCCACGATGTCTGCTTCACCACACGAAACATAAAGGTGGCGAATGGAACCTTACATTCCTCCGTGCACCCCAAGACATCGAATATCTTGGTAATTTGCTTGACCCACGTTTACGCCTTGATCGGATCCGGCTTTCCATGGAAATCTGGTGGTCCCGACTCCTTGAAGCTGCCTTGTTTGTGTGAGGCAATAGCGTTGCCATCATTTCCACCGTATTTTGTACACGAGTCTCCTAAATGCGATTTTGCATGAAGCTGCAAAAAGCTCTAAACATTCCATCGTTCATCGTTTGCTCGGTAGTGTTGTTTACGGGAGGAACATTGCCGACTGTTGCGCGTTCTCCTCGTTGGTGAAGTCTAAAGGGCGTCTCCACGGTCTCATTTACTCCATTGTTAATATTCTCGATCGACATTCTCAAATCTTGTCATAAAACAAGGGTTAATTAAACAAATTAACATGTCACATAATATCCTATATTATGACACGACCAACAAATAAGCTTAGGTAGGACACCTTTAGCGAAGGATTTACTCGTCTCTCCCCTCTAGTTCTATTCCCGATCTCACTTGGAGATCATATCCTAGCTCGATACCATTTGTGGCGCCCCCAAAATAGGTCCATTCCACCCAACCCATTACGAGTGCGCCAAATACATGAGTGCGAAATAACTACAACTTGATAATATTATAGTGTGAAATACGACAATACAGCTTGTGAGTTTAAATACAGATATTATCTTCTAGACAATATCCACACTCAAATAAATCCCCATCATAATTATTGATACATTATTTTACAAAATGGTGAGGACTACTAAACAACTCTCTCTAGAACCTTCATTCCATTACCAGGCTCGATCTGCTTTATGTTACTCACCTCACGAGAAGAAAAATGGAACAACAAGGAAAAGGGTGAGCTCAACTAGCCCGATAAAGAATATTATGACTAAGATAATATACAACAAATTATCGTTAGTCTTGACGAGGAAAAATCTAATAGAATACAATAAACAACAAGTTTTAGATCAACAAATGCGGTGAAGCAACAATCCATTAGAAGAGTCACGTAGAGAATGAATTCTCTTGTCTTCTAAGATTTAAAAGTCCATCATCAATATTTTATCCTGTAACAACAATCAATATACATCTTTAATCATCTTTTACTCTGAGGCCGAAGATATTCATTTATATCACCCGGTTGGTCATGTTCATCTCAACATTCATCTTTGCTTTGCACTACGGGCCAAAGAGATTCATCGATTTAATCATTCATCTTTTTACTCTGGGCCAAAGATATTCATCAAATATCACCATTAAGGAATGAGGATGATGAAAAACATTTTAGAAAGCGAATCGGTGAGATAGAAGGACAAATATTAGGGATTAGGTTAGCGGTTTATCAAGATCGATAATACTTCATAATAAGCGATTTTGAGCGAGAACTCAAAAATAATGATCAAAACATGGATCTGATCAAAGATAGTAGCCAAAATAGACATCTTGGACAAAAAAAAAATTTTCATTTTTCGATTGAATAGTCTAAAGTATTGTGAATAGTGTAGTATATCGTGAATAGTAGTATCGTGAATAGTAACCAGACACACAAAAGATAGAAATTTTCACAAAAAAACATCTTCACGCCGTGAATAGTACTTCGTGAATAGTAACTTCGTGAATAGTAACTCGTGAATAGTAACTCGTGAATAGTAACTCGTGAATAGTAACTCATAATAGTAAGCATGAAAAAGTTCAAATTTGATAAAAAGTTCAACCAATATTTTGGCATAATGATATTGAAGAAAATAATATCATTTTTGAGAAGAAATAACATCCACTTACCTCAAAAATATAGTACTTACATTTGAATTTTCGGTATAGTCTTGTGAAACTTCATAGTATAGCAACACTCAAAGTATACTCACAAGAATCGCTCGATAATATAGAGAGAAAGAGAAAACTTAGTTTACGGTGTGATTTTCAATTCTAACAGCCCTCTATTTATAGGAAAATGTTAGAGCTGAAAGGAGGAGAATAAATTAATAAAATATATTATTATTTATTCAAAATTCCTACCCACATGTTTTGAAAACTCTAGCATGCCTTCTTTGGTCAAAAAATCAGCATGAACCCATGTGCCAACAACCACAAAAACGTTTTCTTATATAAAATAATTAAAACTTAAAAAATCAATTATTTGAACTCGGAACTTCAATAATTCATGATAAATAGCCCTTTTATCGGAAAATTCAAATCTCGCGACTTTTTATAGGAAATTCAATTCTCTACAACTTTGCGAGAAGGAAGTTTTCAAATTCCAAGCAGAAATTATCCGAAATCCATAAATGAGCGATTTTATGATACATAATCAATTTTTGGTCGAGAATTGTGTCCGCAAACACACAAAACATATATTAAACATTTAATGCCACAAAATACTCTACCTCCTCATATACTCATATATCCCACATTCATTTGTAAAAATATCACCGTTAATATATTATTAAAATAATATATTTAAATGAATTATTTTATCGAGAAAAAGATAAAATATTAATTTTCAACAATTGTCACATTAAAATTTTCTCCATCTATATCCACATAAAATAAATATTTTCTTTATCATATAAATCAATAATTAATTATTTAAAAATAATATTATGAGAATCACGATCTTGTGACGGTAGTTCGAGGAGGAAGAGGGGCTTTCGATAAGGATTTTCTCCTTCTTGGGCATGATTAGGTGACCAAACCTCTCCTTAGAGCGAGAACTTTCTAGACATTGCCAATAATGTTATCGATAATATTATTCAAATAATATGAATTATTGATTTGATAATGGAAAATCTTGTGTAATGACAATTATTGAAACACAATAATATAAAATATCAATATGACAATTATTGAATCAATAAAATATTGAGCGGTAACTCTTGTAACAATTATTGAGTAGTGCCTTCTTACGTAAGAATCAATAATTCAACAATCTGCATGCAATCTGGTGTCTTTCTTTGTGCGACCACGCGTATTCTTGTATTTTAACCACGGGTAATCAGCGATTATTGTTTGGTAACAACTTCGTCGTTATTTATAAAACTCAATACTTTGTCGTTTTCTTCATCAAAGCCGAGTTATTTTGTTATGGGGCCCCTGAATATTTGCTTGGCCGTAAATGCGAATATTCCCAAGCAAAAGAATATTCCACGACGAAGCGAATATTCCCAAACAATAATGAATATTTTAATAACCACTTGTTTATTTTGTAAAAAATTGCACATTTCACCCATAACTAAAGCATTATATCAAATTACCACCTTATTAATCAAGAATAATAATTAGAGAAATTCGATTTTATTTATAAAAATTTGGGGTCTTCTGACCTCCCTCCTTATGAAATTTCGTCCTCGAAATTGGCGTACGATACTGGTGTATCGAAAAGATGAAGATACCTCGCTTTCATTTCGTTTCCAACTCGGTCATTTCCTCGATAGCATGGTTTCTCCACAAAACTTTAACTTGTGGTATGACCTTCGTCGTAGTACGTCTCTTCTTCTATCAAAATCTTGTGCGGTACCTCCTCGTATGTTAAGTCTTGACTATCTAAATGCGGTTCTAACTTCGATAATGTGGTTGAATTCGTCCACATATTTACGTCTTTGTCGATACGTGAAAAGCGTTATGAACACGCGTCATACTTGGCGGTAAAAGCGAGTCTATAGGCCCACAGTTCCTATTCGATCGAGGATTTCAAATAAACTAATAAATCGAAGGTTTGAGCTTTCCTCACATCATGATTCTCGCTTTTGGAATAACAACTTCTTGCATCTCCTTCTTCAAATTCATCGACTCGGGTGTGTAGCTTTGGCGATTTTAACTTTATCGATTAAAAGTCGATTATACTCGTATATCATCACGTGAGTACCTAGAGTCTTTAACTCTATCTTCATCATTTATAAGTTATACGAGATGAGTCTTTGACAATATCGTACTTTCGTACTTTTATATCGATCTTTTACTCAACACGTCATTTACCACGTTCGCTTTTTCGAGGATGGTATGGTGAACATGTCTTTGAAATGAGTCTCTCTTCTTAAGTTCTTGAAGCTCTTCCACATTCCAGTGCTCCATTCAAATTTTGTATCTCTGAGTCAATTTGCGTTAATGGAATAGCGATTTGAGAATATCCTTCCACGAATCTCGATAATAACCAACTAAGCCTAGAAAGCTCGTATTTTGATTCTTGACTTAGGTTGTTCTCAATTGTGATTCATATCCCAACCTTGGATATGCGTTACAATGACACCTATCGGTTTACTCTTGCTTGCGAATATGGTGTCCCTACGAGAGAGTTTGGGCGGTGCATTCCACAAAGGAAGTCGTAAGATAAAGGCTCGGTATCAACTTCTATAGTTGGGTTTTTAACTCACGAAGTTCAATAGGAGCCATTCGATATGAGATTTTAGAAATGGGTTTTGTGCGGGTTCAAAGTCGATACAAAATTCAATATCACACTTTGGGAGTAAGCAAGAAATTCTTAGGAAATCGTCGGGAAAATCAATAACAACGGGAATATTATTCAAATCGGCGTGTCTTTATTCAAATCCATAACATGGACTAAGAAAACTTGACATCGTAATAAACGAATGACTTTGTGGTTTGATATGAAAATGTTTGACTACAATGGTTTGATTGCTTGAATTGAATAACGAGGTTGCTTAGGAATATGAAAACTAATGACCTTACGAAAGCAATCAATTTGGCATGATGAGTAGTTAACCAATCAATCCTAAAATCACATCAAAAGCAAGTATCTTTAAAGAGATAAGATCAGCGGTAATGTGATAGTGCCAACTTGAATCAAGCAAGATTTCTAAACAACGGATGTAATGAAAGTTTCTCTAGCGGAGTCTCCATAAATAGGTCAAAGTCTAATTTCTCGTAGTCGAGTTCAAGCGTTGGCGCAAAGCAAAGAGATAAAAGAATGGGTAGAGGCCGGTATCTAGTAAGGTATAAACTTGTAAGAATTTATAATTAACTAACCCGTGCTAACCGTTCGGGTTCCTCGCATTTTTGACCGGTCACGACAAAGCGCTCTTCGAGGCAGATTGACTTTGACTTTTCAGGGGACATCCTTTTGAGTCACCATTTCATTGAACTTGGTTTTCGATATAAGTACAATCTCGGCGATATGTCCTTCTTTCCACAATTATAGCATACCTTGGATTGTTGTGGGCGGTTTGGTGACGATATGTCCCTCCTTCCGCATTTGTAACATCTAGCTGGCGGTCGTTCTCTCCCCTAGCATTTGTTGTTGGTCTTTGGTCTCTTCTTTGTTGATGTCTTCCGTCATTGTTGAATCTTCTCTTTTGAAATTTCCACTTGAGTCACCTCTCCTATTATCATGTCCACGATTACCACGAGTGGTTTACCGCCTTTAATCCATATTCTTTCCTCCTCATTTGGTTATCATCGTTACGATGACTACCACAGTTGTGGTCCCTCGGTTGAGTATACTCTTTATCTCGCTCTAATAATTGAGCCACATTGACAACATCGAATCTAGAGAAAACTTATGAGAGATAAGGTATTGGCGAATCTCGGGTTTTAGACCTCTCGAGAAACATCGCGTCATTCGTTCCTCATTCTCCACCAAATGAGGTGCTGAAACTGGATAACTCTGCGAACTTTGCCTCGTCTTTGAGACACCGTCGTGTTGTTACTTCGAGTCTAATAAACTCTACCTCCTTCATATGATGAATACTTTACGGAAAGTACTTGTCATTGAGCGATTCTGAAATCTTTCCCAAGACATGTTAAGTGCATCACAATTTGAGTGCGCTTACTGATTCCCACGTAATCTGCTTCACCACGAAACATAAAAGGTGGCGAATGGAACCTTACATTCCTCCGTGCACCCCAAGACATCGAATATCTTGGTAATTTGCTTGACCCACGTTTACGCCTTGATCGGATCCGGCTTTCCATGGAAATCTGGTGGTCCCAACTCTTTGAAATTGTTTGGTTGTGACAAGTAGCAGCGTTGCCATCATTTCCACCGTATTTTGTACGAGTCTCCTAAATGCGATTTTGCATGAGCTGCAAAAAGCTCTAAACATTCCATCGTTCATCGTTTGCTCGGTAGTGTTGTTTTACTGGGAGGAACATTGCCCGACTGTTGCGCGTTCTCCTCGTTGGTGAGATAAAGGCGTCTCCACGGTCTCATAAACTCCATTGTTAATATTCTCGATTCGACATTCTCAAAATCTTGTCATAAAACAAGGGTTAATTAAACAAATTAACATGTCACATAATATCCTATATTATGACTGACCAACAAATAAGCTTAGGTAGGACACCTTTAGCGAAGGATTTACTCGTCTCTCCCCTCTAGTTCTATTCCCGATCTCGCTTGGAGATCATATCCTAAGCTACGATACCATTTGTGGCGCCCCCAAAATAGGTCCATTCCACCCAACCCATTACGAGTGCGCCAAATACATGGTGCGAAATAACTACAACTTCAATAATACAAATGTAGGTGTGAAATACGACAATACATCTTGTGAGTTTAAATCTGAGATATTATCGTCTGCAGACAATATATCCACGCATAAATAAATCCCCATCATAATTATTGATACATTATTTTACAAAAATGGTGAGGACTACTAAACAACTCTCTCTAGAACCTTCATTCCATACCCCAGGCTCGATCTGCTTTATGTTCTCACCTCACGAGAAGAAAAAATGGAACAACAAGGAAAAGGGTGAGCTCAACTAGCCCGGTAAAGAATATTATGACTAAGATAATATACAACAAATTATCGTTAGTCTTGACGAGGAAAAATCTAATAGAATACAATAAACAACAAGTTTTAGATCAACAAATGCGTGAAGCAACAATCCATTAGAAGAGTCACGTAGAGAATGAATTCTCTTGTCTTCTAAGATTTAAAAGTCCATCATCAATATTTTATCCTGTAACAACAATCATGATATACATCTTTAATCATCTTTGCACTCTGGGCCGAAGATATTCATTTATATCACCGGTTGGTCATGTTCATCTCAACACTGTTCATCTTTGCACTTCTGGCCAAAGAGATTCATCGATTTAATCATTCATCTTTTGCACTACTGAGGGCCGAAGATATTCATCAAATATCACCATTAAGGAATGAGGATGATGAAAAACATTTTTAGAAGCGAATCCGGTGAGATAGAAGGACAAATATTAGGGGATTAGTACAGCGGTTTATCAAGATCAATAATACTTCATAATAAGCGATTTTGAAGCGAACTCAAAAATAATGATCAAAACATGGATCTGATCAAAGATAGTAGCCAAAATAGACATCTTGGACAAAAAGAAAAATTTTCATTTTTTATTGAATAGTCGTAGTATTGTGAATAGTATAGTATCGTGAATAGTCTTAGTATCGTGAATATAACCCAGACACAAAAGATAGAAATTTCACAAAAAAAAAAACATCTTCACAGCAACCGTGAATAGTACTTTCGTGAATAGTAACTCGTGAATAGTAACTCGTGAATAGTAACTTCGTGAATAGTAACTCATGAATAGTAACCCCAGAGCATGAAAAAGTTCCAAATTTGATAAAAAGTTCAACCAATATTTTGGCATAATGATATTGAAGAAAATAATATCATTTTGAAAGAAATAACATCCTTTACCTCAAAATACTTAGTACTTACATTTGAATTTCGGTATAGTCTTGTGAAACTTCATATAGTATAGCAACACTCAAAGTATACTCACAAGAATACGCTCGATAATATAGAGAGAGAAAGAGAAAACTTAGTTTACGGTGTGATTTTCAATTCTAACAGCCCTCTATTTATAGGAAAATGTTAGAGCATGAAAGGAGACTAAATTAATAAAATATATTATTATTTATTCAAAATTTCTACACACATGTTTTGAAAACTCTAGCATGCCTTCTTTGGTCAAAAACATGACCACCCATGTGCCAACAACCACAAAAACGTTTTCTTATATAAAATAATTAAAACTTTAAAAATCAATTATTTGAACTCAGGAACTTCAATAATTCATGATAAATAGTCCTTTTATCAGAAAATTCAAATCTCGCGACTTTTTATAGGAAATTCAATTCTCTACAACTTTGCGGAAGGAAGTTTTTCCAAATTCCAAGCAGAAATTATCCGAAATCCATAAATGGCGATTTTACGATACATAATCAATTTTTGGTCGAGAATTGTGTCCCCGACACACAAAACATATATTAAACATTTAATGCCACAAAATACTCTTCCTCCTCATATACTCATATATCCCACATTCATTGTAAAAATATCACCGTTAATATATTATTAAAATAATATATTTAAATGAATTATTTTATCGAGAAAAAGATAAAATATTAATTTTCAACAATTGTCACATTAAAAATTTTCTCCATCTATATCCACATAAAATAAATATTTTCTTTATCATAATAATCAATAATTAATTATTTTAAAAATAATATTATGAGAATCACAGATCTTGTGACGGCGGTTCGAGGAAAGGGGCTTTCGATAAGGATTTCTCCTTCTTGGTGGCTTGATTAGGTGACCAAACCTCTCCTTGAGGCAGAACTTTCTAGACATTGCCAATAATTTATCGATAATATTATTCAAATAATATGAATTATTGATTTGATAATGAAAAATCTTTGTGTAATGACAATTATTGAAACAATAATAATATAAAATATCAACGCGACAATTATTGAATCAATAAAATATTGAGCGGTAACTCTTTGTAATAATTATTGAGTAGTGCCTTCTTACGTAAGAATCAATAATTCAACAATCTTTGTAAAATCTGGTATGTCTTCTTGTGCTGACCGCGCGTATTCACGTATTTTAACCACCGAGTAATCCAAGCGTGTTATTAGCGGTAACAATTACGTAGATTATTTATAAAAGCTCAAACTTGTCGTTTTCTTCATTCGAGCAGATTATTTTGTTATGGGGCCCCTGAAATAGCTAACTGTGGTCGTAAATGCGGATATTCCAGAACAAAAAAGAATATTCCACGACCAAACGAATATTCCCAAACAAAAATAAATATTTTAATAACCACCACTTTATTTTGTAAAATTGCACATTTCACCCATAACTAAAAGCATTATATCAAATTACCACCTTATTAATAGAGAATAATAATTAGAGGAAATTTGATTTTATTTATAAAAATTTGGGGTCTTACATCCGTATTATCAAAGTTGTAGTTGTTTTCTATACCTTGTATTTTGGCGACTCGAATGGGTGTTGTATACCTATTTTGGGGGCGCCACAACAACAATGAGATCGGACCTAAGTCATTTGTTAGTTGGCGCCATAACGCCAATCGATAGTATTGATGTTCCAGCCACTTGTAGCAGGTAGTAGGCATTTGTTGGACAAGTTGATTTCTAATCCCTAATTGATTGTAAACCAATAGTGGAGCATATATGTACTTAATATACATGGTAAGACCAATCTTAAATCACTTATTTAGTGATGACTTTATGAACTTGAGCATTATTTAATAGAGACTAAACAAAGACACGAGATATACGAAAGTAAGATGTGACAACCGAGATTTTGTAATTTAATTTTAATATTTATTGGATTAAATAAATATTTTTCGATGAATTAATTATTAGATTAAATAATTAATTGATGAAGTTGTGGTAGATTAATTTAATTATATGTGTTATATTTATTAAATTAATGTGGAGAATTTTATTATTTGAAGTAGGTAATTATGTGAGCTTATTGTATTAAAAGAGATATTTAATAAGCCTAATAGTATTTTATTAATTTAATTATTAATTAGAGATTTAATAAATTGAAATTATTAATAAATGAGAAATTCAATTATGTGACTATGTGAATTAATGAGAAATTATTATATTTTATTTAAAATAAATTAAACTAGATATTGGATTTATTTTATAGATGGGTGTGACATTATTTTAACTATATGATAAAGTTTAATTAAATTAAATGGTTTTGAAACCTATTATACTAGCCAAACAAGGCCCTAAGGGAAGTTAATAGCAGTTACCCATGACTGGGTAACTAACCATCACCACGCCAGTTTTTATACGCCTCAAGCGTATTATGTTGTTTTCACGTATGCTAAGTTGAGAACTCAGAGAGAATTCAGAGAGAAAAGTTGAAAATTGTTGAGGAGATTGTGAGTGTGTGATTGAGGAAGAGTTGAGAAGGAATTCATCACCTACTACATTATACTTTACGCTTGGGTAAATTCTTCAACCCATTATTATTACGTTGTTAAAATCTTTATAATATGGCTCTCAAATTTTTTGTAAAATCTCTGTAGTTGGAGATTGTATTGATTACGTGAATGTAGATGTGATAATATGTTAGTATAACATGTTTTTACTATATATTATAGTTTCCCATATCATAAGTTTCATAATATTATAACGTATGTTATGGCCTCAAAATTTACAGAGTATAGAAATATGGCAATATGGCCCTTATACGTGATTTTAATATGTCAAACATAAATTGTTCTATAAATTCACACTGGTATATGATTATGCATGCTAAAACGAAGTAAACAAAACTTGAATGGATGGATTTGGTGTTATAACGAATCCGTGGCGTTGAATTTTATGATTTATGTTCAAAACCTTCAAGAACATCAAGAACAATGAAATTGCATGTCTTAATTCTGTAATTATGTGTTTTAATTGGTTAAAATCACTCTATAAAGGTTGGGTAATGATCATATATGAATTATAGTATTTGGGTATGCTTAAATTAATATATGGACAAGGAAATTGGAAGTTGTGGCCATGTTCTCTGTGTTCTTCACAAGAACATATGGGTGAAATTGGGAGATTTTTTTTGGGCCAACCTTGTTATGTGTGAACTCAGAGAAACTTAGTCTGGTAACCCTGCTTTTACGGGTGTTACCAAACTAAATTACTCACTTTTGCATAAAAAAAAATTTAAAATAAATAAATAAAATAAATAAATAAATTAATAAATAAAAAATAAAATAATTAATTAAAATATTTATCAAATAAAATAAATATTCGATGAAAATTATTATTAAAATATTTATAAAATAAAATAAAATTTATAATTGATATATTAATGGAGTAAAATAAATATTCGATGGAAATTATTATTAAAATATTTATAAAATAAAATAAGTATTATAATTGAGATATTGATGGAATAAAATAAATATTCATGAAAATTATTATGAAATAATTTATTCGAGTTTAATAATTGTAAGGAATGGAAATATTCTAATTTAATTAAGTAATTAAATTAGAAGGGTAATGATTTGTTAAATAAAGTGGAGTTTACATTAAATAATTAAGTGAAAATGTAACTAATAAATGTCGTGAATACATATGGTATGTGTGTAGAACTTGTGGTGAACGGAAGTAGTAATCGTTTAGCCTACACACGAGGCAAGTTCATAAACCTTAATTCTTTACATAAAGCAAGTTCATTATTCTATCCTGTTTATTATTGTTCAAGTCAAGATTTCATATTAGATCTTATCATTCTTTAAAAGCATAATTCCTATTATACAATACTTATTCGTTTGTATACATCTTGAATTTTATTATTCAAATTGAATATCAATTATTGTTGAACCTTGTAAGACTAGTGAACCCTTATTGATTCAACTAGTCCATAGTTGATAAGCGTTATAAATTCTAGAACTTTTATTGAGCTTATCTAAACCAAACTTCCTTTGGTACGGACTCCGATGTCAAACTGAGATGAACAACCCTTTAATAGGGGATTATTTACGCTTTAGCGTTAAGATATTGTGCACAATATGGTACTAAGGGCTGATCCCCCTAAGTACGAGAAGAAGAGTCCATAGTCTTATGATTGTTAAAGGCTTCAAGTATAAACACTTGACAACCTAGGACATAGTTCAAGGTCTTATGACCCTCAGAAGTTCTTTTGTTTCTTGTTATTCATTCTTGATTCAAAAGCAGAGTTTTTCCTATTTCAGAAGTCTTTGATTTATTCGCACGTTATTATTTCATTATTATATTGTTATACTTGTGGGCAATCGTGCTCACTCTTGCATAATAATAACATTGCAGTTAAGAACGAAAGATCTGACGAGCCTTCCACTACTAAGGGCAAGGGCAAGGTTAACAAATGAAGAAGACTTGTTGTTATTATGTATTTATGTTCAGACTTGATATGGTTTAAGACTTGTTATTTGTTTATGTTTCCGTATAGATGTTTAAGGTTAAAGTGACCTGGGATTGTATTTATTATTCAGATGTTGTAACCCCATAAGGGGAAGATTTATTTCTATCTATTGCATGGTTTGCATTTATTTATGGGTAGATAGATGATATTTGTACAGTGAACACCAAATCCTGCGGAAATGGATGTACCCGAATTTGGGGGTGTCACAGGTTTGAAGGTCTACCATCATATATGCTTGATCACAGGACGATGTCCCGCATTATGGAAGAGGAACGTGGCAAGGCTATCTAGTGCCTTAATAGGCAGTGATAGTATTATTTTAATTATGTGAAAACTATTTGGTAGTTAATGATGTAAATTCCGATGTGTTATAAACAAAGGAATATTTTCATGTTTTAAATCCTGTAGATTCTTTATCTTGGGATAGTTGATGTAAATAGCAGTGATGCTATCTTATGATGTTAAAACTTTTGAATTGAATGAAAATGTCAGGGTTTATTTGAATTGATGTGTTAAGGGAATTATGATTAAATATTTTAGTTAAGACTTAATGTTTAAGGGATTGAATAAAGACTTAATAAGTGTATATTCTTAAAAGAAATATGCCGCTAAGAAGACGACCAAATCGTCGACCAACCCAGGAAGGGTAACGAATAACAACAACAACAATGACGCCAATGCTAACCCTGTTCAGCAATTGGTGAACCTTTTAGTTGGGGTAATTAATAATCAACCACAAGCTCCACCAAACACCTCGTTCAAGGACTTCAAGGTGGTGGGACCGCCAGAGTTTAAGGGCACTATAAACCCAATTGAAGCTCAGACCTGGGTGATGGAGATGGAGAAAATGTTCGATGTTGCTAGAGTAAGGGAAGACCAGAAAACCGCGTATGCAACGTTCATGTTGAAGTCCGCCAACTATTGGTAAGGGGAAAACAAAGTCTGAGGGGAGGTGAAGGTGTAATAACTGGGAGAGATTCAAAGAGATGTTCTTTGAGATGTACTTTCTGACCAGTTCACAAAATTAGATGGAAGTTCAGTTTCTAGAGTTGAAACAGGGGAGTATGTCAGTAGCTGATTAGCGGTAAGGTTCAACGAGTTGGCTAGGTTCTCCACATACCAAGTATATATCAATGAGAGGAAGGCAAGACGTTTTTTGAAAGGTGGATCAAGCCCACAGTTGTATAGCAAGGTGTCAATGTTTCAATTGAACACTTTTACTGGAGTGTTAGAGAAGGCTATACTCGCTGAGGATGGAAGGGATGCAGTAACGAAGTATAATCAATACCAGAAGAAGAAGAAAAGTGAGAATGAAGGAAATAACAAATCTGGTGGGAGTAGCACTGGGGGTAGCCATAATCAGAAGAGGAAGTGGACGGATAACTCGTCAGCTGGAAGTCAACAAGGAGGGAAGAAGAAGATGATCGAAGCGTGCCCAACCTACAGAAAAGCTCATTTGGGAGTTTGCATGAAAGGGAAGCGAGTGTGCTACAATTGTGGTCAGGAAGGCCACATAGCATCAAACTGTCCAAACCCAAAGAAGGGTGCTTGTTTCACTTGTGGTTCAAAGGGTCATCTTGCCAGGGATTGTCCTAAGAAGGGATCTGGGGGAACGAGTTCAGGAGGAAATAGAGGAAATACCAGTGGAAGCACTCTGACTATCGCAGGTCCAAATGCAACCAACCGATCGACCGCCAGAACATTCAACATGACAGTATAGGATGCAGTGCAGTCTCGCGATGTGGTGTCAGGTATCATTCTGATCAATAAAGTTAATGCTTATGTATTATTTTATTCGGGTGCTACTTGTTCATTTATATTCGATGACTTTGCTAAAAACTTAGAATTGTTTAAGGACGAGTTAGAATACCCCATGAACATAGAAATTACGAATAGAAAAATAATCCCTGTTAAGTATGTGCATAAGAACTGTAGAGTGGATATTAAGGGTAATATCATGAACGTAGATCTTATCCCTATTCGACTTGGAGAATTCGACGTTATTTTGGGTATGGAATGGTTATCCAGTTATGGGGCGGTAATTGACTGCTAGAAGAAGCGTATTAACCTTATGACTCTTTCAAAGGTTGTGTTTTATGGTAGCAAGTCACCTAGACAAGCGAGTTGTCAAGCGATGATGATGCAAGCGAGGGAGGTTGTTAAAGGCGTGTAGGATATCTAGCTTACATAGTCGATAGTCGTAAAGAGAATCCAAAATAGATGAGATACCAAGTAGTGAGAGATTTCGCAGACGTATTTTGGATGATTTGCCGGGACTTCCTCCGGATAGAAGCGCTTGAATTTGTGATCGATTTGGCTCCGTGAACGACTCAATATCGAAGGCACCGCATCGAATGGCAATTTGGTAGAGAGATGAAGGAACTGATGGTCCAACTGCAAGAATTACTAGACAAGAAGTATATCTAACCAAGCGTATCACCGTGGGGAGCGCCAGTTTTATTTGTGAAAAAGAAGGATGGAACAATGCGACTCTTCATAGACTACATAGAACTGAATAAGGTCACGATCAAGAATAGATATCCATTATCACGAATCGATGACCTGTTCGATCGCTTAAAGGGAGCAAGATACTTTTCAAAGATAGACTTGAGAAGTGGTTATCATCAACTGAAGGTGAGACCAGAGGATGTATCAAGACAACGTTCCAGAACACGATATGGTCACTACGAATTTTTGGTAATGTCATTTGGTCTAACGAATGCTCCCCGCAGATTTATGGGCTTAATGAATGGAGTGTTCTATTGCGTTTTGGATAAATTCAGTAGTGGTATTTATAGATGATATTTTGGTATATTCAAAACCAAGGAAGAACATGAAGAGCATTTGAGGGTGACGTTAGAGACATTGAGAAGAGAGAAGTTATATGCTAAGTTTTTGAAATGTGAATTCTGGATTGAAATAGTATAATTTCTTAGACATGTGATTGATAGGGACGGAATTTCGGTGGATCCCTCCAAAGTCGAAGCGTTGATTAATCGGGATCACCAAGACGACGCCGTAAGTAAGAAGTTTTCTTGGATTGTCGGTGTTATTAAGGAAGATTCATTCAGGACTTTTCCAAGATTGCGACTCGCTGATTTAATTTGACTAGGAAATCGATGAAATTTGTTTGGATGGAGAAGTGTGAGGAAAACTTTCAAGAATTAAAGAAGAGGTTGAGTTCAAAGACTGTGTTATCTCTTAGGATGATATAGGAAATTTTGTGGTTTATAGTGATGCATCGCACAAAGGACTTGGGCCGTGTGTGCTTATGCAAAATGGCGAAGTCATTGCGTGTCGTCCACGACAATTGAAGGATTATGAGAAGGGTATCCCACCCATGACTTGGAGTTAGCATGCGAGTGGTTTTTGCTTTAAAAACTGGAGGCACTATCTTTATGGAGAGAAGTGTGAAATATATACAGACCATAAGAGTCTGAAATATATTTTTACACAGAAAGACTTGAACATGCGCCAAAGAAGGTGGTTGGAGTTAATTAAGGACTATGATTGTGAGATTATATACCATCCCCAAGGCAAACGAATTCTTGACGCCTTAAGTAGAAAGGGTTGGGAGAAACTGATGATCTTGACCGATCAGGAGGAGTTAATTTCAGTAATGGAAGAGTTGGAATTGGAAGTGAAGTATCCTATGGAGATTGATGAAAAACTATTTCAGATGTAATCTGGTACAACTCTACTGGAAAAGGTTAAGGAGGCTCAACTTCAGGATGACGAATGTAAAATGGTTAAAAAGAAGATATCCGAAGAAAACAAATCAAGATTCAAGATGGATAGGGAAGGAATACTGAGATTTGAGAATAGAATTTGGGTACCACCAGTACCAGAGATTAAGGAAGAAATTTTGAGCGAGGCTCATAATCACGATATTTGATTCACCCTGGTAGTACCAAGATGTACCAAGATCTTTGACAACATTTCGGTGGCGAATTTAAAATGAGAGGTTACGTATCGTGTTGCCAAGTGTCGACGATATCGAGAAAGTTAAAGCGTAACATCGAGGTCGGTGGGTTACTACAACCTTTAGAGATTCCAGAATGGAAATGGGAACATATTACGATGGATTTTGTGGTTGGCCTACGGACAACTCAGAAAGGCTACGATGCAGTATGGGTTATTGTTGACCGATTGACGAAATCCGCACGCTTCCTTCTGATCAAAATCAGATTCAACTTAGATCAGTTGGCAAGGTTATATGTAAAATAGATTGTTTCAAGGCACGGAGTTCCAGTGTCAATTTTTTCTGATAGAGATCCGCGTTTTATGTCAAACTTCTGGAAACATCTACAAGAATGCATGGGTACACAGTTGCGAATGAGCATGACATATCACCCTCAGACAGATGTACAGAGTGAAAGAATAATTCAGACATTAGAAGACATGTTAAGAGCTTGTATAATGGACTTTAAAGGAAATTGGGATGATCATCTACCGCTCGTAGAGTTCAGCTACAACAACAGTTACCATGCTAGTATTGGTATGCCACCCTATGAAGCGTTATACGATAAAAAGTGCAGAACTCCGCTATACTGGGATGAAGTTGGCGAAAGACAATTACTAGGCCCAGAATTGGTACAACAAACAACAGAAATAGTCAAAGTGATCCGAACAAGATTGACAGCAGCTCAAGATAGACAGAAGAAATATGCCAATCCACACCGTAAAAATGTTGAGTTCGAGCCAGGTAGTTATGTGTTCTTAAAGGTCTCTCCCTAGAAGGGAAAGATTAGGTTCGAAAAGAAAGGAAAATTAAGCCCAAGATTCATTGGACCTTTTGAAGTTCTGCGAAGGCTCAGAGAGGTTGCATATGAGGTAGCCTTGCCTCCAGCACTCGAGAATGTCCACAATGTCTTCCATGTTTCAGTTCTATGACCCTATAAACCCGATTACAAGCACGTGATTGAATATGAACACCTACATTTTGACAAAGACTTATCTTACGAAGAAATTCCTATTCAGATTGTCGACCGAAAAGAGCAAGTTCTAAGAAATAAAGTAATACCTTCTGTTAAGGTAATTTGGAGGAACCACAACGCTGAAGAAGCAACGTGGGAACTCGAGGAGAATATGATGAAAAATTATCCTCATTTATTTATTTAGATTATTATAAGCGATTTTGGGGACAAAATCTTTATGGGGGGAGAATGTAACAGACTAATTGTTAAGTTATGATTACGAGGACGTAATCCTTTTAAGAGGGAAAGATGTGACAACCGAGATTTTGTAATTTAATTTTAATATTTATTGGATTAAATAAATATTTTTAATGAATTAATTATTAGATTAAATAATTAATTGATGAAGTTGTGGTAGATTAATTTAATTATATGTGTTATATTTATTAAATTAATGTGGAGAATTTTTATTATTTGAAGTAGGTAATTATGTGAGCTTATCAGTATTAAAAGAGATATTTAATAAGCCTAATAGTATTTTATTAATTTAATTATTAATTAGAGATTTAATAAATTGATATTATTAATAAATGAGAAATTCAATTATGTGACTATGTAAATTAATGAGAAATTATTATATTTTATTTAAAATAAATTAAACTAGATATTGGATTTATTTTATAGATGAGTGTGACATTATTTTAACTATATGATAAAGTTTAATTAAATTAAATGGTTTTGAAACCTATTATGCTAGCCAAACAAGGCCCTAAGGGAAGTTAATAGCAGTTACCCATGACTGGGTAACTGACCATCACCACGCCAGTTTTTATACGCCTCAAGCGTATTATGTTGTTTTCACGTATGCTAAGTTGAGAACTTAGAGAGAATTCAAAGAGAAAAGTTAAAAATTGTTGAGGAGATTGTGAGTGTGTGATTGAGGAAGAGTTGAGAAGGAATTCATCTCCTACTACATTATACTTTACGCTTGGGTAAATTCTTCAACCCATTATTATTACATTGTTAAAATTTTTATAATATGGCTCTCAAATTTTCTGTAAAATCTCTGTAGTTGGAGATAGTATTGATTACGTGAATGTAGATGTGATAATATGTTAGTATAACATGTTTTTACTATATATTATAGTTTCCCATATCAAAAGTTTCATAATATTATAACGTATGTTATGGCCTCAAAATTTACAGAGTATAGAAATATGGCCATATGGCCCTTATACGTGATTTTAATATGTCAAACATAAATTGTTCTACAAAATTCACACTTGTATATGATTATGCATGCTAAAACGAAGTAAACAACACTTGAATGGATGGATTTGGTGTTATAACGAATCCGTGGCATTGAATTTTATGATTTATGTTCAAAACCTTCAAGAACATCAAGAACAGTGAAATTGCATGTCTTAATTCTGTAATTATGTGTTTTAATTGGTTAAAATCACTCTATAAAGGTTGGGTAATGATCATATATGAATTATAGTATTTGGGCATGCTTAAATTAATATATGGACAAGGAAATTGGAAGTTGTGGCCATGTTCTCTGTGTTCTTCACAAGAACATATGGGTGAAATTGGGAGATTTTTTTGGGCCAACCTTGTTACGTGTGAACTGTAGAAACTTAGTCTGGGTAACCCCGCTTGGGTGGTGTTACTAAAATTAAATACCTTTACGAATGAGCAAAAAAAAAAAAAAAAAAATAATTAATTAAAATATTTATCAAAGAAAATAAATATTTTAATTGAGATATTTAAGGAGTAAAATAAATATTCGTTGAAATTATTATTAAAATATTTATAAAATAAAATAAATATTATAATTGAGATATTGATGGAGTAAAATAAATATTCGATCGAAATTATTATTAAAATATTTATAAAATAAAATAAATATTATAATTGAGATATTGAGGGAATAAAATAAATATTCGATGGAAATTATTATGAAATAATTTATTCGAATTTAATAATTGTAAGGGAATGAAAATATTCTAATTTAATTAAGTAATTAAATTAGAAGGGTAATGATTTGTTAAATAAAGTGGAGTTTACATTAAATAATTAAGTGAAAATGTAACTAATGAATGTCGTGAATACATATGGTATGTGTGTAGGACTTGTGGTGAACGAAAGTAGTAATCGTTTAGCCTACACACGAGGCAAGTTCCTAAACCTTAATGCTTTACATAAAACAAGTTCATTATTCTATCTTGTTTATTATTGTTCAAGTCAAGATTTCATATTAGATCTTATCATTCTTTAAAAGCATAATTCCTATTATACAATACTTATTCGTTTGTATACATCTTGAATTTTATTATTCAAATTGAATATCAATTATTGTTGAACCTTGTAAGACTAGTGAACCCTTATTGATTCAACTAGTTTATAGTTGATAAGCGTTATAAATTCTGGAACTTTTATTGAGCTTATCCAAACCAAACTTCCTTTGGTGAGATGAACAACCCTTTAATAGGGGATTATTTACGCTTTAGCGTTAAGATATTGTGCACAATATGGTACTAAGGGCTGATCTCCCTAAGTACGAGAAGAAGAGTCCATAGTCTTATGATTGTTAAAGGCTTCAAGTATAAACACTTGACAACCTAGGACATAGTTCAAGGTCTTATGACCCTCAGAAGTTCTTTTGTTTCTTGTTATTCATTCTTGATTCAAAAGAAGAGTTTTTCCTATTTCAGAAGTCTTTGATTTATTCGCATGTTATTATTTCATTATTATATTGTTATACTTGTGGGCAATCGTGCTCACTCTTGCATAATAATAACATTGCAGATAAGAACGAAAGATCTGACGAGCCTTCCACTAGTAAGGGCAAGGGCAAGGTTAACAAATGAAGAAGACTTGTTGTTATTATGTATTTATGTTCAGACTTGATAGACTTGTTATTTGTTTATGTTTCCGTATAGATGTTTAAGGTTAGAGTGACCTGGGATTGTATTTATTATTCAGATGTTGTAACCCCATAAGGGGAAGATTTATTTCTATCTATTGCATGGTTTGCATTTATTTATGGGTAGATAGATGATATTTGTACAGTGAACACCAAATCCTACGAAAATGGATGTACCCGGATTTGGGGGTGTCACATAAAATGTATTCAAACTTTGGTAATTAACCAATGATGATCGAGTCTCGGTTAGTAACGTAAGACATTAACAAGCCGTAATGAAGGATAGTAAGTCGAATTGACATTTATTAATGAAATAAATTCATTTAAGACATAGAAGAGAAAGAAGTTGATAAAAACAATGTGATTAGATTGTTTGGTAGCTAATTACAGTGTGCTATGTGAATATATCATGTAGATACTTAAAGACCAAGAATGGCTGAATATGATATTTGAAGACGCTTGAAGGCAAGTTTTCTAACGCTTGTCTAACCTTCGTGTTAGCCAAGTTTCCGTGATTCATGTTATGAGATGCATGAATTGTTTTACGAAAGGGTCAATGCCAGTTTTAACTCGGCTAGACTATTCTTAAGAGTTAGATTGATTTATTTACAAGTCTTTCGATATAGAATTGTTAACGCTATCCTATGCCAAGTATTCAATACGGATTCAAAGGTAAGTTTGTATATGAACAAACAAATGTATTTTTCATCGATTATTCGTTAGGCACGTGAGGTTGCCAAAAACTTAAACGTAAATATGTTTACCGGATGAGTGTTGATCAACATAGAGTACTATAGGCTGATCACCTAGAAGGGCTTGTAAGATATATCAAACTTACGGACTTAGTGCCGGGATGTCCTTTTTCATGAATGAAAACCAAAACAGAATGTTCATGGTATTTCGACCAATTCATAATTCCTAAGCTATTATATATACTTTGGAATTGTCATTATGAAATGAGAAGTGTTAGTCAATGTTTCATAGTACTTCGTAACTATTTGTTCAGTTATTGAAGATAATCATATAATTCTCGACGTTGTATTTGTATTATCTATTGCTAGACTTGCTGAGCTAGTTATGCTCACTTCTTGCTTGAATTATATGATTGCAGGTAAGGCCGAAAGAACTGATGATCCCAGTAGGGATAAAGGCAAAGCTAAGATGGATAAGTAGATTATCCTGTAATAGACTAGTATATTTGTAAGAATCATAATATGATAAACAAAGAATGTAACGGTTTCAAAACCTGGGGAAAGGAATGCTTATTATTATTGTAATAAGATTGTAGTAATTATGTTCATTTTGATGTTGTTTCAATGGAATGAATGTATAGTGATGAGTACCGTGTAACACCATATCTGTGGGTTGAAAGTACTCGAATTTGGGGACGTCACATAGTTAATTAGGAGTTAATGTTGAATAGTAGTTTCCCATATTCAAATAATAGTTCTTATAAACTGAGTACCATTTACTTAGTTTAACATTGAAAAAATAAACTAAGTAGCATATGCTTAGTTTTCCATAATTACAATAAACTGAATATATACTTGTGCATGTAGTATATTTTGGAACTTAGAAATTCATTTGACACTCACTCATTAGGAGGGAATGTCGAATAGTCCCTAGTTTGGAACTGTTACTGAATGTTATGTTCTCACTTAGGCCGGTGCCAATAGGTTGAGTATGTTTTTTTAGGATTTTTCGGCTGTTATCTCTACATGTTCTTTGAGTATATAATTAGATTAAGTTATCTTAGTCTTTTCGTTTACTAGGAGACCATGGGGAGGTGCTGCCAAAATTTTCTTGAAACAGAAGAAACATGCTCAACGTGTTGGCACTAGCGAGGAGACGCATCTAGGAATGGGATAGAAACCTAACCCATGTAGAGTAAAGATACTACGAAAATATAATTCATGCATGGACCACATACATGAATATCCCTATTCTAAATGTGTCTTTTAATCAGTTAAAGATGTCTGATAGGTGAAAAATGTTCTATGATTTTGATTCCTCTATGTTTAATTTTATTATATGTTTTATGTGTATATAAACTTATTAAGTATTTATTGATTTAAGAAAGAATTGGAGATAAATTAGAAGATATGGAATATAATGCTCAGTTTTCATCTATTTTGCAGAAGGGTTCTACGATCGGTTGATGCTGCTCTAGGTTCGTAGTGTTGGAGCTGGGAAAAAGGGAACTCTGCATTATAATACTTGATGATTGTGTAGTGACTCTACGATTAATTGGCTGAGGACTCTACGTTTAACTATTTTTCGACAATCTGCTACTCTATGAACTAGTACTTTACGAGTTTCCTGACTGAGAAACTGATGTAGGAAAATTGTCTTTGAAGTTTGAAGAAGAGTTAGAAATTTGGTTAAAAGAGTTGGTTCGAAGAAACAGGCATAACTTTTAGCTCGGTTGTTCGTTTGCCTATTATAATATATTTTTGGAAAGGGATTTTTGTGTTCCATATTATCTTTATTGAGGTCCCACGATTGAGGTTGTTTTCATCCTCAAATTCATGGTTCTAGGCAGGCTGTCGATAAAAGATGAACTCTATGACTAACTGGTTCACTCTACGAGTATTGAAGGAGAGTTTCACTCTACGATTTGTGACTCTACGTTTGATGCTCAGATATTTTACTCTATAATTGTGGGTCAACTCATGGATATGGATCTGGGTTAGATTTGAGGTGCTGGAGTAGAGGAGTTCAATTTGTAATATGATTTAAAACTAGAGTTATGATCTGATATGGAAGCTACAATTGGTTATGGAAGTAGCGTATGTTATGGAAACTAAGTCTGAGTTTGATATGGAAACTGTGACTGCTAAGATTTTCTGAAGTAAAGTTAGATAGAATTCTTCTAGGGTTTTTAGAGGATTTTACCTATAATTATATGTACGTCAAGACATAGAAATCTCATCATACATCACATTATCATCTTTACAGACTTTTACAAAAATAGAGTGTTCTTATTATAATCATGTTAGGCTAGGTTTTTCTATTTCATTTTTAGGGGATGTTGAACCTGTATTTTAGTTGATGATTTAATTGAGTTATAACAGTATTTATTCCTTCTTATATGAAATTCATTTGTGATAATTTGTTTTAACTATTGAATGTTATTTGGTTTGATTTATTTGATTTCGGCCGTATTGAATTGACCGACTAATATCATCTTCTAGATTCATGGATAATATTACGTATAATAGATATTTTTTCTAGTCATAAGTATTAGTTAGTAATATGTGATTGTATCAGAACTTTTGTGCATTGCTATAGTTATCTGAAGGATAGTTAAACAATCTGAGCTTATGTGATTGTTGCTTGGAATAGTCTAATTCCCTAGTTCTTAATGTTGATGTTATATTAAATCTAGAGAGCTTGTTCTAGGTTGTATAATGGTTAGAATCTTATGAAGTGCTTGTTTCATTATGTGATAATCTAAGGGGAGTTTCGGGTAACAGAGCTTGTTGTTGCCTAGGGCTATTACTCTCATTGAAGGAAGGAATAATGTTATACTTGATTACTTTGTTAATTGTAATGGGTGATACTGAACTAAAGAACTGAAGTTTCTCTTTATTGATTTCTTTTACTTAAGTTTACTTTATTATTTAAAGTTTCATTAGTTATAATCATAATTCAAAAATCTCCCTTTTTATTATTATTTATTTATTTCAATTAGGAACAATTAGAATAGATTTAAATAAAATCACTCTCTGTGGGTTTGAGCCTTGCTTATTGCTATACTGTGGTTATTTTCCAATTTGTATAGTGGAGTAAGGTTATTTATTTTTTGGAGTGCTAATGACACGCTACCAAATTTTGGCACCGTTGTCAAGGAGTGTTTACTTGCATTTATTTATTATTTGTTTCTTTTTTATTTTATGACTCGATCCTCTCAATCTGGTGAATTAAATTTTGATCCAGAAATAGAGAAGAATGTAAAAAGGTTAAGGAAAGAGACTCGTCATGCCCGAAGCATAACTGCAGATTCAGAAGAAGTTTTTGTTCCATCACCTCGCCTGAAAATAACACTTGTATTACTTTCTAATAGTTTATCTAGTGATTCAGAAGAGGAAGACATGACTGCTGTCAACAATAACTGAACTTTGAAGTAGTTGCCTACTCCTAATCTTAACCAACAACCATTGTGTATTGAATATCTTAATTTAGATGCTGCTTTTGAATTGAAATTAGGACTAATACATATTTTACCTACTTTTCGTGATCTTACAGGTGAAGATCCATACAAGCATAAAAGAATTACATGTGGTGTGTTCTAGCATGAAACCACAAGGAATAATAGAGGAATAAATCAAGCTTAGAGCCTTTCCATTCTCACTAGCAAATTTGGCAAAAGACTGGTTATATTATCTTCCTTCTGGATCAATATAGTCATGGAACGAGACGAAAAATATTATTCTTGGAAAAGTATTTTCTTACATCAAGAGTTGCCAACATAAGGAAGGAGATATGTGGCATCCGATAATACAATGGAGAGACTCTTTGTGAGTATTGGGAGCGATTTAAGAAGCTATGCTCTAGTTATCCACCACATGAAATTGATGACCAACACTTGATTCAATATTTTTATGAGGGACTGTTGCCAATGGACAAGAGTATGATCTATGCTGCTAGTGGAGGAGCATTGGTTGATAAGACTCCAGATGCTGTAAGGACTCTGATTGCAAACATGACAACTAATTCACAATAATATGGAACTAAAATGGTTTATGCACTTAAAAAGGTGAATAAGGTAAGCAATTGTAATCTTGAACGTCAAATTTCTGACTTAACTGCTATGGTTCGTTAGATGGCTATATGAAATATGGTAGCAGCAAAAGCTTGTGGAATCTATTTGCTGTAAGGTCACAATACAAATGTTTGTCCAACACTGCAAGAAGATGAAACTGTTCAATAAGATAATGAAGTGGGGAATCTTCCAAGACAACCTTAGAGGCGTTATGATCCCTACTCTAACACATACAATCTAGGATGGAGAGATCATCCCAATTTGAGCTATGGATATGCTAGACCACCAATGCAAAATGCTTTTCCAAATAGGCAACAAGGTTTTCAACAGGCTCAACAACAGTACTCACCTAAGCAAGCAACACCCTCTAATTTTAGAACATCTCTCGAGGATAACACAAAATTTTAAACAAGAAATAAGAACTTTCATCCATAATCTAGAGATTCAGATGAGTCAGCTTGCTACCACAGTTGGTAGGTTAGATTCTCAAGGCTCAGGGAAGTTACCTTCTTAGACAGTGTTAATCCAAGAGAGAATGCTAGTGATATCACACTGAGAAGTAGAAAACAACTAGAAGTGTCCAAAGATATTGTTGAATTTGATGAGGAACAATCCAAGAAGGAAATAGAAATATCTAAGGTAACTCCTAAAACCTCTGTTCAATTTAAGACTAATCCTTTACCTCTTCCACCAAGAAATCCAAGGACTTCTAAGAAGGATGAGAATGAGAAAGAGATTCTGGAAACCTTCCAAAAGGTGGAGGTAAACTTCCTTTACTAGTTGCAATAAAGCAAGTGCCAAGGTATGCAAGGTTTTTAAAAGAATTATGCACTAATAAGAGGAAATTAAAGTATTATGAAAAAGTAACTATTGGAGAGAATGTATCAGCAGTCTTTCAAAGAAAACTGCCTCCTAAGTGTAAAGATCCAAACATGTTTACCATTTCATGTAGAATAGGTAATACTAGATTTGAAAAAGCTATGCTAGAATTAGGGGCTTCTATAAATGTTATGCCATTATATATTTGTACTTCTTTAAATCTATGTCCCTTGAAACAAACTGATGTTATTATACAAATTGGTTGATCGTACTAACACTTACCCTGAAGGGATAATTGAGGATGTGTTGGTGCAGGTAAATGAACTAATATTTCCTACAAATTTTTACATTGTGGATATGGATGATGATACTTCTCCAAATCCTGCACATATTCTACTAGGGAGTCCATTCTTGAAAATATCTAGGACAATGATTGATGTGCACAATGGGACCTTAACCATGGAGTTTGATGGTGAAAAGATTTAGTTCAATATTTATGAGGCCATGAGTTACCCTAGTGATATTAATCTTATTTTTTCTATTGATGTTATTGACTCTATAGTTCAGAAATCTTTTGAGAAAACCCATAAAGAGAGTTTGGAGGTTTCAATTACCAACAATTTGGAGTTAGAAAAAGAAGAAATTAAACAGAATCTAGAGCTAAAGGCGACTGTGGCTGTATGACACTCTTTACCAAAATTTTCAAAGAAGAATGCAATATTTTCCATTCAAGTACCTGCTATTCACAATAAGTTGTTACCTTTTGTTGTGCAGACTCCTATTATGGACCATTACCAACTCAATTGAAGTATGCATAAATGATACATTGCCGATGATCATTGCTTACAATCTGACTAAAGTTTAAGTAGACAAACTGTTGAGAGTCTTAAGGGAGTATATAACAGTCTTTGGTTGGATAATTGTAGATATCAAGGGAATAATCCCTGCTATGTGCATGCATCAAATACTTTTAGAGGAAGGAGGTAAACCAACTAGAGAAGCCCAATGTAGATCGAATAAACTTATGATGGAAGTGGTGAAAAAGGAGGTTCTAAAATTACTTGATGCATGTATTATTTACCAAATTTTAGACAGCTAATGGGTAAGTCCAGTGTAGGTAGTTCCAAAGAAATCTGGTATAACAGTGATACAAAATGATAATAATGAGTTGGTACCCACAAGTGTACAAATAGAATGTAGAGTATGTATTGATTACAAGAAGTTAAAATCTGTTACTAGAAAAGATCTTTTCCCTCTCCCTTCTATTAATCAGATGTTAGATAGATTAGCTGACCATACTTATTATTTTTTTGTAAATGGTTTTTCAGGTTATAACCAGATTATGATTGCACCAGAAGGTCAGGAGAAGACCACTTTCATATGTCTGTATCATACATTTGCATATCGTAGAATGTCCTTTTGGATGTATATAATGCACTAGGTACTTTTCAGAGATGTATGGTAAACATATTTTCTAATCTTTTAGAAAGCTGCATTAAAGTTTTTATGGATGATTTCACAATACATGGTGATTCATTGGATACTTTCCTTGATAATTTAACTTGAATGCTTGATAGATGCTTATAAAATAATCTTGTTATTAACTGAGAAAAGTGTCATTTCATGGTAAAGTAGGGTATAATACTTGGGCATGTTGTTTTAGCTATAGGAATAAAAGTAGATAAATCAAAAATAGAAGTTATTTATGTTTTGCCTTACACTACAACTGTGCGGGAGATTCGTTCTTTCCTTGGGCATACAAATTTTTATCACAAATTTATTAATGACTTCTTCAGGATAGGGTTACCATTGTGTAAGTTAATGCAAAAAGAGGTACAATTCCAGTTTGATGAAGAGAGAAAAGTTGCATTTGATAAGTTGAAGAAGCTGTTAACCTCATGACCAGTAATTTGGAATCATGTGTGATGAAAACAATTATACAGTAGGAGTTGTTCTAGGACAGAGTTGACAAAGTTTTTCATGCTATCTACTATGCCTCAAGAACTTTAAATGTTACTCCAATCAATTATGCTACGACTGAAAAAGAACTTTTGTCTGTTATTTTTGCCTTAGAGAAATTTAGGTCTTATCTGCTTTGTACTAAAGTTGTGGTTTATTCTGACCATGTTGCTCTCAGGTATTTGCTGACCAAGAAGGAATCCAAACTTAGGATTATTAGGTGGATTTTGCTGTTACAGGAATTTGATTTAGAAATTAAGGATAAGAAATGAGCAAACAACTTAGTAGCAGATCACTTGAGTAGGCTGATATAGAATGAAGAGGCATTACCATTGGAAGATTCCTTTTCAGATGAGCAATTATTTTCTGTTGATAGGGCACTAACCTGGTACACAAATATTGCATTTTATTTAGTTACTTCTTCTTTGCATACTTATCTTACATTGGGGACAATGTAAGGTTTGAGTGTGGGGGAGTGGTTTAGATTACTCTAGTCTCTAGTTTGTTTTGTGGAAGATTAAATTTTTTTGGAAAAAAATTAACTTTACGATTGTGTCTGTTACTTTGTGGTCGTAGTATTTGGCTAAGATTTTGAAGGTTGAAATCGTATAGTAAAAATTATTATCGATTTGTAAGATTTGTTTAATGCTTAATTAATTCATGAATGATGATAATTGAGTCACTATCCATAACTAAACTGATTTTAATTTGAATTTGTGTTGCATGAGTATTAGAATATGAGATACATATTACTTGGCTAAGTTATCTGTGGGGTCTGACTGTGTGCACTAATTTCATGATTCAGGACTTGTGTAGCTGTTTATTTTGATTACAAAACAATGTTGAAGAAAAATGAAATGAAATAAAAAAAAGTGATGGATCATATAGTGGGCTGAGATAGAGCGTAAAACACACTTAACGTCAAGAAGAAAAGAATAAGTATGGTGTGACAGGGAGAATAAAATGTACTTACCTATAAAAATTGAAATTAAAGGTTCTATGACATTATTAAATTGATACCTGTGTGAAGGAGAATAACATAAAAGTTATATTTTGGATTTTGAGTCAGTTGTGTACAGTTGTCCTACCATGAGGACTAGGTTGGGTATTCATGTTGATCATAGGAAATATATTTGTGTGGATATAATTGAATTTAAATTTGTTATGTGGAAAGTGGCAAGGTCGTTATTGTGAGTTGATTAATGAAGTGTTAATCAGATTTTTGTTGATTAATATTAATATTCACAGGGGGATTGAAATTAAAACCTTTGGAAGTTTAGTTGAATAGATTCTGATTAATTGTAGTAAGATCTTTGTTTTTATTTACATGAGGACGTGTAAAGATTAAGTGTGGGGGAATTTGATAGATGCAGAATATTCTATGATTTTGATTCCTTTATGTTTAGTTTTAATATATGTTTTATGTGTATATGAACTTATTAAGGTATTTATTGATTTCAGGAAGAATTGGAGATGAATTAGCAGATATAGAATATAATGCTTAGTTTTCATCTATTTTGTAGAAGAGTTTTACGATTGGTGGATGTTGCTCTACGTTCGTAGTGTTAGAGCTGGGAAGAGGGAAATCTGCAGTCTGATATTCGACGATTGTGTAGTCACTCTATGATTAATTAGATGAGGACTCTATGTTCAATTGTTGTACAATGATCTACTACTCTAAGAACTAGTACTCTACGAGTGTCCTGATTGAGAAACTAATGTAGGAAAATTGGCTTAGGAGTTTAAAGATGAGTTGGAAATTTGGGTAAAAGAGTTGGTTCGAAGAAACAAGTATAACTTTTAACTCTGTTGTCCGTTTACCTGTTATAATATGTTTTTGGAAAGGTATTTTCGTGTTCCATATCGTAAGAGTCGGGATTCCCCAGTTGAGTTTGTTTTTACCCTCAGATTAATGATTCTAGGCAGGTTATCGGCAAAAGATGCACTATATGATTAACTCGTTCACTCTACGAGTATTGAATGAGAGTTTTACTCAACGATTGTGACTCTACATTTGCTGCTCAGATATTTCACTCTATAATTATGGGTCGACGTATGCATATGGATCTGAGTCGGAACTGAGGTGCTGGAGCATAGGAGTTCAATTTGTAATAGGATTTGGAACTAAAGTTATGATCCGATATGGAAGCTACAACTAGTTATGGAAGTAGAGTCTGTTATTGAAAATAAGTCCGAGTTTGATATGGAAACTGTGTCTGCTAAGATTTTATGAAGTAGAGTTGGATCAGAATTCTTCTAGGAATTTAGAGGAATTTACCTATATAAATACATGTACGTACAGACATAGAAAAGTCATCTTACATCACATTATCATCTTTATAGACATTTACAAAAACAAAGTGTTCTTATTATAATCATGTTAGGCTAGGTTTTTCTATTTCAGTTCAAAGGGATGTTGAACCTTTATTTCAGTTAATGATTTAATTGAGTTATAACATTATTTATTCTTTCTTATATGAAATTCATTCGTGATAATATGTTTAAACTGTTGAATGTTGGTTCGTTCGACTAATTTAATTTCAGCCATATTGAATTAATCGACTAATATCATCTGCTAGATTCAGGGATAATATTACGTGTAATAGATATTATTCCTAGTTATAAGTTGTGACGCCCCCAAAATAGGTATACATCACCTATTCTGAGTCGCCAAATATATGGTATAGAATACAAATATAATCTTTAAAAGACAACAAGAGAGCTTTGAGTTTTAATACAAATACTGTCTTTTAGAAAATATCCACTCTCAGAATAAGTCCTCATTATATTTATTTTCACACTATTTAACAGAATAGTGAGGACTACTAGCTAATACTATCATCTGAACCATCACTCCGTTCCCCGACTCGTCCCGGCTATGTTCTCATTTCCTGAAGAGAACAATGAAAGAAAGGGTGAGCTCAACTAGCCTAGTAAGAAATATTATGACTAAGATAATGCAAAATAAATTATCATTAGTCTTCAACAATGTTAAACTGATAAAATACAATAGACATCAAGTTTAACTGCACGGAATAAGCAATCCATTAAAAGAGTCAAGTAGAGAATAAAATCTACTATCTTTTATGATTTAAAAGGTTTTTCATCACTTTAATCGCCGAGACTCGAACAATAAATAATCCACATCATCAAATCATCCTCGTCACATGGGCCAAGGATATTCTTTAGTATCACGACCACGAATTATCCATGCACTACACGGGCCAAAGATAATCGTGTTTTCATCAATGGTCCCGATCATGCCATAAAACAATTCATCTTTGCACCCTTGGCCAAAGAGAATCCATAGCCATAATCATACCAAAAGCGTCCATCAATGCACTACGGGCCAATGAGGACTTTTTCCACATCATTTGTAACATTACGATCATGATTATACCCTAGAATAATCCACAGTCATAATCATACCAAGTCCATCTATGCGCTTCTGGTGCCATAGATGACTTTCAACATAATATAAACATGAGGATGATGACAATGACATAATAATTCAATAAAACAAGTTCAAGAATTAATTTATCCATGAACTAATAACGTCCAAATTGTCAACATGATACTTCTTTTGTAGAGTAAAATTCAAGAATGCTCGGAAGAATATTTTCATGAAAAGATCTTTGGATGAAGCGCAAATATCAAGGATATTCCACAAATTTCATGGAGTATAGAAGTCAAAACTTTAACCAATTTGAGTATAATAAAGAATGGAATAACAAAAGAAATCACCATGCATGCGGTAGATTGCATAGACATGTTATTCAACAGAATAATAAAGAATGGAATAACAACAGAAATCACCATGCATGTGGTATCTTGGCAGACAAAGGTTATTCCAACGAGAATAATAAGTAACGGAACCGGTCGGCGAAAAACACAGTACATGATATTCCAACAGAATAATAAAAAAGCGGAACCGGTCGGCGTAAAATGCATGTAGAGTATATTCAGCGAGAATAATAAAGAGCGGAACCTGTGCGGCGTGAAAACGCATGCATGTGAGGATATTCAATGAGAATAATAAAGGCGGAACCAGTGTCGGCGTAAAAACGCATGCAGACGAGGATATTCAAATGAGAATAATAAAGAATGGAATAATAGATGAATGTCACCATGTATGCGGTGCCAAGCATGAGCGAGTTATTCAACATAATAACAAAGAATGGAATAATGAGAAGAATTTCACCAAGTATAGGGTAGCAGCGTATCTGAGTTATTCCAGCAGAATAATAAAGAATGGAATAACAAAAGTTCTCTTCATGAATCTGAAAGAAATAATACCCTTACGGTACAACAAATAATATCCCTTACTAGTAAGAAGAAAAGTCTTTGGATGTAGGAGTAGTGAAGTAGCAGAATACTTTTCTTCTTTTGCATCTATAATTTCTCTCTCTAGAGTTTGGTGAATTCGTAAGAAATAATGAATGAATGAGCTTCTATTTATAGAAGAATGGATCGCATAGTAACTAAGACAATCGGATCCTTCCTAGGAAAGGAAAAGTTTCATTTTATTACTAATAATAAAACAAAACTAATAAAATATAATATATTCTAATTATTGTCTAATAAAACAAACAACTTTATAAAAGTATTTTGTTTTATATAAAAAGATTTTACTATTATAAATTTAATAAAGCGAATAACTTTATAAAAGTATTACATTTTATATAAAAAGATTTTACTATTAGCACGATAAAATGAATAACTTTATAAAAGTATTCCGTTTTATATAAAAAGCTTTTACATTTTATTACAATAATAATACCAATAAAACAAAACTAAGTGACTTATCACATAAGCATCAATAATCAATACTGGTATTGCTACTTATGAAACCACCACGCAGCGTATTCTTTACTTACTTTACTACCAGGAGTAGTTCAACGTTTTAACGATAAAACTTCTTAGCCGTTATTTTTAATAAAATATGTTTGGACGTATTCTCAATCAAGACCAATAATTCCGTTGTGGGGTCCACCAATGATTGTCTTGAGGTCATACGAATATTTCAGAAACAAAAAAATAATATTTCAGAGACCAATCGAACAACTTACATACTTTGTAAAATTTATAAATATTATCCACAACTATAAAATTATATCAAATCCACACCATAATATTTAAAAAAATTATTTCGAGAAAATTAGATATTTATTCATAAAATCTGGGGTCTCACAATCTCCCCTCCTTATGGAATTTTTCCCTCGAATTTTACGTGACATTACTGGTACGGTATAGAAACGGTGAGGATACCTTGACTTTATTTCAGATTCTAACTCTTGAGGTATAACCCTTGAGTGTTGAATACGATTCTTCTTATCCAAGATTTTAACACGTATCTCCTCAAACGTTAGATCATCCGCTATCCCGTCCGTTCTAAATTAATATTGTGGTTGGTCGTCCACTTATTTGTGTAACATCGACACGTTAAAAGCGTTATGAGCCTGTGACATACTTGGCGGTAAAAGCGAGTCTATAAGCCACAGTTCCTACTCGATCGAGGATTTTAAATGGGCCAATTAAATAGAGGGTTGAGATTTCCTCTCTTCAGTAACTCTTGCCTTTAAAATAACGCCCTCTTAAACCTTCTTCTTAGTATTCATCGACTCGGTACATATCTTTTGCCGGTTTTAACTTTATCGATTAAAGTCGATTCTACTCGTATATTCGTTATCTTCATATGGGTCCCTAGAGTCTTTAACTCTATCTTCATCATTTGTAAGTTATACAAAATGAGTCTTTGTGTTAACGACATCGCACTCATAGATGCATACGATCTTCTACTCAACACGTCAGCTACCACGTTCGCTCTTCCACGATGATATTGAATGGTATGATCGTAATCTTCAAAAGCTCGAGCCAACGTCTTTGGCGCATGATACGTTTATTTTAGTTGAAGAAATATTTAAGGGTTTAAGAAATGGGTTTTGTACTGGGGTCAATACAAAATTCGATTTCACGCTCTAGGGGTAGGCTAAGAAGTCTTCAAGAATACGTCAGGAAATTTATTAACAATAGAAATATCATTCAAAACTGTGATCCTCATCCAAGACTTAGATAGTACGTCACATTGACACCTATCAACTTGTCATCTTCATTCACGATGTTGCCTGCAGAAAGTCTAGCTTCGGTGCATTCCACACAAGTAAGTCAACAACGAAAGGATCGAGCTCTTTACTTATGGCTTGATATGACAATGATTGACTTTAGTGGTTTGGTTACTTTGAATTCTCATAACAGGTTGGTTAGAAGTATGAAATCTAACAACCTTACGAAAAGCATGATGAGTAGTTAACCAATCGTTTCCAAAAATCACATCAATGCAAGTATTTTCAAAGAGATAAGATCGATAGATAACGTGAAAGTGTCGATTTGAATCAACAAGATTTATAAACAGTGGAGGTAACGAAGGTTTCTACTATCGAAGTTTCAACCAATAAGTCAAAGTCTAACTTCTCCGGAGTTAAATTTAAACGTTGAACGCAAGCAAGAGAGATACAAGAATGGGTAGAACCGATATCTAATAAGGTATAGACTTCGCAAGCGTTTATGATTTACTTACCCGTGATAACTTTGTTCGGGTTCCTCGACAAACGCTCTCACTTAAACTACCAGCTTTGACTTGTTTGGGACATCCTTTGGCGTCACTATCCCAACTAGACTTGACTTCACTACGACGACAAAATTGAGCTAGGTGACCTTCTCTTCCATAATTGCAACACGCTTTTGGGTTGTTAGCATCATAGTTTCAGACGGATGTGTCCTCTCATGCGCATTTGAAACATACTGACCGGTGGTTGTTCTTCTTCCTTTGAAAAGCGAGTCTTTGGTGCTTAAGCGTCTTCATGTCATTGTTGAACCTTCTCTTCTTAAAATTTACAGTTCTATTATCTTGGCCATGATTACCACCGAAGTGGTTACCATTCTTGGCATTATAATTTTCCCCACGATGGTTATCATTGTCCCGATGACCGTTGCCACAGAATACGATTATTATCGTGTTGTTGGTCATTGCCTTTTGGTTGTGCTGACTCATTATCGCGCTCCAATAACTGAGCCCTATTCACAAAATCTGAATATAAACAAAGTTTATGAGAAATGAGGTATTGACGTATATCGGGTTTCAAACCTCTAAGAAACATCCACGTCATTCGCTCCTCATTATCGACCAAATGGGATACAAACCGGGATAACTCCGCAAACTTAGCCTCGTACTGCGATACGGCCATATCATTTTGCTCCATTGCTTATCTCAATATTTTCGGATGCCTTTTTCAAACACTGTCACAAAACAAAGGTTAATTAACATAACACATATTATCCCTATACTACGATCGACCAATTAAATACCAAATAAACTTAGGTAGGTCATACTAGCGAAGGAATTCCCGTGTCTCCCCTCCTAGTTCTTGTCTCACATCTTAGCTGAGGATCATATCCCTAAGCTTTGATACTAATCGTGTGGCTACCAAAAAATAGGTATACATCACCTATGCGAGTCGCCAAATACATAATACGTAATACAAATACAATCTTTAAAATACAACAAGAGAGTTTGTGAGTTTTAATACAAATACTATCTTTTAGACAATATCTACTCTCTCGAATAAGTCCTCATTACATTTATTGTCACACTATTTAATGAGAATAGTAAGGACTACTAGCTAATACTATCATCGAACCATCACTCTGGTTCTGACTCGTCCGGCTACGTTCTCATTTCACAAGAGAATAGTGAAAGAAAGGGTGAACTCAACTAGCCCAAGAAGAAATATTATGACTAAGATAATGCGAGAATAAATTATCATTAGTCTTCAACAATGTTAAGCGATAAAATACAACAGACATCAAGTTTAAGCTGCGGTGGAATAAGTAATCCATTAAAAGAGTCAAGTAGAGAATAAAATCTACTATCTTTTATGATTTAAAAGGTTTTCAACACTTTAATCATTGAGACTACGCTTTCAATAAATAATCCACATCATCAAATCATCCCGAACTACGAATGAGGATATTCTTTAATATCACGACCACAAATTATCCATGCACTACGGGCCAAAGATAATCGTATTTTCATTAACATGATCCCCGATCATGCCATAAAACAATTCATCTTTGCACCCTTGGCAAGAGAATCCATAGCCATAATCATACCAAAACTATCCATCGATGCACTACGGCCAATGAGGACTTTTTCCACATTATTTGTAACATTACGGTCATGATTATCTAGAATAATCCACGGTCATAATCATACCAAGTCCATCTATGCACTCTGAATACAGATAACTTTCAACATAATATAAACATGAGGATGATGATAATGACATAAGAATTCAATAAAACAAGTTCAAGAATTAATTTATCCAAGAACCAATAACGTCCAAATTGTCAATGAAAGTCCGGCGGTGCATTCCACACAAGGAAGTCAATAGCGAAATGATCAGGCTCTTTACTTATGGCTTGATATGACAATGATTGACTTTAGTGGTTTGGTTACTTTGAATTCGCATAACAGGTTGATTAGGAGTATGAAAGCTAACAACCTTACGAAAAGCATGATGAGTAGTTAATCAATCGTTTCCAAAAATCACATCAATGCAAGTATTTTCAAAGAGATAAGATCGACAGATAACGTGAAAGTGTTGATTATTCTGTTAATTATAATGGGTGATATTAAATTGAAGAACTAAAGTTTCTCTTTATTTAGTTTTTTACTTAAATTTACTTTATTACTTACAGTTTCATTAGTTCTAACTAGAATTCAAAAATCCCCCTCTTTATTATTGTTTATTTATTTTAGTTATCAATAATTATAATAGATTGAAATAAGAGCACTCTATGTGGGTTTGACCATTGCTTGGTGCTATATTGTGGTTATTTTCTAACTATAGAGTGGAGTAAGATTATTTTATTTTTGGAGTGCTAACGACACGCTACCAACTAACCGGATTTGGATGTACCGTAGAATATCGATTGATGGGAGGAGATTAGTTGATGCTTATTGTGAAGGGGTGTAAAATTTTTTAAACAAAGCAATAGAACATGCTGATGATCTTAACGAAAAGATGAGATGCCAGTGTTTTAAGTGTAAAAACCTGATCAGGAAGAAAGCCGACAAGATTAAATTTGACTTATTTTAACGTGACTTTGTGGATATGTATTCTGTATGGATTCATCATGAGAATCTTTGAGTTGAGGAAGGAATCGTAGCGATGTAGAGACCAACCAGTTCATAGGGATTCATACGCCTATAACTATGATGCTGTGGAGATCTTTCTCGGTGCAAATGACCCTAATAATATAAATTGGGCTAAAAACAAGCATACATCAACCAGCACTCAACAAGAGCCAAATGACACACCTGTTGGATTTTACAAGATGTTATTTAAACCTGGGGTCCCATTGTATCTTGGAAATGATAAGCACACCAGACTATATGAAGTGACGAAGCTATTACACTTCAAGAATGAGCATGACTGCAATGAGAGAGGTTTCAATGATTTGCTTGCTCTTATTAGCTAGTTCTTGCCAAAGGATCATACTTTGCTCTCCAAGTACTACGAAGTGAATAAGATGGTAAAGGGGTTGAATATGGGGTATCAGAAGATCGATGCTTGTGAATAGAATTGCATGTTATACAATGGGGATGACAGAGATAAGGTGCAGTGTGATATATGCAACTTGCCTTGGTACAAAGTGAGAAAACATGGGAGGAAGGAGAACCATGTGCCTAAGAAGATTTTATGCTACTTTCCTCTTACAATGAGGCTTCACCGTTTATTTATGTCGTCCCACACTATTGAGCGCATAACACAACATATGTCGTTCCTAGTTAGCTGACTCACCTTGCAGATGGTGATGAATGAAAAAAGTTTGATAAAAATTTTCCACAGTTTGTAGAGGAAGTCAGGAATGTGTGGCTCGACATGGGTACAGATGGGTTTTACCCATTTAATAGCTTTATCTAGCCTTACTCTATTTGGCCAGTGATCATGATAGCTAACAATGTTTAACTATCAATGTGTATGAGGGATCCATATTTTTTCTTGACTCTAATCATACCGGGGGATAATATTCATATAAAAGACATTAACGTGTACCTCATGTCGTTAGTCGATGAACTTAAGATGATATGGGAGACGGGGGTCTAGACGTATGATAAATTTGTCAAACAGAATTTTTTGAGGAAGGCAACCTTGTTGTGGACTATCACTGTCTTCCCAGTACTTGGGATGATTAGTGGTTGATCGACTCACGGAAAGCTGTCATGTCTAGTGTGTAACGAACACAACTGAAACATGGGAGAAAATATAGTTTCTTTGGAACTTCTCGTAGATTCTTTCCTATTGATCATAATTACAAAAAGATTTTCACATAATTCAACAGAAAGATACAAAAAAAGAGGGTTGTTGGTTGACTGTCGAGTAGCGATGTCTTAGGCTGGCTGAACGATCTGACATTTACACCGCCAGGGAAGGAGCATAGTAAGTTGAGAGCATTAGGGTACGGGAAGACTCATAATTGGACACACTCACCCGTATGGTTTGAGTTTTCGTATTGGGTTACGCTTTCATTTTGTCATTGTATTGATGTTATGCATATAAAAAAGAATGTATTCGAGAACTTATTTTACACCGTGTTAGATGTGAGTGGTAAAACAAAAGATAATGATAATAAATAAAAAGATTTAGATGCACAGAATATAAGGTGGGTATTGTGGATCCGCCCTAATATTTCATAACCTAAAGCTTCATTTTATCTTACCAAACAACAGTTTGAAGACATTTGCAAGTGGGTAAGTGTGTTGAAGCTCCCAGATGGATATGCTTCTAACATATATCGCTGCAGTAAGGTTGAGTAGTTGATGTAACGTCCGAAATCTGGTATATTCTCACACCCGAATTTCGTACATCACGAGTACATCTCCTTCCAAATATACATCATTATATAACTAAATATAACAACATACATTCTCAAATCCCAGGTTCTAATACCTTATAACCTCGTTCATTACAAATAATGACAATTACATTATTTTTTACATCTTACACGAGTGACTTTCATTCTCCACCAAGGATACAAAATAGTTCATTAAACTATTCTTCATTACAAGTCTTGGCTTGATCTTCATGCTCATTCATATACTGAATGACACTTCGTTTGGATACCGGTCATCTTGATCTTTTTGGGATCCTTAAGTTCTTCTACTCGTACGCTGAAAATGTTTTTCATTTAAAGCAAATGTGAGCATTAAATTGCCCAACAAATCATAGCAGTTGGAAAAAACAACCTTAAGAATTTAAATATTCTTTTAAAACTTTAATAACCGAACAAAGGTTATGAAACAGCTTGAATAATAGGAATAAACTGTGATTCCTATCATTTTAAAGCATTAGTCACATGCACTTTGAAATACTTTCATTCATCTATGTTTTTCATACACATTATGTCTGGCTATAATCATTAGGACAAACTTAAAAATAATGGTTCATGCATAAACAGAACATTTTCATATTAAACAGTTCAATCACAAAACAATTCATGTCATAGAAACACCGAAGAGTTAAAATTATGGCACAAGGCCTCATACATTCTACCACCTTATACAAATATTCCAAATTTGCACATAAATAAAACTTCTCAAGTTTAACATCTGAGAAGGTTTAAGAAACTAACATTTATTTAAAATATGAATGAAGTTAGGAAACTTGACTTACACACAGCTACAGTTTATAGTTTACGCTGAACTGCTAATCACAATCCCTATATATCACATAAGGAACAACATGTATCAATTAGTCATATTTTTAACTTATGCATTGGTTTAAGCATAACTTTACTTCTTAGGGTTCACGTTCTTGCAATCTAAGTTTACGCGACCAACTTTCTTTACCGTTTTACGACGTTACAACATACGAAAATGTCTTACCTCATACGATCATCATATTTGATGATTTACATTCTTATCTTCTTCTTATAACTTTTCTAGTAGTTAGCACGCATCGAGTCTCTACTAGTAGTCCATATGGTACTCTGAGTGGTTTCCCACAAACAACCAACAAACTAGTTTCTCGTCTCATCTACACTGTCTTTCACAACGAGTTAGATCGGTTGCTAGTTTCGTATATACCTCCACTCTTTGAAGGAATTGTTTAGCCCAGCTCCCATATGTCAACCATTAAAGATTACAATTGTACCACAACCTGAATTTAGCTTAACTTATCCGAACCAATAAAGCTATAATGTTCGTTAAGTTGATTTCTTATTTCTTATGGCTTTCTGGAAACTAAATGCCATACCTAAGGATTTATTCCTTATCGTCTAAGTCATACAGTCTTTTGTATGCCTAGAACGGTCATTCTATGTTAATACTATGCTTTCATAACGTTAAATTTTTACATTACCTTATTCGTATCTTATAACGTCCGGTTCATTCGACTATGAACGTTATCCAAGTTATAATCATTAACTCGGCTTCTTAACGTAGACATACTTTTCTTTAATTTAGTTTCTTCACCGTTCACATGTTTAATCATTAGTCTTCATTACCTTACGGTCAAACCCTACACGGTGTATAGGTTCTGCCCGTTTCATATTCACGTACACTCCACCCACACGTCGGTTAAAATGTTTAACGCTTACATTTCATTCTAACATTCTCTATCTGAATTACACTCGGACTTTCATTATTCTTATTACTGTTCATTACGACTTTCTTGTTAATTCATATCTTTCTTACTAGTTTTGTCAATGTCTAAGTCATACAACTAATGTATACCTAGAACGTTCATTCAACGCGAATACAATTCACGAGGATCATCTACATATTCTGCGTTCACGTTGTTCAACTCTTAAACTCCCATTCAACTTTTACCTAAGGTTTTAATCACTCTCATTCGTTAACCATCATATGAACCTCACGTTCATCATCCTTTCTTAATGTTGAAGCCATACGGTTCGTTGTATGCTAAGACCGATCGTTCATCGCAACTACGTTACGTTTACATTCTTTGTCTTTTAATCCTATTCAATCTTTCCGTTCAACCTTTAGTAAAGGTTTAAATCACTTGATTAAGTGTTACATTATGTGAACTATATGTTCACTATCTTTCCTTACACTTCCCCAGGAGTTGAGCAATTAAAAGCTCTTCTCCGGTTTTTCCTCGCACGGGAAGTTGTTGCGGCGCTCGGTTCCCTTGTTATTAATGGTATACCGCAGTTGTATATTAGCGATGAAGTTAAGTCCACGGGCTAGTGTCTTTGCGGCACCACTTTTCAAAGGTATATAGCTGGTATTATATGTACCAATTGTAAAACTCAATTTTGTTTCTAAGTGCTGAACATTTTGAGACGCCTAATTTGAAATCTCATAACTTCTTCGTTATAACTCGGAATGAAGTCGTTCTAAAGCCATTTTCTTAGTCTCATTACGTACTTTAACTTCCCTCGGACAAAAATTCATTTTGAATCTGTTAACATGCCATTCAATTGGCTTAAATTTCATCATTCATTTGTTTTATGTTATTAACGTTCTTCGTTCGTTCGTTCGTCTGTAATTCGGTCATCCGAACTCAGAATTCGTTTGTTCTTGAGTCCAAGACTCATATTTTATACATTTTCTTATATTCTTATGAAATCCTACACATTAGAGTTCATTTACATACTTTTTACTTGTTACTCGTCTTTTAAGAAATTTTGTCATAACTTTGTTATAGCTAAGTTTAATCCATTCTTCATGAACGTTTCTATTGTTCCTAACCAAGAAATAAACATCTAACTTATACGTGATGGTTTTAAAGTTGTCCATCAATAACAAGTTCTAACTATGATGGTTTTAAATTTGTCCATCAACAACGTTCTTCGAGTTCTTCACGTTCTTCGTTCGTTCTTCATTTTTAATTGATACTTTGATTATGATTTCAATTTTTTCTTAGAATTTGGTGTTATAAAACACCATTCCTTACTTATTTCACCGAATTGTTCATATGATTCATTCGGATCGTCCAAATTCATTACGAAATTCATACTTCTTTAAGAAAGCTTTTATAAATAAATCTTTAATTCTTCATACTTCACTTTCTTATGATTTCAACCATATAAAATCATTCTTAACATCTTCTTCTCCTATTTTCATTAAGCTATGTATATTGAGATAGAAAACTTAAAGAAAATTTAGATTAGACTAGGTTTTGGATTACCTTTCTTCTTAATCTTCTATTCTTGGACAAAGTTTGCACTCGAGCTAGCTTTTCCTCTTCCTTTCTCTCCTCATACGAATTCTCTCTCTCTCTCAAGTGTTGGCGATTATCAAAATCACCAACAAATGAGCTAAGGCTCTCCTTTTATAGAAAACCAAGGCTAGGGGCAAAAAAGTTATTTCGCCCCCAAAGTTACTATTCCCACCTCCTTACTATTCACGAAGCTTCTCTTGGAAGCTTCGTGGTTTTGTCTTTCGGGATTCGTCCGACAGTTCGAAAAACTGCGATTCTCGGAATCCAATTTTTTTTGGATATTTCATCTTTCCTCTACAGTTTAACTTTTACAGATTCTTCGAAACTTCAAAAAACTGAAAAAACTTTTTGATGATAAGAGTTTTCCTTCATGTTTTCCCCTAACGCAGTTTAAATGAATGAAAAGTACATGACAGTACTTTTGGTCATTTTATTTTTCGTCCGATTTCTGCACGTTTTTAGAGAAAAACTTTTATCGGCCAACTTAACATTTCACGACATATTATCGTCAAATCCTTCGACAGAATGTCATTTTGACATACCGAACTCTCAGAATGGCTTATGTTATTCAAACCATAACCCTTAGGGTTTCATTGGGTGAATAGTGCCTATTTCATCTTTTTTCCCAGAAATATTTTTGTTCCTAAATTTTTTATTTTCATCTTGAAAATTCTTACTCGTTCAGTCTAGCTCATAGCCAGATTCATCCCATTTATTAATCGTTGTTTTATAATCATCCTAGGTTCTAGAACGATTAATAAACACATATCACATAATATTATCAATAAAAATTTATGTTATTAATAACTAATTCATTAAACTTAATTTCTGGACAATCCGATTCTCCGAGTTGTCACAGTTGAAAATTAACAGGTTCAAGAGTCACGATTGTCATGTATTTATGCAAACGTTGATACCAATTTGATTTTATGAGATGTTACCTAGAAAAGTTGTGGATGCATTGACCTAACTTGTAAATTTCTTTCAAGATCTATGCCCAACTGTAATAAGTTACAATGATGTGGAGCAGATGTAGAACAATATTGTGCTTACCATTTGCAAGCTCAAAATGGTCTTCCTTCCAAGGTTCTTTTACTCGATGGAACATCTATCTATTCATCTTCCATATGAACTTAAACTTGGAGGAATGATGCAATATCGGTGGATGTATTCTTTTGAGAGGTAATATCATCTACAAAGCTAAATTCTGATGACCATATTTAATACTGATATTCTTAATTAATTTCTTTCAATCAACATATATTAGGTATATGCGTCGATTACAGCAGAAAGTTAAGAACAAAGCTCGTGTAGAGGGTTCTATTGCTGAACGTTATACGGAGGAAGAGCTTATCAACTTCTGCTCATTATATTTTGATGATGTTGTCTCAACGAAGCATAACCACTTAAGTAGGTATGAGGTCGTCGGATCCCAATCTTGTGCTGATGAGTTAGCTGTATTCACCTATCCGGTTAAACCATCTGGCCATGGGATGATTACTTACTTAAGCGACAAAGATTTGAAAATTTTATCTACATACATGCTTTTAAATATTCCTGAAGTATCGTCATACATCAAGTATGTATTATTATTTTTCACATCTTTAATATTTGGAAGAGTAATCAACTATTAAACCATGTTATTATTATTTCAGTTCATTCGAAGAGGAAACATATGCTTCTAACTCGGGGTTAACTGCAGCATAGTTAGAAACAATCACTATTGCTAATTTACAATTGTGGTTTAAGAGAAGGGTCATTGAAGAAGAGAACGTTTCTGAGCGTTTTAGAGATGTCATCTGAGGTCCTTATAAACTTGTTAGTTCTTTTCCTGGTTGCTTCATGAATGGGTACAGATTCAAGGTCGATGAGTTGAATGATCTCACACCAGTTAATTCTGGGGTTTCGTGTTGGGAAGCTGTTTCTATGATTTCAATTCCAATTACTATGTACGTTTACAGATGTGTTTGTGCTTAATTATCCCGAGGGTAAAAATGTTATTACATTTAAGTGTCACCGGTTTGATACTAAAAGGGTGTTAAATTTGATCGTAATAGAGTCGTCATAGTAGATATAAAGTGAAAGATAAATTCTAATGACGTATTCGTGTTAGTCAGTCAAGCGACTCAGGTGTACTATGCACCTAATGTTGTAAATAATAGAAGCCCTTGATATACAATTATCACAACAAAAATCAGGCATTTGATGGTTCTAATATGTTTGGGATGGATGAGTTATTGCAAGAAGATGTTAGCAATCCCAGGCAGGTAGTGCTAAATGAGGACGATGTGATGACAAATGATGTTGTTGATGTACCCGATGATGATCTGTTGAGGAAGACATGGTCGGGAATGAGTATGTTGTTGTTGAAGTTGATAACGATGAAGAAAATGACGATGATGAGGAAGAGACATAATCTGATGATGATAATGATGTTGATTTTGATAGGTTTGATGACGTACTAAGTCTAAACTAATTTCTATTTTGTTAATAATCCAGTATTAATACTGCATATTTAATTAACTTAACCGCAAATTCATATGCATTATTTTGGTTATTTCAGTAGTATATTTATGGCTAGATATAGCGGTGGAGGTCTCTGCGGTGGTGGATGATAAGGATCAGAAGACCCTAGCCAGGTCGGAGGTTCGTCTTCAGGAGCTAGTAAGTTGTTTGAACTTGATTTCAATATATCTCAATTTGGATGAAGTTTATAGTGTTTGAAAATGTTATATTTAACTTAATTATTTTAATAATTATAGAAACTGTTCGTCGATGACACCGAGGGACTAACCTTGGTATCTTTGGCTGTCTGCTAGTAGTTCCACTTATAGTCAAAGTGGATGTTGACTCTGCACAGTAATTGTTAGACCATTAGAAATAATTAGTTAAATTTTTATAATTTATATCATGACACAATTAACATGACATAATATTGTTATATTTTTACTGTAGTATACTAGACTCAGTCGCTAAGACGACCATACACGCTATCTACCTGACGCACCTCCCGACTGGGTGCATGCGCTTCAGCTAGTATGGGCAGTACGATGTCTCGTTCATGGAGATTGCCTTGAACAAGTTTCATGTAAGTTAATTTGCTTAAATTACTTAATTATACGTACATATTTGTTACACAACATATTAATTTTTCTTGATAAGATAAACTTTTTTATATATATCTGTTTTAAATATAAGGAGGCCATCTCTCAGGTAACCCCATGATAAAGTGTTATTATTGCACATGTCACGAAGAAATACCCCAACTAGCTGTATGAGATAAGACAGAGGGAAGTTATCAACCAGCTCGGGACTACAATCAGAGATCATCAACCCTATAGTCTTCGATGAAGTATGGGAGGCTATGTGTACTCACTGTGATGCTGATGACCTCAAGAAGAAGTCTAATCAAGTAAAGAAAAATCATGGCTAGCTTCGATTCGTACACACTATTGGCTCATAGTCCTTTAAGGAGGTGAAATCGGTAAGTATTGTGTATTTAGTTGTTAATTTAGTCACTCAATTGTCATTAGTATACTTAATAAATATTTGAATGTATTTATTAGGCCATATATACGAGCTTGGGATGGTTTTAGGATAGAGCTCTATTGGTCACTTTCGCGATCACTAAACACGCACAAGTATACGCGGTCTAACAAGTAATATATTGATAAGAAAGTTTTCGATCCCACGATAAATTATGACTAATACTTACCAAATACCGACTTTATATCATTTCAATATTATTCGAATAGAAAAATAAAGGATATTTAATTAATCTAATTAACACTAAATTAACAAAGCAAGTAAATGGCTAATGATTGGTATATAAGGTGCTACAAGCTAAGATCATAACTTTCCCCACTCGCACACAAGCATACAAGCATTTCGTCAAACACTTGGTGTGCAATGCTTCAATGAACATCCTAACTCTCCCGTTTGTCTTAGTGGTCACGACGGATTGTCGATCGAGAACTCATAAGTGTTCGTACTCCTCTTCCAAGGTATATACAAACCTATCCTCTCTAATCTACCCAAAAGGGAATCAAATGGAAAGGAACATCCTAACTAGGCAATTCGACACATTCCTGTGCGAATTAACTAAAGACAAGGAATTCTAGTTCAGGTTCTCCAATTAGGTCACACGTGACGTACATGTATATTCCTATCTTATACACAAATTATGCAGTCCAATTGTGTAGACAAACATAATCACATGTCAGATACTCATGGTATAATCTACAGTCCATTTCCCAATTTCTTATAGATTACCCAATTAATCACTAATTCCTTAGCAATTAAACAATAAGCATAAATATCTGAGCCAAACCATATGGTGCTAACCAAAGGGAAAAAGTAAATCAATTAAAATTAATAGTAGGTTCAATTATAATCTTAGAGCCAATATTCAGTTCATAGATAGTAAACTAAATATAAGTAGTAACAAAAACAAAATTTATAAATACAGAATCAAAAGAAATAACTAGAGAAGAATAATCTCTGTCACAGCTTCTTAAATCTCCAAGAAATCCCTTCAATTCGTTTTTTGATTCGTATCACTTTGTTGCTCTTGAGCTCCAAGAAATCCCAGTCCTAGCCCTAATCTACCTAAACTATGTGTACAATGATTAACAAAATAGAAGAAAAACTAAGATAAGAGGGTTTTAGAGAGAGAGAATATCAGAGAAGAGCTAGTTAGAGAAGGGGGGCTGATATGTATATATAACCTTTCAATTCTAGGTCATTTCCCTTTCTTGTCTGCCTGGGAACTGGAGGTGGCGTTGCAGCGCCAGGATATAGCCTTGGATAGGCGCTGCAATGCTTGGTCAAAAGTTATGGTCAATCGTTGGGCGCCAGCTTTTTGTTTGTGAAGGAACAGAGCGCTGCAATGTAACAATTTGGTGAGTTGGGAAGGGTGGGATGTGCAGCCTTGAGATTAAGTTTAGAAGAGATGACTGCCAGATTAAGCCTCTGTAAGAGGCGCTATAATGATGCTAGAAAACTAACATGTTTGCCCCTGAAAGCTTGAAATGACCTGAAAACCCCTGCAAAAGATATATTAAACAAAATAATAATAAAATACTATAAAACGATATACAATACAAAGAACACACAACTTCTTAAGCATTAGAGGATCCGATTTGCAAGTATAAATCCCATTCATCAAGCCCACACGCAAAAATAGTCTACTATGTCTCCTGCAACATTAGCTATACAGGTAAGACTAAACTCAATTTGTAGTAATTATTAATATTTGGTAGTTAATAAAATGATATAATTAACTTATGTATATTAAATAAATTACAGGATCGATTTCAGAAGCTTCGGGACCAGTGTGTAGCTGAGTTGAAGGGAGCTAGGGGGATTATGAGCTATTAGATTTCACCATCCTTCTATCCGAAATTTTATTATCTTGAGACGAGGAGGTTCAGCTGTGGGTCGCATCTCAAGATCCCCCTACTAGCAAAGACTAGCACTTGATTATCGAGTCCGGGCCTGCCGAGGGTACCCGCTTATACACTGCTTGGAGGTAATAATATTTATTATGTTTTACTTTATATAATAATTTATAAAATAATATAAATTATTATTAGTAATATTATATTTATTTTCTCAGGCTCTAGACATTGCCAGCATTCGAGAGCATCTGTTAGACCATCGCATACGGGCACTAGTTTGGACGACACCATGTTCCAGAGGGTTATATCGATGGTGTTAGAGACGTTTGGTACGAATCTGGTATTCCGTCGTCACCACCTACCTAGCCGTGCTCGTCTCCACCAGCTTACACAAGATATTTCAGCAGCGGTCACCGTTGAGAGTAAGGGTATCCCTCCGGAGTAGTTCGACGTGATACATGACGAGGTGGTCTAGATGGTGGTTTCCTTACTCACAGAGGCTTTTGGTTCGCTGTTGAGTTAGCCCTCAACTACTAGGGTATATATTCTTTTTATTTTACTTCTATTATTGCGAATGTTATTTAATTTCACTTAGTTGTCTTTTTAATTCTCTTATACGGACTAATGAGTTATATTTTTAATTATATCAATAGGGTGGCGATGCCGATGTCACTGGCGATGCAGATCGCGAGCAGGGGGACAGTAATGAGGATTTTCAAGCGCTAGAGTAGCGATGTCGACACTTGCGCGATGATTCTCCTCTTAGTGGTGGTACTACTAGCTTAGGTTGATATTTTGTATATCATTTACTTAGATCTTTTGAAAAACATTGCATAGTTGCTTGATGTTATGTAAATTATTATAATTTAGTTTGATTATTTGTAAATCAATGAATTTTACTTTAGTTTTGTAAATCATTGAAGTTATCGTTATTCTTTATAGTTCATAGATTATATCATTGTAGTTTAGCTTGATTATTTGCAAATAATTATATTTTAGTTTAATTTTGTAAATCATTGAAGTTACAAAAGGAGTTTATAACGTATCGTATATATACACGTTATATGTTGTTGGAAAAGTAGTTATATATACACATTAAAATGTGTATATATGTTGTTCTTCAAAGTCGTTACATTGTATTATTAGTTGATTACGATGTATGTTGTTGGATGCAGTTATTGGTTGATTATTGTATGTGTTGTTGGGATAAAGTTGGTTATATGTACAAAAATAAGGTTTAAATATCTGAAAACTGCAAAAAAACAAAAAAATAATTTAAAAATAAATAAATATTTCTGACGAAATAAGGTAAACCCGACAAAATATCTGTCAAAAATAAGGTTTAGAATTCATTTTAAAAATTCATATCTTCGACATAATTATCACTAAATTTCGATGAATATTCTGTCTATTTTATATATTTATCGAAACAAACAAAAGAATGTCACGTGTACATAGGATACTTGCGACGGTCACTATGTCAGTCATATTCCGTCAACAATAATTATTTTCTACCTAAGTTTTGACGAATTTAAATTCGACGACCTTTATTCCGACGGATTTGCCGACTGAATTTTTCGTCAGAATTTTTCAAAAAAATTAACCATTTTTCTTGTAGAAGATTTGTTCACCAAAGCCATTCCTATTGCAACATTTAAAAAGCGTGTACAAAAGATTGGAATGCTGCATTTTAAAGATCTCAAATGATGTTGTCAAATGATGTCTAAGGTTTTTCCCATTGGGTTTTTCTTGGTAAGGTTATTAATGAAACAATATTCAAAGCGTATTATTGAAAAGAATTATGTACTCTTTTTCTTTCACTAGGATTTTTCCCAAGTTGTTTTTCCTAGTAAGGTTTTAATGAAACATATTCTTAGTACAATGAATATTTAAATGGGAGTACTGTTATGAATTCATGCATTTGTGAATATCCAATGTATCATTCAAATACATGTATCTCTTTAATACATGTATATCTTAATCTAATGTACCATTCAAATACATATATCTCTTTAATAAATGTATATATATTTATTTCTGGTTCATTCCCCCTCCATCTTTGTAAACCTATAAATATAGGTATCTTGTTTGATGTAGAACAAACTTGAGAATGAAATAAAATAGTTCTCTTATTCTCTCTAACATTTTCTCTCTTGATTGTTTTTCATATTATATTTTAAAACACTTTCCTCAAAATTATAACTTGATTTTGAATACATCTAAATACTTAAGCTACCACAAAAAGATAAAATCAAGCCACTCGAACTTGGGTTAGGATAATACTTCTTTTCTTTCTTTGTCTATTTCAAAGTTAAAAGATACATTTTCACTTTAAATCAATTTATACAATTTGTAAATTTAAAATTGATATAAATTTATTTAAGTTTTAAAATAAAAAACATAGTAATTAATAGTACTTTTTAATAAATTTATACATAAATTATATCGATATGTACTAAAACCAAATTTGAATTTTAACATTTATAAAGTTTCTTAAAAAATTGAAATATATCTCTAATTTTAATAACAAAAATAAAATAAAATAAAGGACTAATTACAATCACACACTCAAAGTAACCAATAGAAGTTATGTTGTATAATAATAGGGAAATGATTGTACAAGAATAGGTCTTGCCACTTTTTGTATTGATATTTTTAATTTATTGTCGATTATGTGGATAATTATTAGTAACTCTTTTTTATAAGATATATAATACATCATGTTAACCTTATAATTATCAAATTTCATATGTTGATATAGATCATGATTATAAATCAAGAGAAAACTTTCATAAAACATTGGAGAACTCATAATAATGTTAGTATGTCATTTTTTTTCAAATGAAAAAGCTCTCCACACTCTCCTCAAATAGAATAAAAAGGCATGCATTAATTAAAAATCATACCTTTAAATGTCTCCCAAGGATAGATAATACCATTGTCATCTTGATCGAAGAAGGCTACATGTTGTTGAAGAACAGACATGTTGCGATGCTTGTGCCCCCACGTGCCATTTACGTTCTTTGTATCCGATGCTACCAAAGCTCGCGGAAGGTCTGAATATAACAACATTGTTTATGAGTATGTTAAACAATATACAAATTACCTAACACTTGGAAAATAAGAGTCCTTCTACAAGGATATTTTCAATTTTCAATTGGACATTTTCAATTTTTTTGTTTTTTTTTTCTTGTGACTTCCTAAAAATGTACAAGAACAAGGTTGGTATAACGAACGAGAATTTTGTGTTTAATTTTAAATATTTATTGAATTAAATAAATATTTGATTTTATGGATTGAAGATTTAATTTAATGAAATAATTAAATTAAAGAAATTGTTTATAATTATAATGTTGTGTAATGGTGTTATTTTAAATCAATTAATTAAAGAAATTAAAAGAATGATTAATTTGGAAGGTGAAAATTTGTTAAATAAATATTAAGAATTATGTTGGCCATGTAAGTATTATGTGGATAATTAAAGATTATGATTTAAATTTAATAAGTGTGACAATTGTATACTATATAATAAGGAAAATATGAAAATAAATTAAAAGGAGGTTTGAGAGGGTTTTGCCAAACATGATCTGTGACCTTTGGCATAATTTAACCGATAAAGCTTTTGGTTTTTTTTTTACCTGATGACTTAAGTTTGCGCATGATGATATGTCAGTGTTAGTGTGTTTACGTGTTTTTCCTAAGGCTAAGAATAGAGAGTGTAGAGAAGAAGGGAAAACATAAAGAGATAGAGAGAAAATTGAGAAGAGTTAGAGAGAAATTCTGTGATCAGAGAAGGAGGGTAGAGCCAACAAGCTTCTTCAAGTTATTTTTATCATCACCTAGCTAATCCAATAAAGGGTAAATTCTCAATTTTAAACTTTTATTATGTTATTGAGTTTTTATGGGAAATTGAATTTCTGTGGCTAAGTTATGAGGAATTGGATTGTATGTATGGGTTAGTATATATATATTTTATTGCTTGTCATTTAGAAACAATTTTCAGAGGTTAAAATTCATGAAATCATGTTTTAGAATGGGGATTTTTGTGTTCTTGAGTTTCTTTTTGAAATAAAAATATGAAAATTTGGTTGATAAATTATGTGAATAGTGGTTATGTGTGTTATAGATGGTTTATAATCTATTGCATATTGTTTACAAACGATTTTGGAGTATCAAATTCATGTGTAGTCATGTTTAAGAAGACGGAATTGGTTTTTGGTTGAATATGTACAAAAAGGTTGATTTTAGTGTTAAAATTTATGCTTGAATTATATGGTAATATGTAAATTGGTTATAGATTGTGTTAATATGTCAATAAACGAAAACAATGCATGTATAATGGACTAATTTAGTTAAGAAATAAAGTTTTGTTGATTGAATTCGCTAAACATGTTGAAAAACAAAGAAACTAGCAAAAATAAGATTTTAATCCTTTAAAGTTGATTGTGTAAGATATTTATGTTGTTAGAATCATGATACACATGCTTGGTGATGTTGCTAATAAGTTTATAGCCTCTGAGTTTGTTGAATTTTGCTTAATTAGGAAAATTAGGTTGTTTGGGGATGAACTGTGAAGCAACGACACAGTTTGTATGTTTTTGTCTTCGTACCAACGCAACTGCGTTGGTATCAAAGGCAGAAATGGCGCAGATGTGCCTGTTGAGCTTTCTGGGAATTGAGCACCTGCACTTCAATTGCGCCCATTAAGGCTTAGGTTAAGCCGAATCTGCGCCCCCGAAAGCAAGTAAACAGATTTGTTTTATTTTATATCCCAGTCCATGAGGTGTTGGTTTAAGCTAGTCTAATGTTTTTGATATTGTGTTAAGCATGTAATAAAGTTCTATAACAGATTGTAAACGTGTATTTGATGATCTTAGGTTGAAAATATAATAATTTGAGAAAACTTTAACATGTATTTCACAATTAAAAATAAGTATTCTTTACCGAGAATCGATGACTTCTTTGATCAACTTAAGGGAGCTAGATACTTTTCAAAAATAGATTTTAGAAGTGGATATCATCAGTTGAAGGTAAGGAAGGAGGATATACCGAAGACAACATTCAAAACTCGGTATGGTCATTACGAGTTTCTGGTTATGTCATTTGGTTTAACCAATGCACTTGAAGCGTTCATGGATTTGATGAACATGGTGTTTAAACCTTTCTGAGATAAATTTGTAGTGGTGTTTATTGATGATATATTAGTGTATTCTAAAACCAAGGAGGAGCACGTTGGACACTTAAAGGTGACGTTGGAGGCATTAAGAAGAGAGAAGTTGTACGCAAAATTTTTAAAATGTGTATTCTGATTAGAACATGAGCAGTTTCTTGGGAATGTTATTGACAAGGACTAAGCTCTCAGTAGATCCATCAAAAGTTGAAGTCAGTAATAAATCGGGATCACCCAAAAGAACCGTCGAGTAAAAAGTTTCTTGGGGTTCAAGGAGTTACTATAGGCGTTTTATTCAAGATTTTTCCAAGATCGCAACTCTGTTGACGAATTTGACTAGGAAGGTAGTTAAGTTTGTTTGGACGGAGAAGTGTGAGGAGAGTTTCCAAGAATTAAAGAAAAAGATTAAGTTTAGCACTTGTGTTGTCATTCCCTGATGATACAGGGAATTTTATGGTATATCGTGACACGTCGCATAAAGGACTAGGCTGTGTGCTTATGCAAAATGATAGGTTCATTGCGTATACATCGCGTCAATTAAAGGATTACGAGAAAGGATATCCGACTCATGATTTGGAGTTGGCTGCGGTGGTGTTTGCTCTTAAGATCTAGAGGCACTATCTTTATGGAGAGAGGTGTGAGATATATACAGACCATAAAAGTCTGAAGTATATCTTTGTATAGAAGGAGTTGAATATACGACAGATAAGATGGCTGGAGTTGATTAAAGACTATGACTGTGAGATTCTTTATCATCCCGGAAAGGCGAATGTTGTTGCCGATGCCTTAATTAAAAAGGGTCGAGAGAAATTATTGATGTTAACTTCTTAGGAAAAGCTTATGGCAGAAATGACCAAGTTGGAATTGGAAATTAAGTATCCGATAGAATCATATGAAAAATTGTTCCAAATGGAGACCACTTCAATTTTGGTAGATAAGGTGAAGAATGCAAAACTTTAAGACAAAAATTATGAAAACATAAAAAAAAAGTGTCTAAAGGCGAATAAGACAAATTTAAAATTGATACGTTTGAAGAGAGAATTTGGGTTCCGCTAGTACCGGAAGTTAAAGAGGAAATTTTGAGCGAGGCTCATAACTCACGATATTCGATTCACCCCAGAAGTAAGAAAATGTACTAGGATCTCAGACATCATTTTTGGTGGTCAAATATGAAAAAGGACATTGTTGAATGTGTGGCAAAATGCTTAACGTGTCAGAAAGTTAAAGCTGAACATCATAGGCCAAGCGGATTGTTGCAACCATTAGAGATATCAGAATAGAAATGCGAGTATATCACAATGGATTTTGTGGTAGGTCTTCCAACGACTCATCAAGGTTATGATGCGATTTGGGTGATTGTTGATTGACTACGTCGGCACACTTTTTTCCAATCAAAATTAGATTTAACCTAGATCAGTTGGAAAAACTATATGTGAAGGAGATTGTATCAAGACACAATGTCTTGGTGTCCATTGTATCAAATAGAAATCCACGTTTCACATCAAATTTCTGAAAACGACTACAGGAATGCTTGGGGACGCAGTTGAGAATGAGCATAGCGTGTCATCCTCAAACTGACAGATAAAGTGAGAGGATAATCCAGACATTGTAAGATATGCTCAGAGCTTGTATTATAGATTTCAAAGGGAATTGGGATGACCATCTACCATTGTTTTAATTAGCCTATAATAACAGTTATCACGCAAGTATTGGCATGTCTCCTTATGAAGCATTATATGGCAGGAAGTGCAGAACCCCATTGTGTTGGGACGAAGTTGGTGAACGTCAACTATTAGGTCCAGAATTAGTGCAGCAGACCGACGAAATCGTAAAGGTGATTCGAGCAAGATTGATAGCTGCACAGGATAGGCATAAGAAATATGCTGATCAACACCGACAGAATCAGATTTGATGTCGGGAATTTTGTTTTCTTGAAAGTGTCTCCCTAGAAAGGAAAAATCCGATTTGGTAAAAAGGGGAAACTAAGCCCTAGGTTTATAGGACCTTTGAAGTGCTACGACGAGTTGGTGAAGTGGCATATGAGGTAGCTCTACCTCCGGAACTAAAACATATTCATAACATTTTCCATATTTCGGTATTACAACCATATAAGCCCGATTATAAACATGTTATAGAATATAAACTGTTACAGTTTGAAAAAGATTTGTCTTATGAAGAAGTTCTATTCGATTGTTTGCAAAAAAGAGCAAGTACTAAGGAATAAAGTGATACCTTTGGTTAAGGTAATTTGGAGAAACCACAATGTTTGAAAAGCTACGTGAGAACTCAAGACGTTATGATGAAAAATTATCCTCGATTATTTACTTAACTTTTGTATAGCGATTCTGGGCACAAAATCTTTTTAAGGGGGAAAGAATGTGACGAATGAATTTATTGAGTTGTGATTCTGGGGACTGAATCCTTTTAAGGAGAGAAGAATGTAACGAACGAGAATTTTGTGTTTAATTTTAAATATATATGAATTAAATAAATATTTGAGTTAGTTTATTTATTAAGATTAATAAATATTCAATAAAATTATTGTGTGATAATGTAATTAGGGAGTAGATTATTTAAATTAATGTATGGTAATTTTATGGATTGAGGATTTAATTTAATAAAATAATTAAATTAAATTAATTGTATAATAATTATAATGTTGTGTGATTAATGGAATTAAAAGAATGATTAATTTGGAAGGTTAATATTTATTAAATAAATATTAAGAATTATGTTGGCCAAGTAAGTATTATGTGGATAATTACAGATTATAATTTAAATTTAATAAGTGTGACAATCAGATATCTTTGTATAATAAGGAAAATATGGAAAAAATTAAAAAGAGGTTTGAGAGGGTTTTTCCAAACATGGTCTTGTGACCTTTGACATAATTTAACTGATAAAGTTTTTGGTTTTTTTTTACCTGATGACTTAAGTTTGTGCATGATGATATATCAGTGTTAGTGTGTTTACGTGTTTTTCCTAAGGCTAAGAATAGAGAGTGTAGAGAAGAAGGGAAAACATAGAGAGATAGAGAGAAAATTGAGAAGACTTAGAGAGAAATTCTATGATCAGAGAAGAAGGGTGGAGCTATCAAGCTTCTTCAATTTTTTTGATCATCATCTAGCTAATCTAATAAAGGGTAAATTCTTAATTTTAAACTTTTATTATGTTCATGAGTTTTTATGGGAAATTGAATTTTTGTGGCTAAGTTGAAAGGAATTGGATTGTATGCATGGGTTAAAATATATATAATCTATTGGTTGTCATTTAGAAACAATTTTCAGAGGTTGAAATTCATGAAATTATGTTTTAGAATGGGGATTTTTGTGTTCTTGATTTCCTTTTGAAAAAAAATAAATTAAAATTTGGTTGATGAATTGTTAGAATTGTGGTTATCTGTGTTATAGATGGTTTATAATCTGTTGTATATTGTTTACAAATAATTTTTGAGTATCAAATTCATGTCTAGTCATGTTTGAGAAGATTAAATTGGTTTTTGGTTGAATATGTACTAAAAGGTATATGCTTAAATTATATAGTAATTTGTAAATTAGTTATGGATTATGTTAATATGTCAAGAAATGAAAACAATGCATGTATAATGGACTGATTTAGTTAACAAACAAAGTTTTAGTGATTGAATTCGCTAAACATGTTGGAAAACAAAGAAACTAGCAAAAACAAGGTTTTAATCCTTTAAAGTTGATTGTGTAAGATATTTATGTTGGTAGAATCATGATATGTATGCTTGGTGATGTTGCTAACAAGCTTATAGCCTCTGGGTTTATTGAATTTTGCTTAATTAGGAAAGTTGGATTGTTTGGGGATGAACTGTGAAGCAGGGACGCAATCTGCAAGTTTCTGTCTATGTACTGATCAGGTAATTGCTACTGGTATCAAAAGCAGAAATAAATGCAATTGCACCTGTTAAGCTTTTCAGGATTTAAGCACTAAGGCAAATTTCACCGGCAATTGCCAAGGATTGGGGTAGCGCAATTGCTCCCTCTCCTGAGCAGAAACAATTTGTTTTATTTTATATCCTAGTACATGAAGTGTTGGTTTAAGCTAGTCTAATGTTTTTGATAATGTTAAGCATGTAATAAAGTTCTATAACAGATTGTAAACATGTATTTGATGATTTTAGGTTGAAAAGATAATAATTTGAGAAAACTTTAACTTGTTATATTTTAAGTCTTGAGATGTTATTTAAGCGTGATTATGCTTTACTAGACTTATTATTTCAGACATGTAAGTGATGTCAGAGATCAGAATATGAATTAGGATAACAAGATGAACTTGAATGGGAATTAAAACTTTCTAATTCTTTTGAAGATAGTACAATGGATATACAATACTTTATTCAATTGTATATTATTGTGAGACAATATTTGATTCAAACATCGTAGTTCAATATCGTTTTATTGAATCAAACTTTGAATGGCTAGTGAACCTTTATTGATTTGACTAGTCCATAGTTGATAAGCATTCTAAAATCCTAGAACCATTGTTAAAGCTATTCCAAACTAAACTTTCTTTATTACGGAATTCTAAGTCAAACTGAGATGAACAACCCTATTATAGGGGATTATTTATGTGTTAGCATTAAGAAACATGCACAATACAAGGTACAAAAGGTTGATCCCCCTAAGTACTAGAAGAAATGTCCGTATAGTCTAATGACTGTTAAAGGTTGAAGTAGAAATACTTAATAACTTGAGACATAGTTCGTGGTCTTGAGACCCTCAGATATATAATTTGATCTAACCTTCTAATCTTGATTCAAAGGTCGAGTTCTTCATTATTAATTATTAATTGTTTATTCTAAGATGTTATTATTGTCATCGCTATATTTGTGAGCATTTGTTTACTCACTCTTGCATATATAAAACATTACAGCTAAGGTTGAAAGATCAGACGAGCCATGCACTAGCAAGGGCAAAGGCAAAGCAACCAAGTGATGAAGACTTGGTTTATTTTATTTTATTTAAAAGAATATATGTTATAAAACTTATTTGTTTATGTGATGTATTCTGCAAACTTATGTAATAATTTAAGGTTAGATTACATGGGATTTGTTTTAAGTTGATGTAACTCTTTAATGGGGAGGGTTATTGTTAAGTTATTTAACTTATATCTTTATCCTTGATTACGGGTAGTTGAATGTGATTGTTTTGAATAATGAACACCAATTTATGTGGGAATGAAGTACTCAAATTTGGGGGTGTCATAGTTGTACAGACTGTACAACCCTGTTCTTGTATATGTATCCAAATTACACCTAAAATACTACATTTTTAGAGAGTCACAAGATTTTTTTTTTAAATGTTCAATTATTCGTTCCTATAAAAATGTTTGCCTAGACTTATTGGGTAAATAATATATAGTAATCATCTATATATATATATATATATGTATATATTATATCTATGAGGCCTAACTGTGAAAATGCTCTCTAAGTTGGCATTCAATTTCAATTTGGCTCTTTAATTGGAATTTTTTTTGTTGAACCCTTCATGTGCAAATTTAGTTCAATTGTCTAATGATGTTAACTTTGACTCAACTAGGATAATTGTCATGAAAGACTCAATTGTATCAGGTTGACCACTCAAAAAATTCAATTGGGATTTTTGCAATTTAAAGAGCTAAACTAAAATTGGGTGACAATTTAAAGGGATATTTTTCAATTTAAGGCATTTTTATTATATCTATATTACCTATATCTATATTATAAAGGAGAGGACTATGGACGGTCATTCCATTGGGCACGTTGTTTGATAATTTATAATTAAAAATTTAATGGGACATCATTCTTCCAAACATACATCATATATATAGAACTTGAAATATAACAACATACATTCTCAAATCCCGTGTTCTAATACCTTATAACCTCGTTCATTACAAATAATGATAATTACATTATTCTTTACATCTTACAAGAGTGACTTTCATCATCCACCAAGGATACATAATTCAGTTTAAAAATTCTAATCTATACAAATAATTTAATTATTCTATTACATTACAAGTCTTGGCTTGATCTTTCACGCTCATTCATCTAATGAATGACACTTCTTACGGATATCGATCGACTTGATCTTTACGGGATCCTTAAGTTCTTCTACTCATCGTATTTGAAAATGTTTTTCATTTAAAGCAAGTGTGAGCATTCAATTGCTCAAACAAGTCATAGCAGATTGAATAAACAACTTCAAGAATTTAAACATTTTTAAGAACTTGATAATGAACAAAGGTTATGAAGTAGCTTGAATAATAGGAATAATCTTGATTCCTATCATTTTAAAACATTAGTCACATTCACTTTGAAATACTTTCATTCTTCTACCTTTTTCATACACATCTTATGCGGCTAGAATCATTAGCACAGACTTAACAATAACGGTTCATGTATAAATAGAACATTCTCATATTGAGCAGTTCAATCACGAGCAGTTCATCTCATAGAAACACCAAAGTGTTCAAATTGTGGCACAAGGCCTCATACATTTCTACCACCTTGTACAAATATCACACATTTTATATAGATAAAACTTCTCAAGTTAACATCTAAGAAAGTTTAAGAAACTAGCATTCATTTAAAATATGAATGAAGTTAGGAAACTTGCCTTATGCATAACTCTGACTTAGAGTTTATCTTTGAGCTGCTCATTCCAATTCCTATATAGCACATAAAGAAATAACACATACACCAATTAGTCATATATACTTGACTTACGCATTGGTTTACTTAACTTTACTTCTTAGGGTTCGCGTTCTTGCAATCTAAGTTTACGCGACCAACTTTCTTTTTCTTGGTTTATGGCTTCATGACATACGGAGATGTCTTACTCATACGATCATCATCTTTGATGATTTGCATTCTTATCTTCTTCTTATAACTCCTCTAGGACTCAGCACACATCGTGTCTCTGCTAGTAGTCCATATGGTACTCTGAGTGGTTTTCCACAAACAACCAACAAACAAGTTCCGTCTCATCTACATTGTCTTTCACAGTGAGTTAGATCGGTTGCCGATTTCAGTATATACCTTCGCTCTCTCGAAGGAATTGTTTAGCCCCGGCTCATATATGTCAACCATCAAAGATTACGATTGTACCACAACCTAAACTTATCTTAACTTATCGAACCATTAAAACTATAATGTTCGTTAAGTTAATTTCTTATTCCTTATGGCTTTTTGGCAACTAAATGCCATACCTCGAGATTCATTCTTTATCGTCTAAGTCATATACGGTCTTTTTATATACTTAGAGCGATCATTCAATATTAATTCTACGCATTCATAGCGTTAAGCATTTTCGTTACCTTATTCTTATCGGTTCATTCGACTCGGAACATCATCCAAGTTATAATCATTAACTCGGCTTCTTTCGATATCGTCATTGTCTTTAATTGGTTTTCTTCACCATTCATAGGTTTAATCATTGGTCTTCATTACCCTACGGTTCAAACCATACATGGGGTGTAGGTTACGCCTTGAATTTAATATTCGCGTACTCAACCTTCACGTCGGTTAAAGTGTTTAAAGCTTACATTTCATTCTAACATTCTCTAACATTCTCTTTATTCGATTCTTCACATTTCGGCTTTCATTAATTTATTATTTTTATTCGACTTTCTTGACCTTTCATATCTTTTACTTCTTTCGTTATCCATTACATGACCCCGCATTCATTATTCTTTCTTTCTTAATGTCAAAGCCATACATTCGTTTATGCTAAGGCCAGATCATTTCATTAATGTCAAAGCGTTGCGTTTACCGATTTTCTTTGTGTTTTTTAATCTCGTTTAATTTAATTCTATTCAACCTTTACTAAAGGTTTAAATCACTTGTTTAAGTGTTACATTCGATGAACTATATATGTTCTTTATCTTCATTATACTTTCCCCGAGTTGAGCAATTAAAAGCTCATTCTTGGGCCTTGCCTACTTGCGTGACTGTGGCAGTTCCTTCCCTTCTTTCTCCTTCGGCTTTGTTGGCGCCACTATAGCGATGTTGGTTTTCCCAGGTTGCACGCTGTGGCGCCACCCTCCTTCTTCTTTCTACTTTACAAAAGCATGTTCGCTGGCTGCGGCGCCAGCCCTAAACTTTGAAATTTTTTTCTAAGTGTTGAAAATGTTTGAGGCGCTTACTTTACAATCTCATAACTTATTCGTTATAACTCGGAACGAGGTCGTTCCAAAGCCATTCTCTTCCTTATCTTACGTACTTCAACTTCCCCTTGGACAAAAATTTATTACGAATCCGTTAACATGCCATTCAATTGGCTTAATCTTCATCCTTTGTTCGTTTTTACGTTATTAACGTTCTTCGTTTCGTTCGTTAAATTCAGTAATTCGGTCATCCGAACTTCGGAACTTCGTTCGTTCTTGAGTCCACGACTCACGTTTTTCTACGTTCTCTTACATTCTTATGAAACCCTACACATTTGGGTTCATTTTTATACTTTCTACTTCTCGTTTTGTCTTTTACAAAATTTTTGCCATAACTTCGTTATAGCTAAGTTTAATCCATTCTTCATGAACGTTTCTACCGTTCCTAACCAAGCAATAAGCAACTAACTTATACGCGATGGTTTTAAACTTGTCCATCAACAACAAGTTATACTACGATGGTTTTAAATTTGTCCATCAACAACGTTCTTCGTGTTCTTCGCGTGTTCTTCGCGTTCTTCGTTCGTTCTTCATTTTTAATCGATACTTTGATTATGATTTCACTTTTTCTTGGAATTTGGTGTTTATAAAAACACCATTCCTTACTTATTTCACCGAATCATTCATATGATTCATTCGGATCATTCAAATTCATTACAAAACTTATACTTCCTTAAGAAATTTATAAACTAAACTTCTAATTCTTATTTCTCTTTTTCTCATGATTTCAACCATATGAAAATCATTCTTAACATCTTTTACTTTATTCTCATTAAGTTATGTTTTTAACATATAAAACTTAAAGAAAATTTACTTAGAAGTTAGGTTTTGGATTACCTTTCTTCTTTAATCTTCTCCGTTGGACAAAGTTGCTTTTTCACGAGCTCAAGCTTTTCCTCCTCCTTTTCTCTCCTTCTCATCTCTCTCTCTCTCTCTCTCTCTCTCAAAGTGTTGGTGATTTTCAAAATCACCAACAAATGAAATTAAGCTTCTCTTTTATAGAAAACCAAAGCTAGGGAAAAAATAGTCATTTGCCCCTAAAGTTACTATTCACACCTCCTCCTTACTCCACCTCCTTACTATTCTTGAAGCTTCTCTTGGAAGCTTTCGTGTTCAAATCTTTCAGAATTCGTTCGACGAGTTTAAAAAGCTGCGATTCTCGGAATCCAAATATTTTTGGATATTTCGTCTTTCCTTCTGGAATTAACTTTTACGTATTCTTGGATCTTTGAAAAACTAAAAAAACACTTTTTGATGTTAAGCGTTTTTCCTTCACGTTTTCCCTAACGTAGTTAAGCGAATGAAAAGTACATAACAATACTTTTTCGTCATTTTTATTTCGTTCGATTTTTGCGTTTTTTGAGAAAAACTTTTATCGGCTACTTACTTAACTTTTCACGATATATTATCGTCAAATCTTTTGATGGAATGTCATTTCGACATACCGAACTCTTGGAAAGGCTTAGGTTATTCAAACCCTAACCCTTAGGGGTTTTTGTCGGTGAATGAATAGTGTATTTATTTCGTCTTTTCCTCAAAAAAATATTTTTTGTTCGGAAATTTTTTTATTTTTTGTCTTGAAAATTCTTACTCGTTCGGTCTAGCTCGTAGCGAGAATCCTCCGTATTATAATCATCCTAGGTTCTAGAGCGATTAATAAACACATACACATAATATTATTAATAAAAATTCATTTTATTAATAACTAATTCTTTAAATCTTAAATTACGGACAATCGATTTTTAGGGTTGTCACATTCTTCCTCCCTTATAAAAATTATGTCCTCGAAATTTCTTAAAACCACCACCCATACCGGGTCATCACATTCACCCCTTCTTCACAGAATTTTGTCCTCAAAATTTTAACATACCCTTCTTCTCTTCTCAACTTCTCTTCAAAGAAGTTCTTATCTTTCAAACATTCCCTAACCTTCATAACTTATCAAGAATTATGAAGTAGAATGAATAACGAGGAATATAAGAATTCCTTTAAAACATTTCATACTTTTTCTGAGGGGTCAAATTGACCATGAACTCTTACTAGGTTTAACAGCATTTCGTCGTAAACCCTTCTTTCACGGTCAGTTTACAATCACCAAGAAAGTAAACTACCTCTTTCATACGTAGGCGATCAACCCCATCGTATAACCCCATTTTGGGGGGTGTGTTCACCTCAGACTTAATCATTAGATTCGCGCACCAAAATAATTTGGTTTGGCATAACTTCTTCAAAGAAAGCTCGATTTTCTTTTAAACATGACATACCATTTGTCTTAGCCAAATCAAATAGCTTAGACCATACCAATAAATTGGATATCAACTTGAAACATTAAATCTAGTCAAATCAATTGACATCGACTACTTCTTTAAATTCTTTTTTGCAATACATCAAAACGTTTTATGGCGTCATGATCATGATACCGTACTTTTCATAGTACGTTGAGGACTTCATCGGTTTATGACTTCATCATTATACATCATACCATAGTGGGTTGTTGATCCTAAGATCACATCCAACACTAGGTTCAATTGCATTAATAACTCCATCCTTTTACCATCTTTGCATCAAATGCATGCGATGATATAAAATTCATTTTGATATTTCAAATCAATTTACATCTAGCCAAAACAATTAGCATAGACATATAAAGAATAGTTCTTTTTAAAATCCATTGGTTCAAAAGTTGAACCAATTCTTTCCTTTTCAAAAGCGCACGCATATATAAGCACGATTTCAATAAACTTGAAATCTAGCATAGCTAGATGACTTGGAATATCCTATTTCTCCATCTTCCTTCATTGTCTTACTTGCGACAATACTTAATCTTCTCTAGCACCTTCAATGCTAAGTATACTTAAAATAACTTGTTTTTCGGTCTAAACATTCCTATATACCTTAGTATAGTCCATCAACTTACCACACTTTATGTGTTTAGGAACTTTCCACAACCATATGTGTTTAAGAACTTATCTTCGCAATATGTAATCCAAGAACAAATCAAGGACTATCCATATGCTTAGGGCTCGAAACATAGCATATAACTATGAGTCACAAACTTTTCATAAGTATGAGTTTCAAGAACTCGCACCTAACTTATCATTCTCTACCTATCATCATATATACATGAGAAAAGATTCACCTTCTCGTCATATACATATTGATAGATATGACATATTTCAATGATTATCACTTTGTAATAAGCTAAGCGGTTGTTACACCAAAGCACAAAACCTCTCGGCCCATAACAAAGGTTCATATACAACTCGGCTATCACATGAGTCCTCAATTGAAATTTTACAACTTCTACTTTTTTCTCTTTACTTAATCTGAATTTTCTTTAATTCAGTATGTTATCCTTTACAACTCAATTTGAGTTCTTCTTCCCATACTAATTCATAGTACCATTCATTTATAGCATTAGCTATAAATCATTCATCGTTTTAATAGATCATATTATTATTACGATTCAATATGATCACGTGGTGATCTTCTTCCTTAATCGTTTAACTCAACGATCTTCTTATCCTTCTCTCTACGATTATAGTCTTAGGTACTCATACCTAAGGTTTATAACCTATCAACTCTGATACCACTTTGTAACGCCCCAAAATCGGGTCTATCTCACACCCCGGATTTCGTATACGTCACGAGTCCATCTTCTTTTCCAAACATACATCATTATATAGTGAAATATAACAACATACATTCTCAAATCCCAGGTTCTAATACCTTATAACCTCGTTCATTACAAAAATAATGATAATTACATTATTCTTTACATCTTACAAGAGTGACTTTCATCCACCACCAAGGATACATAATAGTTCATTAAACTAGTCTATAGTTTAATTAAACTATTCTACATTACAAGTCTTGGCTTGATCTTCACGCTCATTCATCTAATGAATGGCACTTCTTACGGATACCGATCGACTTGATCTTTACGGGATCCTTAAGTTCTTCTACTAAATTATTTGAAAATGTTTTTCATTTAAAGCAAGTGTGAGCATTCAATTGCTCGACAAGTCATATGAGTTGAATAAACAACTTCAAGAATTTAAACATTCTTTAGAACTTGATAACTAGAACAAAGGTTATGAAGCGGCTTGAATAATAGGAATAATCTCGATTCTATCATTTTAAAACATTAGTCACATTCACTTTGAAATACTTTCATTCTTCTACTTTTTTCATACACATCCTATCTGGCTAGAATCATTAGCACAGACTTAACAATAACGGTTCATGTATAAATAGAACATTCTCATATTGAACAGTTCAATCACAGAACAGTTCATCTCATAGAAACACCGAAGTGTTCAAATTGTGGCACAAGGCCTCATACATTCTACCACCTTGTACAAATATCACACATTTGCACATAGATAAAACTTCTCAAGTTCAACATCTGAGAAGTTTAAGAAACTAGCATTCATTTAAAATATGAATGAAGTTAGGAAACTTGCCTTACTTACACATGACTACAACTTTAGTTTACTGTTAAGCTGCTCATTCAATTCCTATATAACACATAAGGAAAAAACACATACACCAATTAGTCATATATACTTGACTTACGCATTGGTTTAACTTAACTTTACTTCTTAGGGTTCGCGTTCTTGCAATCTAAGTTTTGCGACCAACTTTTCTTCTGGGTTTACTGGCTTCATGACATACGGAGATGTCTTACTCATACGATCATCATCTTTGATGATTTGCATTCTTATCTTCTTCTTATAACTCTTCTAGGACTCAACACACATCGTGTCTCTCTGCTAGTAGTCCATATGGTACTCTGAGTGGTTTCCCACAAACAACCAACAAACAAGTTCCGTCTCATCTACACTATCTTTCACAGTGAGTTAGATCGGTTGCCAGTTTTGTATATACCTCCGCTCTCTGAAGGAATTGTTTAGCCCAGCTCCCATATGTCAACCATCAAAAAGATTACGATTGTACCACAACCTAAACTTATCTTAACTTATATCGAACCATTAAAACTATAATGTTAGTTAAGTCAATTTCTTATTCCTTATGGCTTTACGGCAACTAAATGTCATACCTCGAGGATTCATTCTTTATCGTCTAAGTCATACAGTTTTTTGTATACTCGAGCGATCATTCAATATTAATTCTACGCATTCATAGCGTTAAGCATTTTACGTTACCTTATTCTTATCTTACAACGTCCGGTTCATTCGACTCGGAGCGTCATCCAAGTTAATCATTAACTTCGGCTTCTTTATGATATACGTCATTGTCTTTAATTCGTTTCTTCACCATTCATAGGTTTAATCATTGGTCTTCATTTACCTTTGGTCAAACCATACACGAGGTGTAGGTTACGCCCATTTAATATTCAGCGTACACTCAACCTTCACGTCGGTTAAAGTGTTTAACGCTTACATTTCATTCTAACATTCTCCATCCGACTCACATTCGACTTTCATTAATCTTATTACCATTTATTACGACTTTCATTATTCATATCTTCTTTCTTGATAATTCATACCTTACTTTTCTTAATTTACGATTCATTATCTTATTACATGAACCCCATTCATTATTCTTTCTTAATGTCGAAGTTATTCATTACCATTCGTTGTATGCTAAGACCGATCATTCATCGCAAACAATCCCGGATATCGTTGCAGTATTTTGCGTTTACATTCTTTATCTTTTAATCTCGTTTAATCTTTCCATTCAACCTTTACTAAAGGTTTAAATCACTTGTTTAAGTGTTACATTAGATGAACTATATGTTCTTTATCTTCATTACACTTTCCCCAAGAGTTGAGCAATTAAAAGCTCTTCTTGGGCTTTGCTTGCCTGCCTTTGCGCTGCGCCTTTTCCTTCCCTTTCTCGCTGCTGCGGCGCCACTTGCTAGTGTTGGACTTCTGGGTTGGTGATGGTGCTACCCTCCTTTCTTCTTGTTGATTGCTTCTTCCGAGTTTGGCATGAGTTAATTGTGGCGCCTCCTAAAATGGCATCATTGGCAAGGCTGCTGCCAAGCCTAAAACTTGAAATTTTTTTCTAAGTGTTGAAAATGTTTGAGACGCTTACTTCACAATCTCATAACTTATTCGTTATAACTTCGAAGCGAGGTCGTTCCAAAGCCATTCTCTTCCTTATCTTACGTACTCAAATTCCCTTGATAGAAATTTATTTCGAATCCATTAACATGCCATTCAATTGGCTTAATCTTCATCATTCGTTCATTTTACGTTATTAACGTTCTCTTCGTTCGTTCGTCAGTAATTCGGTCATCCGAACTCGGAACTTCGTTTCGTTCTTGAGTCCATGACTCACATTTTCTACGTTCTCTTACATTCTTATGAAACCCTACACATCGGGTTCATTTACATACTTTCTATTTCTCGTTTGTCTTTTACAAAATTTTTGCCATACTTCCGTTATAGCTAAGTTTAATCCGTTCTTCATGAACGTTTCTATCATTTCTAACCAAGCAATAAGCAACTAACTTATACGCGATGGTTTTAAACTTGTCCATCAACAACAAGTTATACTACGATGGTTTTAAATTTGTCCATCAACAACGTTCTTCGTTTTTCGCGTTCTTCGCGTGTTCTTCGTTCGTTCTTCATTTTTAATCGATATTTTGATTATGATTTCACTTTTTCTTGGAATTTGGTGTTATAAAACACCATTCCTTACTTATTTCACCGAATCGTTCATATGATTCATTTGGATCATTCAAATTCATTACTGAAACTTATACTTCCTTAAGAAATTTATAAACTAAACTTCTAATTCTTATTTCTTTTTTTCTCATGATTTCAACCATATGAAATCATTCTTAACATCTTTTACTTCTATTCTCATTAAGTTATATTTTTTAACATATAAAACTTAAAGAAAATTTATATATAAGTTAGGTTTTGGATTACCTTTCTTCTTTAATCTCTCTTCCGTTGGACAAAGTTTTCACTTGCAAGCTAGCTTTTCTATTTCCTCCTTCCTTTTCCTTCCTCATCCATGCTCTCTCTCTCTCTCTCTCTCTCTCAAGTGTTGGTGATTTTCAAAATCACCAACAAATGAATTAAGGCTTCTTTTTATAGATTTTAGAAAGCCAAGGGGGATAAAATAGTCATTTACCCCCCCTAAGTTACTATTCACCTCCTCCTTACTATTCCGAAGCTTATTATTCACGAAGCTTCTCGTGAAGCTTTCGTTCTTCAAATCTTCTTGAGAATTCGTTCGACAGTTCAAAAAGCTATGATTCTCGGAATCCAAATATTTTTGGATATTTCGTCTTTCCTTTCTCGATTAACTTTTACGCATTCTTTGGAACTTGAAAAAATGAAAAACATTTTTTGATGTTAAGATTTTTCCTTCACATTTTTCCCTAACGTAGTTAAGCGAATGAAAAGTACATAACAATACTTTTCTTCATTTTTTTTTATTTCGTCCGATTTTGCACGTTTTTTGAGAAAAACTTTTATCGACTTACTTAACTTTTCACGATATATTATCGTCAAATCTTTCGACGGAATGTCATTTTGACATACCGAACTCTCGAAAAGGCTTAGGTTATTCAAACCCTAACCCTTAGGGTTTTGTCGGGTGAATAGTGCCTATTTCGTCTTTTTTCTCGAAAAATATTTTATTCTGAAATTTTTTATTTTCGTCTTGAAAATTCTTACTCATTCAGTCTAGCTCGTAGCCAGAATCCTCCCGTATTATAATCATCCTAGGTTCTAGAATGATTAATAAACACATAACACATAATATTATTAATAAAAATTCATTTTATTAATAACTAATTCTTTAAATCTTAAATTACGGACAATCGATTTTATGACCACTTGGGTTGATCTTCAAATTAGATTGAAAACTAATTAAACAATTAACAAAGATGTATAAGAGCAGATCAAAAATGAGAAAGAACACTGGAAACTAGTTCTAGTAAAAATCGTTTCTGTTGTGAGATGTTTTGCTAAACAAAATTTGACTTTTCGTGGAGAGGATGAAAGACTTTACCAACATAATAATGGTAATTTTTTGGGTCTACTAGAATTGGTAGCAGAGTTTGATTTAGTGATGCAAGAACATTTCCGGTGGATACAAAATTATGAGATTCATTGTCATTATCTTAGTCCCAAAATTCAGAATGGGTTGATTTTCATGTTAGACTCAAAGGTCAAAAGTGCAATTATTAAAAAGATCAAGGGGGCAAAATATTTTTCTGTAATACTTGATTGTACCCTAGATGTGAGTCACCGTGAACAAATGACTTTAGTAATAAGATGTGTGGATGCATGTGTCAACAAGTCCAATAAAACTACAAGAGCAGTTTTTAGAGTTTTTGAAAGTGGATGAGACATCTGGATTGAGACATTTCATGGTGTTACAAGATGTATTGAAATCTCTTGACCTTGATATTAATGACGTGAGGGGACAATGTTATGACGATGGATCAAATATGAAAGGAAAACACAGCGATGTGCAAAAGAGATTACTTGAAGTGAATCCTAGAGCCTTTTACATGCCTTGTGCTTGCCATAATCTTAATTTGATCATTTGTGATATGAATTCTTGTGTCAAAGCTATGTCTTTTGGAGTAATTCTAGCTCTACAAAGAGATGGAAATTTTTTCAAGATAATGTATATGAGTTGACTCTAAAGACATTGTCCACAACATGTTGGGAGAGTCATATTGCTAGTGTTAAAGCCATAAAAGTCCAAGCTACTGATATTAGAGAAGCTTTATTGGAATTGGCAGAGGTTAGTGACGATGCCAAGATAAGGAGTGAAGCTGAAAGTTTCGCAACTCATGAACATTCAAACTTTGAGTTCTTGTTAGGTATGATGATTTGTCATGACATCTTGGACATGATTAACTCAATCAACAAAGATTTACAATCTAAAACCATGCGTATTGATGTTGCCATATTGAAATTGAAGGCGCTGATTTCTTTCTTTGAAATATACAGAGAAAAGGAGTTTACATTTGCCATGCTTTCTACCAAAGCTATTGCACATGATAGTATGGGAATTGATCCTGTATTTCCTAAGAAATGCCAAATTCGTAGAAATAAACAATTTGATGATAATTCCAGTGATGAGATGACACAATCTGTAGAAGAATGTTTCAGAGTTAATTATTTTCTTGTTCTAGTTGATATGACTATTACTCAACTGAAGAATAGGTTTTTACAATTGCAAACATTTGAATATGTTTTTGGATTCTTATATGATCCAAAAACATTACGAATATTAGATGATATCTGATTGAAAGAACGTTATGTTAATCTTGAAAAAGGCTATGAAACATGACAAATTTTCTGATGTTGATTCAAATGATTTGTTTTCAGAATTGCAAGTGTTACAAGTGACTTTGCCAGGAGAAATAGAGTCAGCCATTGAAATTCTAAAGTTTAAAAAACCTTTGGATTGTTTTCTTAATGTTTCAATTGCTTATAGGGTATTACTAACTATTCATATGACAGTGACATCTGCTGAAATAAGTTTTTCGAAGTTAAAATTGTTAAAAAATTACTTGCGGTAGACTATGACACAAGAAAGGTTGAATGGGTTGACAGTCATGTGCATCGAGAAGGATACGTTGGACACGCTTGATTTTAAACATTTGATTGAAGATTTTGCCTCTAAGAATACTAGAAGAATAATCTTTCAATGAATGATTGTATTCTCATATATATTTTGTTGTAGTTGAAGTTTTCATATATTTTGTTGTAGTCGAACTATTATATTTTATGCACCGGAAATACACTCTTTTGGATACAATTTGTAGTACTTTTTATTTATTTATTTGTACTTTATTTTTTATAAAGATAATATTTCGAAAAGGGTCTGGTTTTTATTTTTTTTTGCCAACTATCAAAATCTCATGAACGGGTCTGTCTCTACTACTCTCCCTCATTCCTATTTTACAGCTTTATTTTTTTTTATTAAACTCTGAAAGTTGAATTTTAAACATAATTATCATTTAGAGATTATCAAATACATCGTGTGCACGTGTACGAAACTTACCTTTATAAAGAGAGCTTACCACTTTAAAAGATCATGGTCAAAACACTATTTCATACGTTAGACAATTAGTTATATTAATTTGAATAAATCCTCTCTTAGATAGTTAGTTTGATTATGGTGATTGTGATAGCCAACAAGGACATATGTGTTAAAACAAAGTAACTTCATGTCTTTATATGTTTTTGTCCCTTTATTATCAACTTCATTAACTATTATTTATTTCGTAAGCACGTATGAAAAGAGCATACCCAACCAATATAAACATCAAGTATCAACCAATAATATGGTTTCTCTAATAAATCCTGGTGCCATCATTAGCTATTGTATGTAGTATGCAACAAACATGGATCGATCATATAAAAAGTAGTGCTAACACATACGATTAAGTGGTGAAAAAAAGAAGAGTAATGTTAGACAACTAGACAAAAATTGTCTACTATCTAAACAGAACCTTGTAGGATTGTACGTACAGTATAACTCTGTAATTTTTTAACTAAAATACACGATTTATGTCTAGTTATCTAACATATTTTGAAAAAAAACTACAACAAAGAGAGAGAGAGAGATATGATTACATGTCTTAGGAAGCTTCACATCAAGATCCGGACGAACCTTCCTCTCGGCAGTAATCGGTGCCTTCTCCGCCACAGTCGCCATTGCTTCCGTCGACGCCTTCTCATTTGGTGGTGCCTTTTCTCCCATTTCTGTCTCTCTCTCCCTCTCTTCTAGATTGATTTGTGAAATTAAGTTTGTATATTTTGATTTGTCTTTTACATGGAAGAAGATGAATAATTAATAACTAACTTACGAAGCTTTCGGTACAAACAAACGGACTTTGAGAGAGTTATGGATGGATGGATGCATGCATGCATGTAGACTTGCAAGCTTACTTGGTCATTTGTTAAATGTAAACGTGGGTTTATACACGTAAAAATCTGCTTACATGGTGCTAATTGGCTGCTACATCTGGCCAAATTAACCTTATTTTATTTTACACCCAGCAATTCAAACATATAAGGTTGTTATTGATTTTTTTATTAAATTAATTTAGAATATTTTCACTTAAACTTAATATGTTTTTTTTAAAAAATTTTAATCTTACTAACTATAAAACTTGTAAACTGTAAGACCCCAGCTTTTTATTAATAAAATTGAATTTCCTCTATTCTTTATCTTGAAATAATTAATAATGTGTTAATTTGATATAATGCTTTGGTTATGGGTGAAATGTACAAATTTTGCAAAATAAGCAAGTGGTTATAAAATATTCATTGTTGTCTGGGAATATTCGTTTGGTCGTGGAATATTCTTGTTATTGGGGAATATTAAATGCGACCGGCACAAACCATTTGTGGGCCACATAACGAAAAATCGATGGGATGAAGAAAAGCGACAAGTTTGAGTTTTTATAAATAAGCGTCGTAGTTATTCTGAATTAACATCTTTGTTGGAATACCGGTGGTTAAAGCACTGATGAATGGCTATGGTGCACAAGATAGCACGATGTGCACAATATTTTTGGATTATTGATTCTTACGTAAAAAAGCACTACTCAATATTTGTTACAGTAATTACTGTTCAATATTTTATTTTATTGATTCAATAATTGCTTCATTGATATTTTATATTATTGTTATTTTAATAATTGTCCCTGCACAGTATTTCCCATTATCAGATCAATAATTCATATTATTTGAATAATATTATTAGCTAGCATTATTTGCAATGTCTAAGAAAGTTCTGTCTAGGAAAAGGGTTTGGTCACCTAATTGTGCGCCAGTAAAGAGAAATCTTTATCGAAAAGTCCCCTTCTTTCCAGGGAACGACCTGATTGTCATTATTGTGATTCTGTAATATTATTTGCGAATAATTAATTATTGATTTATATTATAAGAAAATATTTATTTTATGTGAATATAAATGAAGGAATTAATGTTGAGGTGTTTATCAGTATTTTGTCAGAATAGAGGTATTAAAAATCGCCCATATGTCGATTTCGGTCATTTTATGTTTAGAATTTAGAAAATACTTTCTTCTACAAAGTTGTAGAGAATTAAATTTCCTATGGAATAGACATGAGATTCGTATTTTTCTGATAAAAGGCTATTTATTATGAATTATTGAAGTTTCAAAAATAAATATTTTTATTAAAAACATGGGCGGACCCCACTGTTGTCCTTTGTTGGTGAAATGTGCTGAAATTAAATTTCAAAAGTGGCGTGCTTGATTGGAAAAGATGAATTAGCCACCGGTAACAGGTTAAGTCTCCTTTGACGTTCTGACATTTGAATAATATTATTAGATAACATTATTGGCAATGTCTAAGCAAGTTCTGTCTAGGAAAGAGGTTTGGTCACGTAATTGCGCTCCAGTAAGGAGAAATCCTTATCGGAAAGTCCCCTTTTTTTCCTAGGAACGACCTGATTGTCATTATTGTGATTCTGTAATATTATTTGAGAATAATTAATTATTGATTTATATTATAAGAAAATATTTATTTTATGTGAATATAAATAAAGGAATTAATGTTGAGGTATTTTATCAAGTATTTTGTCATAATAGAGGCATTAAAAATCGTCCGTATGTGGATTTCGATCATTTTCTGTTTAGAATTTGGAAAAACTTTCTTCTACAAAGTTGTAGAGAATTGAGTTTCCTATAGAATAGACATGAGATTTGTATTTTTCTGATAAAAGGGCTATTTATTATGAATTATTGAAGTTTTGGAAATAAATATTTTTATTAAAAATATGGGCAGGCCCCACTCTTGTCCTTTGTTGGTGAAATGTGCTGAAATTGAATTTCAAAAGTGGCGTGCTTGATTAGAAAAGATGAATTAGCCACCGATAACAGGTTAAGTCTGCTTTGGTGTTCTAGTATTTTTCTATAAATAGGGTGCTTTAGTTAGAATTGAAAATCACACCAGAATCAGAAATTTTCTCTCTATAATATCGAGCGTATTTTTGTGAGTATTTAGATACTTTGAGAGTTTCTATTCAGTGCAAGTTTCCTTCAATATTATATCCGATATTCTAGTCAGAAGTACTGTTCTTTTGAGGTAATGGATGTTATTTTCTTTGTAAATGATGTTATTTCTTTCAATATCATTATACCAAAATATTGGTATGAATTTTACTGTAAAAATTTTACCTTTTCGTGTTGGGGTTACTATTCACGTATATGACATTATTCACTTATACGGCACAATTCACGAATACGACACTATTTACCGAAAAATAAAATTTTCTCTTCTTTGTCCAAGATGTCTATTATGGTTACTATCTTTGATTGTATCCATGTTTTGATCTTCATTCTTGAATTTTACTCCACTATGGTTTATTATGGAGTATTTTTGAACTTGGATTATCTAAAGTACGAATTCCTAATCTTTGTCCTTTTATCTCACTGGATTCGTTCTTTAAAATATTTTTCATCATCCTCAGTCTTTAATGGTGATACTTGATGAATACCTTTGGCCTGTAGTGCAAAGATGAATGATTACCTAATGAATATCTTTGGCTGTGGTGCAAAGATGAACATGCATGTGTTGAGATGAACATGACCAACTGGTGATACAAATGAATATCTTTGGCCCGTAGTGCAAAGATGAATATTTGATTTAAGATGTATATTGATTGATGTTACAGGGATAAAATATTGATGATGGACTTTTAAATTCATAGATGATAGAAGATTTAATTCTCTACTTTAACTCTTCTAATGAATTATTATTTTCGCTGTGAATATTGATCTAAAACTAGTTGTCCATTATATTTTATCTGATTTATTGAAGGCTAACGATAATTTGTTCTACATTATCTTAGTCATAATATTCTTTACTGGGCTAGTTGAGCTCACCCTTTTCCTTTTTGTTCCATTTTTCTTCTCAGGAGGCGAGAATATAGCGGGAACTAGTCGGGGTGTGGAGTGATGTTTCAAGTCGGTTGTTTTAGCAGTCCTCACTATTTTGTAAAATAGTGTATCAATAATTGTAATGAGGACTTATTTGAGTGTGGATATTGTCTAGAAGACAATATTTGTATTTAAACTCACAGTATATGTGTTTTGTACGACAATTATATTAATGAAGTTGTAGTTATTTCTATACCATATATTTGGCGACCCAAGATGGGTAATGTATACCTATTTTGGGGATGTCACATAAACTATCTAAAACTTAATACTCATTTTAAATTTATTGTTTCAAGATTTTTGATAAATTATTTTTGTGACGCCCCCAAATTCGGGTATCTTTCAACCTGACAGATGGTGTTACACGGTGCTATAGTTCACAAATACATTCAATAGAAATAACTCAAAAGAGTGAATATATATGTCTTCTATATATTCCAAAATAATATTCCCATTCCCAGGTTCTTTATAACCATTACATATGTTCTTTGTCATAATATCAAATAATTACAACATTCCTATTATACTATTACAAAGATGGCTTATTTGTCTGCCTTAGCCTTCCCTTTATCCTTACTGGATCCTTTAGGTCGTTCGGTCTTAGCTGCATTCATATGGTTCAAACAAGAGTGAGCATAACTAGCTCAGCAAGTATGACAATTTCATTTAAGCAACATACTTGAATCATATGAATCGTATATCTTCAATAACTGAATCAATAGTTCTGAAGTACTATAGATAAATCAAAATAGCACTTCTCTTTCCTTAAAAACATTTCACAATGAGCAACATTCGTTACACATAAATTTTAGTCCAAGACCTTGAGCATTTCATTCTTTCTTTGAAAAGGACAACCCGGTACCAAGTCCGTAATTTCGATATATATTACGAGCACGTCTAGGTGATCAGCCTATAGTACTCTATGTTGTACAACACTACTTCTTTAAACGTATTTACGTTTAAGTTTTGGCAACCTCACGTGCCTGTCATTTGACGACAAAACATTTGTTTACTAATACTTAGTCTTTCTTTGAAATCCATACCAAAACAGTTTGGCAAAAGATAGCAACTTTGATAGATTATAAGGAAATCTACAAAACACTTTAAGTCTAGCCGAAGGAATTGACTTCGACTTCATTATACATCAATCCATGCGTAAGATACATGAATCACAAAGCTTGTCCAGAATAAATATAGACAAGGGTTAGAACACTTGCCTTCATCGTCTTCTACAGATAATATACTTTTCCTTTTGAGTCTTTAAGGATTCTACAATACGTAATCACATAACATACCACATTAGGTCATAAACAATCACGTATGGTCACTAATGTATCTTACCCTTCTTCTCAATCTAATCATTTATTAGATTGTTTAACATTGGTTACGGTTTATCGTATTACTTTGTATTTAAATTCAAATAATCTTTCGTCAACCTTTAGTTGTAATTCTTAAGGTTATTATCATCATTAAGGATGTTACTTCAAGTTTATTAAGGTTATAATTCACTATGAATCAACTGACATTCTTTTACATTCATTGTTACTCATTACTGCCTTTTTCCTACTATCGGCATCATGGCTTGACGACCTTGATTTTAGTGAAACTTCAGCATTGAACGGCGCTCAAAGATACCTATGACTTGCCCTTGGCACTGCGGCGCCACACTCTATACTAATGGCCGCACTGCGGCACCACTTTTTCAGTGAGTGAGGGGGGTTAGGCACAGTGCATGGCACGACTTAATACTCTTGGGCGCGTCAGCACTGGTATGACCGCCACACTCTCAGAAAATTTCCCGATTTTTTCTACTACAATTCTATTCGGGCTTATAACTTGTTCATTATAAGTCCGAATTGGCCCGTTCAAAAGTCGTTAGCTCACATATCACATGAACTATGATTTCATTAGAAAATCTTATATTTTCGAATCTGTTAACATGGAATTCACCATTTAAGTTCTTTATTACGAATTCAATAAACGTTTGTGAACGTTCATAGCTCGTTTCTTCGTTCTAAGTCAGAATTTAACCATTTTCGAGTCCGCGACTCCAAAATGCAAACTTAGACTACTCACAATCGAAAACCAACATTTTCGAGTTCAATGGTGACTTTTAACTTCCATTCCAAGAATTTAACGATTTAGATGATTATCGTCTAATCTCATAAATTTTGCCATAACTTCGTTACTTTAGATTTTTACACCGTTCCAAATGGATTCATTCCATCATTCTAACATCCTAACCAAACATATTTCATATAATCCTATATACGATGGTTTTTAATTTTTCCATCAACAACAAAATTATAATTCTTCAATGTTCTTCATTATTTCATAACTTTTATGATTATGATTACATTTACACATGGTTTATTAAGGTTTAGATCCATTAATAACCATCCTTATACATATTATGATACATGCACCACCAATACTCACTTCTCTATCAAAACTATGATGAAGAGATGGAGATTAATGGTTAGAAATTCATTACCTTTGGTGTTCTAAACTTGGTTCTTCTTCTTTCTTCTTGAATTAAAAAAGTACTTCTCACTTTTCTCTCAATATAAGATGTTGGTGAAATTTGAACAAGGCAAAATAAACTAACAACTCTCTTATTTATAGGCTTGGCAAGGTTAGGGTCTAATAGTCAAAAAGCCATCCCACCTCCTTAACTTCCACCTCCTTACTATTCATATCTTGGGCATTACGTAACCTCCTTTGCTTGGCCACCAAGTGGCCAGCCATGACTCACTCATGGGGCCCACATAGGTTGTCCCATGGGTTTTTCTTACCCATTAAGCCATCGGTTCGAAGCACGGGTCCGGTTCTTGGTTTGGGCTTAGGTTTTAATAACTTTGGGCTTGCATTATCAATCATTGGGCTTTAACAAGTTTGCACTTGGGCTTGCCCAATTCATACACAAATCCTACAAGTCCATTACTATTTGCTTAAAGCTTTTAACGTATAGTCTATGTATTCTTCGCGTATACTAGTTCATATAATCGTTCATCATATACGTTATGTCATCCTTCGTATATACTTGTATAATACTTCATATCATACCTGTATTCATTGCTTCGTATAATACTTGCGTATCATACGATCATCATTTATTAAATCTTTACTTTCCTTAACATTCTCGAATTTAGTACGCATGCAAAAAACTGTGTTTATCATACTTGAATTATTATTACATAATCCATCCTTCCTTATTACTCTATCATTACGTATTTCTCGGAAGTTCAAAAATAATTCCCGAGCAGATATTGATGAATAGTGTTTTTCAAAAAAATTCTCGAAAAGCTTTTATTTTCGTCTTGGAAATTCAAACACTTTAATTCCTTCACGTAGCCAGAATACTACGATATTCCGATACTTTTAGGTTATAGAACAACCTTTATCTTGCTTACTCATTAATAATAACATATAATATAATTTTATTCATTATTTAATCAAATAAAATTATTTAACAATTAATCTGATTTTCTCGGTCGTTACATTCACCCCCCATTAAAAGGATTCTGTCCCCAGAATCTCGCTATAAATTAAAGAAATAATTGAGGGTAATTCTTTTTCATATTTTCTTCAAGTTCCCACATTGCTTCTTCGGCATTGTGGTTCTTCTATAACACTTTTATTGAATGTATAACTTTATTCCTCAGAACTTGCTCTTTTCTATCAACAATTTGAATTGGCATTTCTTCATACGTCAAGTCCTTCTCAATATGAAGAGGCTCATACTCTATTATATGCTTATAATCGGGATTATAAGGACGTAACACAGATACATGAAACATATTGTGCATTCGTTCTAAGTCTGGAGGTAATGCTATCATGTAAGCTACCTCTCCTACCCTTTTTAATACCTCAAAAGGTCCTATAAACCTTGGACTTAATTTTCCCTTCTTTCCAAAGCGTATATTTCCTTTCCAAAGAGATACATTTAGAAATACATACGAGCGTACTTCAAATTCTCTATTCACTCGATGCAAATCCACAAACTTCTTCTATCTATCTTGAGCTGCTACCAATCAAATTCATATCAGCTTAACTATATCTGCTGTTTACTGCACAAATTTAGGTCCTAGAATTCAGCGTTCTCCTACTTCATCCCAACACAATGGTGTTCTGCACTTCCTTCCGTATAAAGTTTCGTAAGGCGGCATACCTATGCTCGCATGATAACTGTTGTTATACGCAAACTCTACTAACGGTAGATAATCATCCCAACTACCTTTGAAATCCATAACGCAAGATCTCAGCATATCTGTAATGCCCGAGAAAATTGGATTTTTATGTGAATTAAATTTGTATTTGATTATTTGAATTAAATGAATTTAATTGATTATTTATGTGAATAAGTTGTATGAAGGTCATTCTATAACCTAGAATTTGCGGATGTGGTTAGGATTCTGGCTATGTGCTAGTATTAATTGTTATGAATTTCCAAGATGAAAGTAAAAGTTTTCTGAGAAATTTCTATAAAAACACTATTCATCCATTTCTGCTCGGGAATTAAGAATGAATTTCTAAGAAACGCATAATGATAGAATTCTAAGATGAGAAGGAATATCCAATAATATTTCAGTAATGGCAAATGAAGTTTTCACCTGCGGACTTAAAACCTAAGGGTTAGAGAAAATGAGTTCCGAGAATGAAATTATTACGTATAATGATTAGAGTTATTATACGTGAGAAATACGAGTATGATACTAGTTATTATACGAGTATATTATGAAGATTATTACAACGTATAATACGAATATCGTACGAAAAGTACACGAAGAGAATACGTGAGTTATACGAGTAGAATACGATTAGTTCTTAATGGACTCTTAGTAATTGGACTTTATCAAATCCAATTGGACTTGGATTATGTTAAGCCCAAAGTTTTGTACATAAAGCCCAAGTAATGTTAAAGCCCAATGTTAGGTTAAATCAAGCCTGATCCAAGAAACCGAACTGCGGATCGAGCCGATGGATCACCACATGGGTAAAACCCATGAGGGCAACCCATGTGGGACCCAAAAATGGCATGTGGGCCGGCCATATGGTGGGAAAGTAAATTTTTTTACTTGGTTGCAAAGTAATGAATAGTAAGGAGGTGGGACATTTGACCATTTTTCCCTCCAGTTGGTTTTTCTATATACGGAGGATAGCTTGGTTCATTTGGTTGTTTTACAAACTTTAACCAACTTATTTTGATAGATAGAAAACATGACTAACAAGTAATAATGCGAGTTTGAAGCAAAACATCCAAGTTTTAATCAAGAACGCGAAGAATGTTAAGGTAATAATTAGTAAAACCTTAGTCTTCAATCCTTTTATATTTATTTTTCGTAGAGAATCATGAATTGGTGGAGCATGTCTCTCCGAGAGTAATAAGGATGTCTATTAGTGAATTAAACATTGATAGGCCATGTATAAGTAGGAATCATAAGCGTTAAAGTTAGGTATGTGCATATTTCTTGGTTAGGTTATAGACAAAGAATCAATGGATTGGTTCCATTTGATTTGGCATATAAAACACGAGTAACAAAGTTATGGAGAAATTTATGAGATTAGGCGTTAAACATTGAAATCGTCGAATTTTCGGATTAGTAGTCAAAACTCGTAGTTTAATTCAGAAACCCTAGTTTTTGATGGCATAATATAGAACAACGTATTCAAGAATTACGGACTCAAGAACGGTCGAATTTCGACTTAGAACGAAGAAAATGAGTTATGAACGCTCACGAGCATTTAACGAACGCGTAATAGAATGTTAAATAGTGAATGCATTGATAACGGATTTAAAAACTTCTTTTATCCGGATGAAATCGATGTACATGGAATGTGTAAGAAAATAGCTTTTGAGTCCGGGAAGAATCATATTGGAAAATGTAAAAAAATTTCAAGGGCTCAAGGTAGGCGCCGCAGTGCCACCCTTAGCTTTATATGTCGTATGGCAAGTCACCGGGTAGATAAATTAGCTATTGGAGAATGGCGCCATGACTCCACTTTATATAAGAAGTCTCGCGTCATAGCCATAGAGATGAGGAGTTAATCTCTCGCTAGTTGGCGTAAATAACGCCATGATGAAGTACTAAGGGATGACGCCATGATCTTAGGTAATAGAAAAATGTTGACTAAGTTAGTTTTAATCCCAATTTATTGCAAACCAATGATGGGGCATGTATACACTTAATATACATGGTAAGACCATTCCTATATAGTATATATAGTGATGACTTTAAAAGATGAATGTCATTTTTAATAATTAAACGAAGAATGCGATGTATAAGGAAGTAAATTGTATTCAACGTTGGTAATTAACCAATAATGGATGAGTATTGGTTTAATGACGTAAGAACGTTAATAAGCCGTAATAGAAGATAGTTAAGTAAAAATGACTTCTATTAATGAAATAATTTCAATTAAGATATAGAACGACTACCTTTAAAGAATTTAAGAGTGTAGGTCCGCCGGAGTTCAAAGGAACTACGGACCCAATAGAGGCCCAAACATGGGTGAAGGAAATAGAGAAGGCGTTTGTTATTACAAACGTAGCAGAGGCGGAAAAGACTTCTTTTGCAACCTATATGATGAAAGGAGAAGCCAACTTCTAGTGGGAGGCTCACCAGGGTGGAGCTAGAACTGATGTTGTTACATGGCAACAGTTTAAGAAGGTTTTCTTTGAGAACTATTTTCCTAAAAGCATGCAGGGGAGAATGGAGATTAAGTTCTTGGAACTTAAACAAGGGGACATGACGGTTCCCCAATATGCAACCAAATTCAATAAATTGGCAAGGTTTTCTCCACACCAAGTGGACATTGAGGAGAGGAAGGCTCGTAGGTTTGAGCAAGGACTAAAACCCTGGCTCTATAGTAGAATTTCTATTTTTCAGTGCGCTTTATATGGGACCATTCTGGAGAAAGAAATCATCGCGGAGGGTGGTAGTGAGGCTTTGAGCCAATACCACAAGGAAATGAAGAATAAGAGCAAAGGAGAAGGAGGACCCAAGGTAGAGGGAACTAGTGGTAGTGGGAGTATGCCCTAGAGGAAGAATTTTAACTCCAGGAATACTGAAATGAAACAAGGGGATCCTAAACGTAGGATTGAAGCATGCAAGACATGCATGAAGACTCATATAGGAGTCTGTCTGAAAGGGAAGTCGGTTTGTTATAATTGTGGGCAGGAGGGTCATATATCACCCAATTGTCTTAATCCTAAGAAGAATCGAAGTACATTTTGTGTGTGGGTTGATGGACCACATGGTAAGAAATTGCCCAAAGAAGGGTCGAGGGTAGCAAGGTCTTTGGTAGTGGTAAGTTAGCCATTCTTTGGACCAACACCATCATCGGGTAGACCCACGGCCCATACTTTTAATATATTTGTCAAGATGTGGTTGCATCGAGATGTAATAGCGAGGTATCATTCCAGTCAATGAAATAAATGCTTATGTGTTATTTGACTCGGGTTCTACTTATTCTTTTCTAGTATGTGAATTTGCTAAGCGATTAAGTTTACTCTCGGAATGATTAGAGATACCTTTAGATGTTAAGGTAGCAAATGAAGAGATAATTCTCATTGAACACATTCATAGGAATTGCTGCGTAGATATTAGATGTAACAAGTTATCGGTAGATTTAGTACCGATAAGGTTGAGAGAATTCGATGTAATTCTCGGTATGGATTGGTTGATTAACCATAAAGCTATAATATATTGTCAAAGAAAAAGTGTGAACCTTCGACTTTCTAAGAAAACCAAGGTAGTGTTCTACAGTAGTAAATCACTGAGACGCTCTTGTTGTCTATTCATGACACAAGCTAGGAAAATGTTGAGGAAGGGGTGTATAGGGTACCTGTGCCATGTTGTGGATACCTAAAGAGTGGAAGCATCATTGGAGCATATACCTATAGTACAAGAGTTTGAGGATGTATTTCCAGATGAGTTACCAGGTCTTCCGCCAGATAGGGAGGTCAAATTTGTGATTGATTTGTTATCGGGTACGACACCAGTTTCTAAGGCACCATATAGGATGGCGCCGGTGGAGATGAAGGAGTTAATGGTTCAATTACAAGAACTATTAAATAGGAAGTACATTCAACCGAGTGTGTCTCCGTGGGGAGCAGCGGTATTGTTTGTAAAGAAGAAGGATGGGTCGTTAAGACTTTGTATCGACTATCGAGAGTTGAACAAGTTAATGATTAAGAATAAATACCCATTTCCCAGGATCGATGATCTATTTGATCAGTTAAAGGGGGAAAACTATTTTTCTAAGATAGATTTGTGTACGGGGTACCATCAGTTGAAAATAAGGAAGGAGGATGTACCTAAGACGGCGTTCAAAACTCGTTATGGTCATTACGAGTTTTTGGTTATGTCGTTTGGGTTGACTGATGCGCCAGCTGCATTCATGGATATGATGAACAGAGTGTTCAAATAGTATTTGGATAAGTTTGTCGTAGTGTTCATTGATGATATTCTAGTCTATTCTAAGACGCTAGAAGATCATGTTGAACATTTAAGGATAGTGTTGGAAACACTACGGAAGGAGAAGTTATATGCGAAATTCACTAAGTGTGAATTTTGGCTCGAAAAAGTCTGACTTTTAGGACATGTTATTGATAAAGATGTCATTTACGTGGATCCAAAGAAAGGTAGAAGCGGTTAATAATTGGGAACAATAAAGAAAAATGGCTGAGATTGAGTTTTACGGGGTTAGCGGGATACTGAAAAAGGTTCATTCAGGAATTTCTAAAATAGCTACTCTGTTGACGAATTTGATAAGGAAGTTAGTTAATTATGTGTGGAGTGAGAAGTGTGAGAATAGTTTTTAGGAACTAAAAAGGAGGTTAAGTGAGGCACCTGTATTATCTTTACCAGATGATACGGGGAATTTTGTAGTTTATAGCGATGCTTCACATAGAGGAATGGGTTGCGTTCTCATGCAGCATGGCAAGGTCATTGCGTATGTGTCACGCTAGTTGAAGGATTATGAGAAGGTCTATCCTACTCATGACCTAGAATTGGCAGATGTAGTTTTTGCCTTAAAAATATAGAGACATTATTTATACGGGGAGAAGCGTTAAATATACACAGTTCATAAAATTCTGAAGTATTCCTTCACACAAAAAGAGTTGAATATGAGGCAGAGAAGGTGGTTAGAGTTGATAAAAGATTACGACTGTGTTATCTTATATCATCCAGGAAAGGCAAATGTAGTAGCTGACGCATTAAGTAGGAAGGGTAGGGAAAAGCTATCAATGTTAACGACTCGAAATGAGTTAATAACGGAGATGGCAAGAATGGAGCTAGAAGTTAAATTACCAAATGACGCGGTAGAGATGTTATTCATAATGGCGACTCAACTAACCATAGTGTAACGAGTTAAAGAAGTACAAATAGGTAACGAGGAATGCGAACGAATGAAGAAGAGGATGGAGGATGAAGAGAAGACTAAGTATAACCTTGATAAAGAAGGATTACTTCATTTTGAAGGAAGAATTTGGGTTCCAGATAATTCTGAGTTAAAAGAAGAGATAATGAGTGAGGCCCATAGTTTGAGGTACTCGATACATCCAGGTAGTACTAAGATGTATCAAGACCTTCGATAGAACTTTTGGTGGCCAAACATGAAGAGAGAGAGAGATAGCAGAATATGTTAGTAAATGCTTAACTTGTTAGAAAGTTAAGGCTGAACACCAACGACCGAGTGGATTATTGCAATCACTAGAGATTCAAGAGTGGAAATGGGAGCATATCACAATGGACTTTGTGGTGGGACTTCCAATGATAAGGAAGGGATACGACACTATTTGGGTAATAGTGGATCCGTTGACAAAATTGGCTCACTTCTTACCACTAGGAGTTAGGTATAACCTAGAGCAATCGGCTAAACTTTATGTCAAAGAAATTATTTCAAGACATGGAGTACCTATTTCGATTGTGTCAGATCGTGATCCATGATTCACATCAAATTTTTGGAGAAGTTTATAAGAGCAACTGGGAATGTAGTTGAGGTTGAGTACAGTGTATCATCCTCAGACGGATGGAGAAAGTGAACGGATAATTCAAATGCTAGAAGATATGTTAAGATCTTGCGTTATGGATTTCAAGGGGTTGGGACGAACATCTGCCTTTGGTGGAATTCTCGTATAACAATAGTTTTCACGCTAGTATAGGCATGCCGCCTTATGAAGCGTTATATGGGAGGAAGTACATAACTCCCCTATGATGGGATGAAGTAGGTGAACGTCGGATGTTGGGACCTGAGATGGTACAACAGACGGCAGACATGGTAAAGTTAATACGTACTCGATTGGTAGCGGCTCAAGATAGACAAAAGAAATATGCAGATCCTCACCGGGAGAAGAGTGAGTTTGAGGTAGGGTCGTATGTCTTTCTGAAAGTATCGCCTTGGAAAGGGAAGATACGTTTTGGAAAAAAAGGAAGTTAAGTCCAAGGTTTATAGGACCTTTTGAAATTTTAAGAAGGGTAGGAGAGGTAGCTTAAGAAGTAGCTTTACCTCCAGATATGGAACGAATACACAATGTGTTTCACGTGTCTGTGTTGCGTCCTTAAAAACCGGACTACAAACACATAATAGAGTATGAGTCTATTTAGATAGAAAAAGACTTAACATATGAAGAACTTCTAATTCAGATTGTTGATAGGAAGGAACAAGTCTTGAGAAATAAGATAATACCTTCGGCGAAGGTGATTTGGAGGAACCACAATGTCAAAGAAGAAACGTGGGAACTCGAGAGTAAAATGAAGGAAAATTTTCCTCATTTGTTTATGTAATTATATCGAGATTACGGGGGATGAGAATCCTTATAAGGGGGAAAATGTAATGCTGAGAAAATCGATTTTATGTGAATTAAATTTTTATTTGATTATTTGAATTAAATGAATTTAATTGATTATTTATGTGAGTAAGATGTATGAAGGTCGTTGTATGACCTAGAATGTGTGGATGTGGTTAGGATTCTGGCTATGTGCTAAGATTAATTGTTCTGAATTCCCAAGACGAAAATAAAAGTTTTCCATGAAATTTCTGTAAAAACACTATTCATCCATTTCTGCTCGGGAATTAAGAATGAATTTCTGAGAAACGCATAATGATAGAATTCTAAGACGAGAAGGAATATCCAATAATATTTTAATAATGGAAAATGAAGTTTTCACCTGCGAACTTAAAACCTAAGGGTTAGGGAAAGTGAGTTTCGAGAATGAAATGATTACGTATAATGATTAGAGTTATTATACGTGAGAAATACAATTATGATACTAGTTATTATAAGAGTATAGTATGAAGATTATTACGACATATAATACGAATATCATACGAATAGTACACGAAGAGAATACGTGAGTTATACGAGTAGAATACGATTAGTTCTTAATGGACTCTTAGTAATTGGACTTTGTCAAATCCAATTGGACTTGGATTATGTTAAGCCCAAAGTTTTGTAAATAAATCCAAAGATTGAGTAATGTTAAAGCCCAATGTTAGGTTAAATCAAGCCCAAACCAAGAAATCAAACCGCGGAACGACCCGTTGGATCACCACATGGGTAAAATCCATGAGGGCAACCCATGTGGGACCCAAAAATGGCATGTGGGCCGGACACTTGGTGGCCAAGTAAAGCGTTTTAGTTGGTTTTAAAGTAATGAATAGTAAGGAGGTGGGACATTTGACCATTTTGCCCTCCACTTGGTTTTTCTATATAAGGAAGCTAGCTTGGTTCATTTGGTTGTTTTACAAACTTTTACCAACATATTTTGAGAGAGAAAAGAGCACTAACAAGTAATCAAGTGAGATTGAAGCAAAACATCCAAGTTTGAATCAAGAACGCGAAGAACGTTAAGGTAATAATTCGTAAAACCTTAGTCTTCGATCCTTTTATATTTATTTTTTTATAGAGAATCATGAATTGATGGAGCATGTCTCTTCTGGAGTAATAAGGATGGATATTAGTGAATTAAACATTGATAAGCTATGCATAAGTAGGAATCATAAGCGTTAAAGTAAGTTTAAATCGAAAAAACCATTGAACGTTGATTTGGTTGTTGATGGACAAATTGAAAACCATCATTTATAGGGTATGTGCATATTTCTTGGTTAGTTTATAGACAATGAATCAATGGATTAGTTCCATTTAATTTGGCGTATGAAACACGAGTAACAAAGTTATGGCAAAATTTATGAGATTAGGCGTTAAACGTTGAAATCGTACAATTTCTTAATTAGTAGTCAAAACTCACCATTTAATTCAAAAACCCTAATTTTCGATGGCGTAATGTAGAATAGCGTATTCAAGAGTCGTGGACTCAAGAACGGTCAAATTTTGGCATAGAACAAAGAAAACGGTTATGAACGCTCACGAGCGTTAAACGGACGCCTATTAGAACGTTAAATAGTGAATTCATTGATAATGAATTTAAAAACTACATTTATCTAGATAAAATCAAAGTACAGGGAATGTGTAAGAAAATGGCTTGTGAACGAGCCAATTCTGACTTAAAACGACTAAGTTATGAGTCCAGGAAGAATCGTATTGGAAAATGTAAAAAAAATTCAAGGGCTTAGGGTGGCAGCATTTCACCCCAAGCTTTATATGTCGCGCCGCAGGACCGGGTAGGGTAAATTAGCTCTTTTGGAGAATGGAAATATTGTCATTACACTTTTATATATAAGAAGTGGCAACTTGTAAAGAAGAGACGAGGAGTTAGCTACTATTAGTTAGATAGCCGCAATGACCTTTGGTAATAGAAAAATGTTGACTAAGTTAGTTTTAATCTCAATTTATTGCAAACCAATGATGGGGCATTTATACACTTAATATTTATGGTAAGACAATTCCTATATAGTATATATAGTGATGACTTTAAAAGATGAATGTCGTTTTTAGTAATTAAACGAAGAACACGATGTATAAGGAAGTAAATTGTATTCAACGTTGGTAATTAACCAATGATGGTGGAATATTAGTTTAATGACGTAAGAACGTTAATAAGCTATAATGGAAGATAGTTAAGTCAAAATAACTTCTATTAATGAAATAATTTTAATTAAGTTATAGAAGAGAAAGAAGTTGGTAAAAACAATGTGATTAGATTGTTTGGTAGCTAATTACAATGTACTATGTGAATATATCATTTAGAAACTGTAAAGATCAAGAACTGTTGAATAATTATTTGAAGACGCTTGAAGGCAAGTTTTCTTAACACTTGTCTAATCTTCGTGTTAGCCAAGTTTTCTGTGATTCATGTTCTGAGATGCATGAATTGTTTTACAAAAGAGTCAATGCCAGTTTTAACTCGGCTACACTAATATTAAGAGTTAGATTAATTTTTTTACAAGTCTTTCGATATAGTATTGTTAACGCTATCCTATACCAAGTATTTGGTACGGATTCAAGGTAAGCTTGAGTATGAATAAACAAATGTATTTTACATCGATTATTCGATGGGCACGTGAAGTTGCCAAAACTTAAATGTAAATATGTTTAACGATTGAGTGTTGATCAACATAGAGTACTATAAGCTGATTACCTAGAAGTGCTCACAAGATATATTGGACTTACAAACTTAGTGTTGGGTTGTCCTTTTTTAGAAATAAAAACCAAAAGGAGAATGTTCATGGTCTTTCGAACAACTCAGAATTCTTAAGTTATTATATATACTCTGGAATTGTTTTATGAAATGAAAAGTGTTATTTAATGTTTCATAGTACTTCATAGCTACTTGTTCAGTTATCGAAGAATAATCATATAATTCTCGACGTGATATTTGTATTATCTATTACTAGACTTCTTTGAGCTAGTTATGCTCACTTCTTGCTTGAATTATATGATTGCAAACTTAAAGTAGAAAAGGCGAGGATCCCGGTGAGGGATAAAGGCAAAGGTAAATGGATAAGTAGATTATCCTGTAATAGACTAGTATGTTTGTAAGAATCATATTATGATAAAAGAAGAATGTATCAGTTACAGAATCTGGGAAAGGATTTATTATTATTACAATAAGAATATAGTAAATACACTCATTTTGATGTTGTTTTGAATGGAATGAATGTATAGTGATGAGTACTGTGTAGCACCATATCTGTGGGTTGAAAGTACCTGGATTTTGGGGCGTCACAATATCTTCTAGCGTCTGAATTGTCCTTTCGCTCTGCCCATCAGTTTGTGGATGATACATTGTACTTAACTTCAACTGCGTTCCCATCTATTCTTGCAGACTTCTCCAAAAGTTTGATGTGAATCGTGGATCACGATCTGACACTATCGAAACTGGTACTCCATGTCTGGAAATAATTTACTTTAACATAAATTTTAGCTAACTGATCTAAGTTATACTTAACCCTTATTGGCAAAAAGTGAGCCGATTTCGTCAATCAGTCCACTATTACCCAAATAGCGTCATACCCTTTCTGTGTAATCGGAAGTCCCACCACAAAGTCCATCGTGATATGATCCCACTTCCACTCTGGAATCTCCAATGACTATAACAAGCCACTTGGTCATTGATGTTCGGCCTTAAACTTTTGACAAGTTAAGCACCTACTCGCGTATTTTATTATCTCTCTCTTCATGTTCAGCCACCAAAATATCTGTCGATGGTCTTGATACATCTTAGTACTATCATGATGAATCGAGTACCTCGAACTATGGGCTTCTTGTAACACTTCCTCATTTAATTCCGTCTCATTCGGAACCCAAATTCTTCCTTTAAATCTTAATAATCCCTCATTATCAAGACTATACTTTATATCTTTTTCATCATTGGCAGCTTCTTCATACGGTCACACTCATCATTTCAGAGTTGTACTTCCTTGACTCTCTCTACAATGGTAGATCAATTTACATTGTAAACAATCTTTGACCCGATTAAGCTAAGTAACTTCACCTCGACTCCATTCTAGCCATCTCTGTTATTAACTTTCGGTTTGAGTCGTTAACATAAACAACTTTTCCCGACCCTTCCTACTTAAGGCGTCGACCCTTTGCGTGCCTTTTTCTAGGTGATACAGGATATCGCAGTCGTAATCCTTTATCAATTCCATCTCCTTTATCTCATATTTAAATCCTTTTATGTGAAGATATATTTTAGACTCTTATAGTGCGTGTATATATCTCACATTTCTCTCCGTAAAGATAATGTCTCCATATCTTTAAAGCCAAACACTATCATGACGAGTTCGGATCATGAGTAGGATTAACTTTCTCATAATACTTTAACTGCCGTGATGCATACACAATGACTTTGCCATGGTGCATGAGCACGCAACCAAGTTCTCTCTGCGAAGCATCGCTATAAACTACAAAGTTTCCTGTATCATCGAGTAAAGATAATATATATGCTTCACTCAACCTTTTCTTTAGTTCTTAAAAACTGTCTTCACACTTCTCAGTCCACACGTAATTCACTGTCTTTCTTGTTAAATTAGTCAACGGAGTAGCTATCTTAGAAAAATCTTGGATAAATCTTCGATAGTATCCCGCGAACCCTAGGAAACTCCGTACCTCAGTCGATGTTTATGGTTGTTCCCAATTCATCACTGCTTCCACCTTCGTTGGGTCAACTGAAATTCCATCCCGGTTGATAACATGACCTAAAAATTGTACCCTCTCTAGCCAAAATTCACACTTAGTGAATTTTGCGTATAACTTTTCTTTCCTTAGTGTCTCCAACACTAACCTTAGGTGTTCAGCTTGATCTTCCGGAATCTTAGAATAGACTAGAATATCATCGATAAACACTACGACAAACTTGTCCAAATATTGTTCGAACATTCTGTTCATTATATCCATAAATGTAATTGGTGCATTTGTCAACCCAAATGACATCACCAAAAACTCGTAATTGCCGTAACAAATTCTGAATTTTGTCTTAGGTACATCCTCCTTTCTAACCTTTAACTGATGATACCCCGTTCGCAAATCTATCTTAGAAAAATACTTTGCCCCTTTCAACTGATCAAAGAGATCATCGATCCTGGGCAATGGGTATTTATTTTTTATCATTAACTTGTTCAACTCTCGGTAGTCGATACAAAGTCTCAATGATCCGTCCTTCTTCTTCATAAACAGTACCGGTGCTCCCCACGGTGAAACACTCGGTTGAATGTATTTTCTACCCAAAAGTTCTTGTAACTGAACCATCAACTCCTTCATCTCTACTGGTGACATACGATATGGCGCTCTTAAAACTGGTGTCGCTCCTAGCACAATATCTATTACAAATTTGATCTCCCTATCTGGTGGAAGACCTGGTAATTTGTTTGGAAATACATCCACAAATTCTTTAACTATAGGTATTTGTTCCATTATTTCTCCCACTCTCTAGGTATCAACAACATGACACAAATAACCTACACATCCCTTCCTCAATAATTTCCTAGTTTGTGTTATAGTAAGACAACACGAACGTCCCAGTGATTTATTTCTATAAAACACTACATGAGGTTGTCTCAACGTTCTAATGTTTACACATTTCTTTTGGAAATCTATAATGGCACCATGGTTAAACAACCAATCCATCCCGAGAATCATATCGAATTCTCCAAACTTTATCAGCATCAAATCTACCGATAATTTATACCCTCGTATTTCTATACAACAATGCCTATGAATGTTGAAATTTATCTAGGCACACTTAGAAGGGGGGATTGAATAAGTGTGGAAGCAATCTATGACCAATTTTTAAACTTTAAATTAAACTATTAATTTCAGGCAACTATAATGAATGAAATCAGCTTACTAAATTAATATAGCCTATTGAATTGACTAATTATTTTAAGAAAATATCCTGCTGAATTTAGAACTTAAATAAAATACTTGGTGTTAAAGAATTATCTTAATATAATGCAAGTGTTCAAATTTTAATTATTAAGATAATTAAAATGGCTTATGTGATTTTAAAGTAAAACAAATAATAAAATCAACACCAAGATTTTTAAGTGGTTCAGTTATTACCCTCTATAATAATAGCCTAGTCCACGTCCAATACCAACTAGTATTGGAGACTCACTTTATTTATTTCTTTATAAATAAACACAGATTACAAAACAGATTCTTACAAAAATTAATTAACAATTAATTTCTCTTGAGCTTTCTTGCTCCTTGTGCACCTATGCACTCTTCAAGCACCTTTGCTTCCTTGAACCTGTTTGAAAACCTTTTCTCTAATCCACTAGGATTAACACCTTTTGTGACGCCCCCAAAATAGGTATACATCACCTATTCTGAGTCGCCAAATACATGGTACAAAATACAAATACAAATACAATCTTAATTATACAACAAGAGCTGTGAGTTTTAATACAAATATTGTCTTCTAGACAATATCCACTCTCAGAATAAGTCCTCATTACATTTATTATTACACTATTTTATAGAATAGTGAGGACTACTAAGGCACCATCTCAGGCCGTCACTGTGACGCCCCCAAATCCGGGTCTCTTCCAACCCGACAGATGGTGCTACACGGTACTACCATTCATTCATTCATTCAATTGAAAAGTCTCAAAAGGACTAATATAACTCCTATATATCCAAAATAATATTACATTTCTCAGGTTCTTTGTAACCCATTCGTTTGTTCTTGTCATAATATCATATATATTACAATCGTTCACCTATACTATTACATAAGTAATCTAAGGGTTCGTCTTCGCCTTGCCCTTTTCCTTGCCGGAGCCTTCGGTCCGCTCGATCTTGGTTGTGTTCATATGGTTCAAGCAAGCGTGAGCATGACTAGCTCAGCAAGTACTATAATTCTAATAAAAAACATGCTTGAAACATAGAACTCATATATCTTCTGTAACTGAACAATAGTTACAAAGTACTATTGATAAATCAAAATAGCACTTCTTTTCCTTCAAAACGTTTTCCAACAACAATATTCAATAGAATATCAATTAAGGCTCGAGAACTATGAGCGGTTCATAATTTCCTTTGAAAAGGACAACTGGTACTAAGTCAAAGTAAGTCAAAAGCATAGCTTACGAGCATACGGGTGATCGGCCCATAGTACTCTATGTTGATCAACACTACATCACATTAAGCGTATATATACGTTTAAGTTGTGGCAACCTCACATGCACAGCCGTTAAATGACAAAAATATTTTAGCATACTCGGTCTTGATTGAAAACCACACCAATATAGCTCAGTAAACATTAATCATGCTTGTGATTCAAAATACAAGTCTAGCAAGAAAAGAATTGTCTTTGACTTCATCATTCAAGACTTCATATGAAAAGAATACATGAATTACAAAGCTCATCGGTGAAGCTGGAACAAGGGTTAGAATACTTGCCTTTGATACGCTTCTTGATTAAACACGTACACTTTAAGTCTTTACAATTCTACAATACATAATCATATAACATACCACATTAGGTCTTATATAATCAAGTGTGTTTACTATTATATCTTACCCTTCATCTCAATGTAAATCCTGACTTAGATCTGTTATTAGGGTTTCCAGCTTTCATTACGTCGTTCACATTCCGTTCATCTTCGATTGATTATTAACTCTTAATTAACATGCATTAGTGTCTTACAAGTACCTTACAATGGTATGATTACATCTTAGTTCACTACTATCAAGTTCCCTTTCATTCTACACTTGAAAACATTCTTTACTATCAAACCTCTTGAATGGCGCGCTTGCAGTGCCAACATTAACTCTCTGCATCTCGGCGTCATGGCCATGAGTTAGCGATATCTTTCGAGTTCAAGCCTCGTCTTTATGGCGTGGGCTTTAAAGAGGCGTGAGTCGCGCTTGCATAGTGAGACTCATGCCCTCGAGACAATTGTGCAGTTTTTAAAAATTCTATGAACTTCCTGGACGCATAACTTCTTCTTTATAAGTCCGGATTGGTCCGTTCAAAAGCCTAGGGTTCACAAATTTCATACACTATGCATTCATGCATGAATTTTTCTATTTGACTTCGTTTGCTAAAATTTCACCTATGAGTTCATTTTTAAGCGAAAATGATAGCGTCAAGTGAAGCGTTCAACTTTCGTTTCTTCATTCTAAGTCGAGAATTCGGTCATTTTAGTCTGCTGACTCTATAATGACAACTATGACTTGTCTCCATCGAAAACCAACGTTTCCAACTTCAAACACAAAATCGACTTCCATTAAAGAGAATTTCACGAATTCGATGATAATCGATCAATCGTGTGAATTAAAAGCAAAACTACATTCTTAATGATTCTAAATGGATTTCAATCAACATATGATCATTACAAGTTACTTATTAAACCAACTTATAATCAAAGTAGGTTTTGACTCATTCTCATAAGTCATTAACTTATTCAACTTATGAACTAAAAATCTTCATGCTCATGACTTATTAATAACTTAAGTCCACTAATCAATGTTCTCATACTATAATCAACATACTAAAAATCATATGACAACATATGATAAGTTCTTCATGGTTCTAGCAACTTATTAATGTTCAAGTTGCTTATCCAAATTATTCGGCTTAAGTTCATTCCTTATTAACTTATTACATGATCTTAGCATACATGTTCATTAACTATACTTCTATTATCATCCTATTATAATAAAGAAGAAAGAATATTGAACACAAGATCAATACCTTTGAAGTCTAACTTCTTCTTTTTGGAAATCTAACAAAAGAAGCTTTGGCTTAAAAGTGCTTATTTGCTCTACCAAATAAGTAGCATATACTTGAGAGGAAAATGTTTGGATGAAATTAAAACAACCAACAAAATGAATTGTGGCTCTTGTATTTATAGGCATCCAAAAGCTAGGGCATTTTAGACATTAAACTACCCACCTCCTCATTCCACCTCCTCATTTCCACCTCCTCAATCATCCACCTCCTTACTATTCCTTGTGTGCTCATCACTTCACTTGATCACCACACATAATTCTCATTTTTCAAGAGAAAAGGTGAAAGAAAGGGTGAGCTCACTACTAGCCCGATGAAATATTATGACTAAGATAATGCGAAGATAATCGAAATAAATTATCATTAGTCTTCAACAATATTAAAGCGATAAAATATAATAGACATCAAGTTTAGCTGCTTGGTGAACAAGCAATCCATTAAAAAAAGTCAAGTAGAGAATAAAATCTACTATCTTTTATGATTTAAAGGTTTTTCATCACTTTTATCATTGGGACTCGACAATAAATAATCCACATCATCATCACTTTTCTGACCGAGGATATTCATTAGTATCACGACCACAAATTATCCATGCACTACGGGCGAGGATATTCGTGTATTCATCAATGGTCATGATCATGCCAACAAGCTATCCATCGATACTCTACGGGCCGATGAGGACTTTTACCACATCATTTGTAACATTACGGTCATGATTTATGCAGAATAATCCACAGTCATAATCATACCAAGTCCATCATACTACTGAGGCCACAGATGACTTTCAAAAAAATATAAACATGAGGATGATGACAATGATATAAGAATTCAATAAAACAAGTTCAAGAATTAATTTATTCGAGGAACTAATAACGTCAAATTGTCGACATGATACTTCTTTGTAGAGTAAAATTCAAGAATGCTCGGAAGAATATTTCCATGAAAAGATCTTTGGATGAGCGCAAATATCGAGGATATTCCACTAATTTCATGGAGTATAGAAGTCAAAACTTTAACCAATTTGAGTATAATAAAGAATGGAATAACAAAAGAAATCACCATGCATGCGGTACTTGCGCATAGGCGAGTTATTCAACAGAATAATAAATAACGGAACGGTCGGTGAAATTACATGCAAGCAAGGATATTCAACAGAATAATAAAGAATGGAATAACAACGAAATCACCATGCATGCGGTGCTTTGAGCGGCGAGGTTATTCAATAGAATAATAAATAACGGAACCGGTCGAGTAAAATTACGCGCAAGCAGGATGTTCAGCGAGAATAATAAAAGCGGAACGGGTCGGCGTAAAAGCGCCTGACAGGATATTCAGCGAGAATAATAAAAAAGCGGAACCGGTCGGGTCGGCGTAAAATGCATAGACGAGGATATTCAACAGAATAATAAAGAATGGAATAACGAGAAGAATTTCACCAAGTATAGGGTAGCTCAGCGTATCTGAGTTATTCAACGAGAATAATAAAGAATGGAATATGAAGTTCTCTTCATGAATATAAAAGAAATAATACCCCTTACCTTAGAAAAAAAAAACTTGGATATAGGAGTAGTGAAGTAGCGAGAATACTTTTCTTCTTTCTCTCTATATTTTTTCTCTCTCTAGAGTTTCGGTGAATTAAGTAAGAAATAATGAAGGAATGAGCTTCTATTTATAGAAGAATGGGAATAGTAAATAATGAATAGTAACTAATTCATGAAGCGGTCGAGTTGATTTACTTTTAATCGGACGGTCCATATTTAAAAGCAAAATCTTTTAAATAAAATATAATATATTCTATTTATAATCTAATAAAGCGAATAACTTTATAAAAGTATTACATATTTTTTATATAAAAAGATTTTACTATGCTGAAAATACTATCACGAGCACTATATATATATATATATACACTATATATACTATGCATAATAAAATATAATATATTCTAATTATTGTCTAATAAAATAGATAACTTTATAAAAGTATTACATTTTTATATAAAAGATTTTTACTATTAGCCTAATAAAGCGAATAACTTTATAAAAAAGTATTATTTTTTATATAAAAAGCTTTTACATTTTATTACATTAATAATACTAATAAAACAAAACTTTCATCATCATTATTATTATTCACACTATTATTAATCGACCGAGGTCGTTCCCGGGGAAGAGGGGCTTTCGATATAAGATTTCTCCCTATTGGCGCATGATTAGGTGACCAAACCTCTCTTGGCGAGAACTTCTAGACATCGTTAATATTGCAAATAATAATATTAATAACTCTGTCATCTCAATTATTGATTTAATAATATATAAAATATCAAATAATAATTGAATAAAATTGAACAAATGACTTCTCACGTAAGCATCGATAACAATCTGGGTATGCTCTTATGCAACCACAGCGTATTCTTGTACTTTTACTACAAGAGTAGTTTCAGCGATATTAACGGTAAAACTTCGCCGTTATTTTCAATAAAAAAATATTTTTGTCGTTTTCTCGATCAAGCAATAATTACATTGTGGGGTCCACTGATGATTGTGTCGTAAATACGAATATTCCTGTTAAAATGAATATTCCCGACCAATCGAATATTATATAACAACTTGCGTACTTTGCAAAATTTATAAATATTACCCACAACTATAACATTATATCAAATTTATTCCATAATATTCAAAAATGATATTTATAGAAAATTCATTTTATTCATAAAAGTTGGGGTCTTACAATCTCCCCTTCTTATGAAATTTTGCCCTCGAAATTAGAATTGCGTACACGGTATGTCGAAGAGGTAAGGATACCTTGATTTCATTTGATTCTAACTCCCGGGTCATTTCCTCAACATCGTGGTTCCTCCATAAAACTTTGACTTGAGGTATAATCTTGGGCGTAGAATATGTTCCTTCTTATCAAGATTTGAGCAGGGAACCTCTTCATACGTTAAATCTTCCGCTATTTAAATCGGTTCTAACTTCGATAATGTGGTTTGGGTCTTTCACATATTTACGTAACATGGATATATGAAAAGCGTTATGAACACGAGACATACTTGGCGGTAAAAGCAAGTCATATAGGCTACGAGTCCTACTCGATCGAGGATTAAAAATGGGCCGATGAATCGAGGATTGAGCTTTCCTCTCTTTCCAAATCTCGTAACTCCTTTCCATGGAGCAACACGTAACAACACATGATCTCGATATCGAATTCCCCGTCCTTTCGATGAAGATCGGCATAACTCTTTTATCGATCTTGTGAGGTTTTTTATCGTTTCGGATCGTTTGAATCTTTTTCGTAGTCATACGTACCAACTCTCGGTCCCAACAACGTTGCTTCACCCACCTCATCCCGACATCTTTGGAGAGCGACACTTTCTTCCATCTAGCGCCTCGAATGGAGCCATGCGATACTTGCTTGATAAGCTGTTGTTGTTGTAGGAAAACTCCACGATGGTAAGAACTTGTCCCAACTTCCCTTGAAAGTCGAGGACACGAGTCTTAATAAATCTTCAAGAGTTTGAATAGTCTCTCTACGATTGTCCGTCCGTTTGAGGATGATATGCGAACTAAATCGTAAATCCGTGCCCATAGCTTTTTGCAAACTAACCCAAAATCGTGAAGTGAATCTTGGGTCTCGATCGGAAACTATGGATCTTGGCATACCATGCAATCTTACAACCTCGTTTATGTACATCTGAGCAAGGCGTTCAAGTGTATAAGTTTCTCGTATAGGTAAGAAATGAAGCGAGACTTGGTCAATCTATCAACAATGACCCAAATTGCATCTATGCCTTGAGAAACCTTGGGAAGACCGATGCTTGAAATCCATGGTAATGTGCTCCCACTTCCATTCTGGAATTTCAAGTGGTTCTGATGGACCTATTTTGGTACTTGATGCTCTGCCTTGACTCGTTGACAAGTTAAACACCTTGAGATAAACAGCGTTATCTCTCTCTTCATATTGCCCCACCAAAATGTATGTCGAAGATCATGATACATTTTGGTACTCCCAGGATGGATTGCAAACGGTGTGTTGTGCGCCTCCATCATGATTTTATACTTTAAATCAGGGTCGTTAGGAACACAAAGTCTGGAGTTGACTCGAAGTATTCCTTCTTCATCGATTCTTGCTTCTGGCATAGCACCTTCTTGTACTTTCTTCCTCATATGCATCAAGCTCAGTGCATAGCTTGGCGACTTTAACTTTATCGATTAAAAGTCGGTTCTACTCGTATATTCGCCATCATCACGTGGGTCACAGAGTCTTTATCTCTATCTCCATCCTTTGCAAGTCATACAAAATGGGCCTTTGCGTTGACAATATCGCTTTCGTGCCGCATATGATCTTCTACTCGATCGTCGGCTACCACGTTTACTTTTCGAGGATGGTATTGGATGGTATGATCATAATCTTTCAGCAGATTCAAGCCAGCGTCGTTTGTCGCATGTTGAGTTCCTTTTGAGTGAAGAAATATTTGAGGCTTTTATGATCAGTAAAGATCTCCACTTTCTCCCCATACAAGTAATGCCTCCAAATCTTTAGTGCAAAAAAAACATTGCTTGCCAACTCTAGATCATGAGTAGGATAATTCCTCTCATATTCTTTGAGTTGTCGAGAGGCATAGGCTATGACTTTCCCATGTTGCATGAGAACACATCTAACCCTTTGCACGAAGCATCCTTTGTAGATGACAAATCCCTCAGAGGCGGATGGTATTGTCGAGCAGTCTTTGAAATGAGTCTTCTCTTGAGTTCTTGAAAACTCTTCTCACATTCCTCGTTTCAACCGAATTTTGTATCTTTTAAAGTTAAATTTGAGTTAAGGGAGTAGCGATTAGAGAAAACCCTTCTACGAATCTCGATAATAACCTTGACTAAGAGAAAGCTTCGTACTTGATCCTTGATTTAGGTTGCTCCCGACTTTGAATAGCTTCAATCTTTCTTTGGGTGACAGATATTCCATGACTTGATACCACGTGCCCAAGGAATGCTACTTCCTCAAGCGAACTCGCATTTCTTCAACTTGGCATAAAGCTTATATTCACGAAGCTTTTGGAGTATCGACCTCAAGTGTTGCTCATGATCTTCACGGCTTTTGGAATAAATAAGGATGTCATCAATAAAGGCGACCACAAAGTGATCAAATATTCCTTGAATACTCGGTTCATCATATCCATGAAGGCGGCGGAGCATTAGTCGATCAAAAGACATGACTAGGAATTCATAATGCCGTCTTAGGAGTTACGAAAAGCCGTCTTTGGAATGTCATCGGTTCTAATCTTCAATTGGTGATATCGGAGCGAAGATCAATCTTTGAAAAGAATTTGGCGCCTTGCAATTTGGTCAAGCAGGTCATCAATACGTGGCAATGGGTACCTATTTTTGATGGTGACATGATTGACTCCAGATAATCAATACAAAATCGCATACTCCCATCTTTCTTCTTCACGAATAGAGCAGGAGCACCCCGAGGAGAAGTACTAGGACGAATAAAGCCGATGTCTAACAATTCCTGCGGTTGGGTCTTTAACTCACGAAGTTCAATAGGAGCCATTCGATATGGGGCTTTGGAAATGGGTTTTGTCACAGGGTTGAGGTCGATACAAAATTCAATTTCACGCTCTGAGGGGGTAGGCGGGGAAGTTCTTGAGGGAATCGTCGGAAATTCATTAACAATAGAAATATCATTCAAAAGCGGCGTATTTTTGTTTAGATCCGTGACATGAGCTAAGAAAGCTTGACATCCATTTTTCAATAAGCGAATAGCTTTATGGCTTGAGATAGCGATGATTGATTTTAATGGTTTGGTTGCTTGAATTAGCATAATAGGTTGATTAGGAATATGAAAGCTAACAACCTTACGAAAACAATCAATTTTTGCATGATGAGTAGTTAACCAATCAATCCCTAGAATTACATCAAATGCAAGTATTTTCAATGAAATAAGATCGACGAGGTAATGTGAGGTGCGATTTGAACAAACAAGACTTATAAGCGAGTGGATGTAATGAAGGTTTCTCCCAGCGGAGTTTCAACGAGATAAGTCAAAGTCTAATTTCTCAGGAGTCAAATTTAAGCGTTGGCGCAAGTAGGAGAAATAAAAGAATGGGTAGAACCGGTATCAAATAAGGTATATACTTCGCTAGAGTTTATGATAAGCTTACCAGTGTGATGACCTCGTTCGGGTTCCTTGCTTTACGGGAGGTCACGACAAAAGCGCTCTCCCTTGCACTCTTGGCTTTGACTTTTACGGGGCGTCCTTTGGTGCCTCCATCCTATTTGAACTTGTCTTGGTGAGCGACAAAATCGGGCTAGGTGACCTTCTCTTCCACAATTATAACATGCTTTGGATGGCATCGCGCGAGTTTGGTGATGTGTCCCTCTCTCTCCGCATTTGAAGCATATGATAGGTGGTGTTCTCCTTCCTTAACAGCGGGTCTTTGGTCTTTGGCGTCTTTCCATCATTGTTGAATCTCCTCTTCTTGAAATGTCCATTCTTATTGTTTTGGCCATGATTACCATAGAAGTGGTTACCATTTACGGCATGTTGATTCCCTCACGCTTATTGTCATAGCCCGATGGTTATTATCACTTTAGTATTATCATTTTTTAAATTTGCTCTCTTTTGGTTGGGTTGACTCATTATCGCGCTCAATAATTTGAGCCCTATTAACAACATCGAATACAAACACGGTTTATGAGAGATAAGATATTGGCGTATCTCGGGTTTCAAACCTCTTAGAAACATTAGCGTCATTCTCTCCTCATTATCAACCAAATGGGGATATAAGCCGGGACAACTTCGGCAAACTTGGCCCGTCTTTGCGACACGGTCATGTTGTTTTTTGCTCGACTTGATGAACTCTACCTCTTTCATGTGATGAAACTTTTGGGGGAAAGTACTTGTCGTTGAGCGATTCTTGGAACTTCTCCCAAGTCATCTTGATGCGGCGGGTTGAGTCGCTTTTCTGATTCCCACCGATGTCTGCCTCTGCCCTGCATAACATGAAGGTGGCAAAGGAAACTTTTGCTCCTCGGAGCATCCCAAGACATCAAATATCTTGTTGATCTGCTTTATCACGTCTCGCCTTAAGTGGTTTTGGCTCTCTCAAAAAACTCGGTGGTCCAGTTCCTTGAAGCTGCTTGGCGGTGGTGACCGTCAAGAGTTGCCGGTGTTTCCACTGCATTTTTGGGCGGGGGCCGCTCTTTTTGATGTTGCATGAATTGCATAAAGCCTCTGAACATTCCATCGTTCATCATTTGGTCGGTGTTGTTGTTTGCACGAGGATTTGTCGCCTTCTGATGCACATTATCACGATTATTGATGTGGAGACTCAGCGGTCTCTGTGCTCCATTGATATTCTCAACATTCTCGGATGCCATTTTAAAATCTTGCCACAAAACAAGGGTTAATTAACATATCACATATTATCCTATACTACGTGAGCCAATTAAATATCAAATAAACTTAGGTAGGTCATACTAGCGAAAGAATTCCCGTCTCTCCCCTCTAGTTCTTGTCTCACATCTCGGCCGGGGATCATATCCTAAGCTTTGATACCAAGTTGTGGCGCCCCCAAAATAGGTATACATCACCTATTACGAGTGCCAAATACATAGTGCGAGAATACAAATACAATCTTTAATATACAACAAAATTTGTGAGTTTTAATACAAATATTGTCTTCTAGACAATATCCACTCTCGAGAATAAGTCCTCATTACATTTATTATCACACTATTTTATAGAATAGTGAGGGACTACTAATACTATCATCTCGGGACCATCACTCTGGTTTCCCAGAGCTAGTCCGGCTACGTTCTCATTTCACGAAGAAACGGTGAAAGAAAGGGTGAGCTCAACTAGCCCGATAAGAAATATTATGACTAAGATAATGCGAGAATAAATTATCATTAGTCTTCAACAATGTTAAGCGATAAAATATAATAGACATCAAGTTTAAGCTGCGGTGAACAAGCAATCCATTAAAAAGTCAAGTAGAGAATAAAATCTACTATCTTTTATGATTTAAAGGTTTTCATCACTTTTATCATTTGGGACTCGACAATAAATAATCCACATCATCCATCACCTTTCACTACGACCCGAGGATATTCATTAGTATCACGACCACAAATTATCCATGCACTACGGGCCGAGGATATTCGTGTATTCATCAATGGTCATGATCATGCCAACAAGCTGTCCATCGATGCACTACGGGCGATGAGGACTTTTACCACATCATTTGTAACATTACGGTCATGATTACTTAGAATAATCCTGGTCATAATCATACCAAGTCCATCTATATACTACGAGGCCACGAGATGACTTTCAAAAAAATATAAACATGAGGATGATGACAATGATATAAGAATTCAATAAAACAAGTTCAAGAATTAATTTATTAGGAACTAATAACGTCAAATTGTCGACATGATACTTCTTTTTGTAGAGTAAAATTCAAGAATGCTCGGAAGAATATTTCCATGAAAAGATCTTTGGATGAAGCGCAAATATCAAGGATATTCCACTAATTTCATGGAGTATAGAAGTCAAAACTTTAACCAATTTGAGTATAATAAAGAATGGAATAACAAAAGAAATCACCATGCATGCGGTACTTCGCATAGGCGAGGTTATTCAACGAGAATAATAAATAACGGAACGGTCGAGGCAAAATTATATGCAAGCGGGATATTCAACGAGAATAATAAAGAATGGAATAACAAGAAAAATCACCATGCATGCGGTACTTAGCATAGGCGAGGTTATTCAACAGAATATAAATAACGGAACGAAGGCGAAAAAATGCCTTGAGCGAGGATGTTCCAACGAGAATAATAAAAATGGAAACGAAGGTCGGCGTAAAAAAAGCGCCTGAACGAGGATATTCAACAGAATAATAATAAAAAAAGCGGAACCGGTCGGCGTAAAAGCATATGCGACGAGGATATTCAACGAGAATAATAAAGAATGGAATAACGAGAAGAATTTCACCAAGTATAGGGTAGCCAGCGTATCTGAGTTATTCAACAGAATAATAAAGAATGGAATAATGAAGTTCTCTTCATGAATATGAAAAGAAATAATACCCTTACTTAGTAAAAAAAACTTGGATATAGGAGTAGTGAAGTAGCGAGAATACTTTTCTTCTTTCTCTCTATAGTTTCTCTCTCTAGAGAGTTTCGGTGAATTAAGTAAGAAATAATGAAGGAATGAGCTTCTATTTATAGAAGAATGGATTTGAATAGTAACTAATTCATGAGCGGTCGAGATTGATTTACTTTTAATCAGACGGTCCATATTTAAAGCAAAATCTTTTAAATAAAATATAATATATTCTATTTATAATCTAATAAAGCGAATAACTTTATAAAAGTATTACATTTTATATAAAAAGATTTTACTATACAAAACACTACTTACTATATGCAACTTTAATAGCACTATGCAAATACTATGCATAATAAAATATAATATATTCTAATTATTGTCTAATAAAGCAGATAACTTTATAAAAGTATTACATTTTTATATAAAAAGATTTTACTATTAGCCTAATAAAGCGAATAACTTTATAAAAGTATTACATTTTATATAAAAAGCTTTTTACATTTTTATTACATTAATAATACTAATAAAACAAAACTTCATCATCATTATTATTATTCACACTATTAATCGACCGAAGTCGTTTCGAGGAAGAGGGGCTTTCGATAAGGATTTCTCCTATTGGTAGCGCATGATTAGGTGACCGAACCTCTCCTTGGCGAGAACTTCTAGACATCGTTAATATTGCAAATAATAATATTAATAACTCTATCATCTCAATTATTGATTTAATAATATATAAAATATAAACAATAATTGAATAAAAGCTGAATGACTTCTCACGTAAGCATCGATAATCAATACTGAGTGTGCTTCTTATGCAACCACAGCGTATTCTTTGTACTTTTACTCTGAGTAGTTCAGCGGTATTAACGGTAAAACTTTGTCGTTATTTTCAATAAAAAATATTTTTTGTCGTTTTTCTCAATCAGGCAATAATTACATTGTGGGGTCCACCGATGATTTGTGTCGTCGTACGAATATTCCTGTTAAAGCGAATATTTCCAGAGCAATCGAATATTATATAACAACTTGCGTACTTTGCAAAATTTATAAATATTACCCACAACTATAACATTATATCAAATTTATTCCATAATATTCAAAAATGATATTTATAGAAAATTCATTTTTATTCATAAAAGTTGAGGGTCTTACAAAATATTATTGTTAATATCAAAATAACATTTTACAAATGATTATTCGTTATAATCATGACCGTAATGTTACAAATGATGTGGTAAAATTCATCATTGGCCCGTAGTGCATTGATGGACAGTTGTTGGCATGATCATGACCATTGATGAATACACGAATGTCCTTGGCCGTAGTGCATGGATAATTTGTGGTCGTGATACTAAAGAATATCCTTGGTCGTCATGCTTGGGGTGATTCGATGATGTGGATTATTTATTAAAATTTGAGTCCCAACAATAAAAGTGATGAAAAACCTTTTAAATCATAAAAGATAGTAGATTTTATTCTCTACTTGACTCTTTTAATGGATTGCATGTTCTGCTTGCTTGATTAAACTTGATGTCTTTTATATTTTATCGGTTTAACATTGTTGAAGACTAATGATAATTTATTACGCATTATCTTAGTTATAATATTTCTTCTTGGGCTAGTTGAGATCACCCTTTCTTTCTTTGTTCTCTTGAGGAAATGAGAGCGTGGGCTGGGGACGAGTCGAGGAATGGAGTGATGGTGGGATGATAGTATTAGCTAGTAGTCCTCACTATTCATTAAATAGTGTGACAATAAATGTAATGAGGACTTGTTCGAGAGTGGATATTATCAGAAGACGATATTTGTATTAAAACTCATGACTCTCTTGTTGTATAATTAAGATTGTATTTATATTTTGTACCATGTATTTGGCGACTCGAGAATAGGTGATGTATACCTATTTTGGGGGCATCACAGTTGGTATCAAAGCTTAGGGATATGATCCCTAGCTAAGATGAGAGACAAGAACTAGGAGGGGAGAGACGGGGAATTCTTTCGCTAGTATGACCTACCTAAGTTTATTTGGTATTTAATTGGTCGGTCAGAGTATAGGGATAATATGTGATATGTTATTTAACCCTTGTTTTGTGGCAGTATTTAAAAATGACATCTGAGAATGTTGAGAATATCAATGGAGCACATGAGACCGTTGAGTCTCCACAGATTAATAATCAGGATAATGTGCATCAAGAAGGCGATATTCCTCAAGTAAACAACAACACTGACCAAATGATGAAAGATGGAATGTTCAGAGGCTTTATGCAATTTATGTAACATCAGGCAAGAACGGCTCCTGTCTAAAATACAGGTGGAAATACTGGCAACTCTCGGACGCAGAACCGCCATGCAGGTTTAAGGAACTGGGACCATCCGAGTTTTGGAGAGCCAAAACCACTTAAAAGCGGAGGCGTGGATTAAGCAGATCAACAAGATATTTGATGTCTTGGGATGCTCCGAGGAGAAAAGGTTCCTTTGCCACCTTCATTTTGCGGTGAAGGCGATTCTTGGTGGGAATTTGTAAAGCGTACTCAACCTGCCGCACTAAAGATGTCTTTGGAGAAGTTCCAAGAAGCTGTTCAACGACAAGTACTTTCGAAAGTATTCATCACATGAAAGAGGTAGAGTTCATCAAGTCGAGAAAAACAACATGGACCGTGTCATGAGACGAAGCTAAGTTTGCCGAGTTGTCCGGTTTTGCGTCTCATTTGGTTGATAATGAAGAGAGAATGCGCGAATATTTTTAAGAGGTTTGAAACACCGAGATACGTCAATATCTTATCTCTCATAAACTATGTTTGTATTCGAGATGTTGTTAATAGGGCTCGATTATTGGAGCGTGATAATGAGTCAACCCAACCAAAAGAGAGCAACGACAAAATGATAATACGGTGAGAGCGATCATCGAAGCGATGACAACAAGCGTGGAGGAATCAATAGGCGAAATGGTAACCACTTTGGTGGTAATCAGGCCAAAATAATAAGAATGGACATTTCAAAAAGAAGAGATTCAACAATGATGGAAAGACGTCAACACCGGTGCAGGTTGTTAAGGAAGAGAAGCGACCACCTATCATATGCTTCAAATGCGAAGGGAGAGACATATTAGTCCAAACCGTATGCGATGTAGTCAAAGCATGTTATAATTGTGGAAGAGAAGGTCACCTAGCCCGATTTTGTCGTTCACCGAATATAAGTTCAACTAGGATGGAGGCACCAAAGGCAGTCCCGAGGAAAAGTCAAAGCCGGTAGTCAAGGGGAGGCGTTTGTTGTGACCTCCCGGAAAGCAAGAACGAATGAGGTCATCACGGGTAAGCTTATCATAAACTCTAGCGAAGTTTATACCTTATTTGATATCGGTTCTACCCATTCTTTTATTTCTCCTACTTGCGCTTAACGTTTAAATTTGACTCCGAAGAAATTAGACTTTGACTTATCTGTTGAAACTCCATTGGGAGAAACCTTCATTACATCCACTATTTATAAGTCTTGTTTAGTTCAAATCGGCACCCGCACGTTACCTGTCGATCTTATTTCTTTGAAAATACTTGCATTTGATGTGATTCTAGGGATTGATTGGTTAACTTCTCATCATGCAAAAATTGATTGTTTTCGTAAGGTTGTTAGCTTTCATATTCCTAACCAACCTATTATGTGAATTCAAGCAATCAAACCATTAAAATCAATCACTATCATCTCAATCCATAAAGCTATTCGTTTATTAAAAAATGGATGTCAAGCTTTCTTAGCTCATGTCACGGATCTAAATAAAAATACGTCAGTTTTGAATGATATTTCTATTGTTAATGAATTTCTGACGTATTCTCGAAGAACTTCCTGGCCTACCCCAGAGCGTGAAATTGAATTTTGTATCGACCTTGAACCCAATACAAAACCTATTTCCAAAGCCCCATATCGAATGGCTCCTATTGAACTTCAGGAATTAAAGACCCAACTGCAAGAATTGTTAGACATTGGCTTTATTCGTCCCTAGTACTTCTCCTTGGGGTGCTCTGTTCTATTCGTGAAGAAGAAAGATGGGAGTACGCGACTTTATATTGATTATCGGGGAGTTGAATCATGTCACCATCAAAAATAGGTACCCATTGCCACGTATTGATGACCTGTTTGACTAGTTGCAAGGAGCCAATTTCTTTTCAAAGATTGATCTTCGCTCTGGATATCACCATTTTGAAGATTAGAGGCGATGACATTCCAAAGGCGGCTTTTCCGGACCTCGATGCGGGCATTATGAATTCTAGTCATATCTTTTGGATTGACTAATGCTCCTCTTTGCCTTCATGGATATGATGAACCAAGAGTATTCAAGGAATATTTGGATCACTTTGTGGTCGTCTTTATTGATGACATACTCATATATTCCAAAACCCGTGAAGATCATGAGCAACACTTGAGGCTGATACTCCAAAAGCTTCGTGAATATAAGCTTTATGCCAAGTTAAAGAAATGCGAGTTCTGGCTTGAGGAAGTAGCATTCTTTGGGCACGTGGTATCAAGTATTGACCCAGCAAAGATTGAAGCTATTCAAAGCTGGGAGCAACCTAAATTAGTGACCGAAGTACGTAGCTTTCTCGATTTAGCTGGTTATTATCGGAGATTCGTGGAAGGATTTTCTCGAATCGCTACTCCACTAACTCAGCTAACTCGGAAAGATATAAAGTTCGAGTTGGAGGCGAGGAATGTGAGAAGAGTTTTCAAGAACTCGAGAGGAGACTCATTTCAAAGACCTATTACGATAATACCATCCGGGTTCGGAGGATTTGTCATCTATAGTGATGCTTCTAGCAAAGGGTTAGGATGTGTTCTCATGCAACATGGGAAAGTCATAGTTTATGCCTCGACAACTCAAAGAATATGAGAGGAATTATCCTACTCATGATCTAGAGTTGGCAATTGTTGTCTTCGCACTTAAAATTTGGAGGCATTACTTATATGGGGAGAAAGTGGAGATCTTTACGGATCATAAAAGCCTCAAATATTTCTTCACTCAAAAAAGAACTCAACATGCGATAAATGACGGACAATGACGTTGGCTTGAGCTCGTTGAAAGATTATGATCATACCATCCAATACCATCTTGGAAAAGCAAACGTGGTAGCCGGACGCATTGAGTAGAAAATCATATGCGAGTACGAGTGCGATATTGTCAATGCAGAGGCCCATTTTGTATAACTTGCAAAGGATGGAGATAGAGATAAAGACTCCAGGGACCCACGTGATGATGGCAAATATACGAGTAGAACCAACTTTAATCGATAAAGTTAAAGCTGCTCAACCTACTGGATTGGAGGCGATGCATATGAGGAAGAAAGTGCAAGAAGGTGCTATATCGGAAGCAAGAATCGATGAAGAAGGAATACTTGAGTCAACTCCGGACTTTGTGTTTCTAACGACCACGATTTAAAGTATAAAATCATGATGGGGCGCACAACACTCCATTTGCAATCCATCTCGGGAGTACCAAAATGTATCATGATCTTGACATACATTTTGGTGGGGCAATATGAAGAGAGAGATAGCTTTGTTTATCTCAAGGTGTCTAACATGTCAACGAGTCAAGGCGGAGCATCAAGTACCAAAAGGTCCATTGCAACCACTTGAAATTCCAGAATGGAAGTGGGAGCACATTACCATGGATTTTCGTTCTTTGGTCTTCCCAAGGTTTCTCAAGGCATAGATGCGATTTGGGTCATTGTTGATAGATTGACCAAGTCTGCTCATTTCTTACCTATACGAGAAACTTATACACTTGAACGTCTTGCTTGTATGTACATAAATGAGGTTGTAAGATTGCATGGTATGCCAGTATCCATAGTTTCTAATCGAGACCCAAGATTCACTTCACGATTTTGGGTTAGTTTACAAAAGCTATGGAGCGCGGATTTACGATTTAGTTGGCATATCATCCTCGAGACGGACGGACAATCGGAGAGGACTATTCAAACTCTTGAAGATTTATTAAGAATCTGTGTCCTTGACTTCAAGGAAGTTGGGACAAGTTCTTACCATTGGTGGAGTTTTCTACAACAACAAGTTATCAAGTAAGTATTGGCATGGCTCCATTCAGGCGTTGTATGGAAGAAAGTGTCGTTCTCAATATCTTTGGGATGAGGTGGGTGAAGCAACGTTTTTAGGACCGGAGTTAGTATGTATGACTACGAAAAAGATTCAAACGATCCGAATAACGTATAAAACCTCACAAGATCGATAAAAGAGTTATGTTGATCTTCATCGAAAGGACGTGGAATTCGATATTGGAGATCTTGTGTTGTTACGTGTTGCTCCATGGAAAGGAGTTACTGAGATTTGGAAAAGAGGAAAGCTCAATCCTCGATTCATTGGCCCATTTTAATCCTCGATCGAGTAGGAACGGTTGCTTTATAGACTCATTTTCTCGCCAAGTATGTCTCGTGTTCATAACATTTTTACATATCCATATTACGTAAATATGTGGAAGACCCGAACCACATTATTGAGTTAGAACCTGGGCGAAATAGTGGAAGATTTGGCGTATGTAAGAGGTTCTGTTCAAATCTTGGATAAGAAGGAACATATTCTACGCTCGAGGTTATACCTCAAGTCAAAGTTTTGTGGAGAAACCACGATGTTGAGAAAATGACACGAGAGTTAGAATCGAAATGAAATCAAGGTATCCTTACCTCTTCAATATGCCGTGTGCGTACCCTAATTTCGAGAGGGCAAAATTTCATAAGAAGGGAGGTTGTAAGACCCCCAATTTTTAGGAATAAAATGAATTTTCTATAAATATCATTTTGAATATTATGGAGTAAATTTGATATAATGTTATAGTTGTGGGTAATATTTATAAGTTTTGCAAAGTACAAAAGTTTTTATATAATATTCGATTGGTCGAGGGAATATTAAATGACGACGGCACAATCATCAGTGGACCCCATTAACGGAATTATTCATCGGATTGAGAAAAGCGACAAAATATTTTTATGAAAATAACGGCGGAAGTTTTACCATTAGCTCGTTGAAACACACGGTGTTAAAAGTACGATGTCTGTGGTTGCATAGTAGCAATACACGGTATTGATTATTGATGCTTACGTGAGAAGTCACTTTCGGTTTTATTCAATTATTGCTATAGTAATTATTGCATAGTATCTCACGTTATTTGATTCAATTATTGTCGATATTTTATATATTATTAAATCAATAATTGAGACGACGAAGTTATTAATATTATTATTTGCAATATTAACGATGTCTAGAAGTTACATCGAGGAGAGGTTAGATAATCTAATTTATGCGCCAATAGGAGAAATCCTTATTGGAAAGCCCCTCTTTCACAGGAGCGACACATTGGTCGATTAATATTGTGAATTATAATAATGATGATAAATGTTGTTAAAAATATTGAGGTGATTTTATGAAATATTTGTTGTAAATTTTGTTTATTATTTGGACCCCATTTACCCGGTTTTTCAAAATAATCGGTAGAAAGTTATTCAGTATATATATATATAACATGTGCAGATAAGAAAAAGGGGACAAAAGTGATGAAAAGTGGTGGGTGGAGAATGATGGAATTGATATGTAATTATATATATATATATAATATGTTTTTTTGGTTTTGGTTTTACATCTAATTCTTTTCATCTGTGATTATTAGTAGACAGCCCGTGAAATTTGTTCATGTTGCGTCCGTGATAATTCCTCACAGTGCCCCTTCAATTCTCCTATAAATAAGATGCTTAGTTAGAATAGAAATCACACTAGAAATTCAGAAAATTCTCTTCTATAATCTTGAGTGTATTTCTTTAGAGTTTTAAGAAGGTTTGAGCGTAGTGCAAGTTTTCTTAAAGAATATCATCACCCTACCGATTGAATACTCTTCTTTTTACGGTAAGGGGTATTATTTCTTTTGTATTCATGAAGAGAACTTACATTATTCCATTCCTTATTATTTTGTTGGAATAACTCGTGATATACCTGGACTACCCTATACTTGGTGACATTCTTCTATTATTCCATTTTTATTATTACATTGGAATATCCTATTCACGTGTGTTTTACGCTCTTAAGGACTGGTTCCGCATTTTTATTATTATTCTCATTGGAATATCATGTATGCATGCTTTTTCTGTGGGACTGGGTTCCATCTTTATTATTATTATTCTTGGAATATCACATGCATGCGTTTTACGCCTTGGGACTGGTTAAAATCTTTATTAGTGATTACGTTGGAATAACTTTATCATGCCAAGCACCGCATGCATGGTGATTTCGTTGTTATTCCATTCTTTATTATTCATTTGGAACATTCGCTTTGCACAAACTTCCCCGACACGGTTCCGTTAATTAGTATTACATTGGAATAACCTTTGTCATGAAAGTACCTCATGCATGGTGATTTCTTTTGTTATTTCATTCTTTATTATACTCGGTTGGTTAAAGTTTTAACTTCTATACTCCATAAAATTAGTGGAATATCCTTGATATTTGCGCTTCATCCGAGATCTTCTCATGGAAATATTCTTACGAACATTCTTGAATTTTACTCTACAAAGAAGTATCATGTTGACAATTTGGGACGTTATTTGTTCTGGACAAATTAATTCTTGAATTTGTTTTATTGAATTCTTATATCATTGTCATCATCCTCATGTTTATATTTTTTTGAAAGTCATACATGGTCTGTAAGTGCATAGATGGACTTAGTATGATTATGACCGAGGATTATTCGGTATAATCATTAATCGTAATGTTACAAATGATGTGGTAAAATTCCTCATTGGCCCGTAGTGCATTGATGGATGATTGTTGGCATGATCATGACCATTAATGAATACACGAATGTCCTTGCCCGTAGTGCATGGATAATTTGTGGTCGTGATACTAAAGAATATCATTGGTCGTAGTAATGCAGGGTGATTCGATGATGTGGATTATTTATTGTCGAGCCCAGTGATAAAAGTGATGAAAAATCCTTTTAAATCATAAAAGATAGTAGATTTTATTCTCTACTTGACTCTTTTAATGGATTGCATATTCATCAGCAGATTAAACTTGATGTCTATTATATTTTATCGGTTTAACATTGTTGAAGACTAATGATATTTTATTATGCATTATCTTAGTCATAATATTTCTTCTTTGGGCTAGTTGAGCTCACCTTTTCTTTCCTTTGTTCTCTTCGTGAAATGAGAACGTATTTGGGACTTAGCTCAGAAGCAGAGTAATGGTGGGATGATAGTATTAGCTAGTAGTCCTCCTCACTATTACGTTAAATAGTGTGACAATAAATGTATTGAGGACTTGTTCGAGAGTGGATATTGTCAGAAAGATGTGATTTGTATTAAAACTCACACTCTCTTGTTGTATAATTAAGATTGTATTTGTATTATGTACCATGTATTTGGCGACTCAGAATAGGTTATGTATACCTATTTTGGGGGCATCACAACAACGTTAATATTTACCCAAAAATAAATTCCTGTTAGTTATAAAGTTTGGATAAATCAAAAGACCTTATAAAGAGATAAGCCACTAATCAACTCTGACTTATATCTCTCCAGGCATCAAGTAGCGTGTAGAAGTGGAGTGCATCAATTACTTATCCTTTCCAAGACACACGGTTCTTAAAATTCCAACGAAACCATAATTACCTCTCCTTGAAAAACGTATATGCATCAAATCACAAAGAAGTAAAGGCACTGGCTTTTTTTGTCTATCTAGTATATCATAGATATCCATGTATCAAGCCCAAAGATTACAATTAAACATTTATTTAGACATGTATCATGTATCACAATTAATGCTAACCTCCTTTTTAGGCATATATTAACATCTGCATACATGTGAAGAATATATTAAGTGATATATACACATGTAATATATATATATATATATATATATATATATATATATATCAAATAAAATATCAATTGCTTTTTGTACATTATATATATATATATATATATATATATATATTAATCTAATCTCTTTTTAGTGTTTAGAAAAACCTTTTTCGTTTAAAACATTTTCCATTTAAGACATATAACAAAATGCAAATAATATGTCCTAGAGCCTTTAATTGAAAAATCAATTATTATGCAATTGACCTTATAGTTGGTTTTCCTAGTAAAGAAAAATTCTTCGACCAATTGAAAATCCCGCCATTGTTCTTTTATCAACGAATACCTGAAACACCATAAAACAATTTAGTATATGAACATTTCATCATCAAAACTCAAGGATATAATATGACTAAGTCAACATTCTCCCCCTTTTTGATGATGACAACCCAAAATTGTTTAACTCTCATTAGCTCCCCCTGAATATATGCATAACATAATTTGCTCCCCCTAAATCCATGCAATAATATCATTTCAGGATTCTGAAAAATAATTTTCAGTAAAACCAAAAAATCCAGAATGTTGTACCTGCAGTGTTGTTAGTTCACCAAATTTTAACTGCTAACAAATATATCAACGTTAAGAAAATGGTAACATTCCAAATTAACAATAAGTCTTTTTGGTGATGCACACCAAACCAAAACCAACATAAAACCATAAGTTTTTAAAATCTGTTTATAAACAACCAAAAACAAGTAAAAACTTCTCCCTTTTTGTCATCAAACAAAAAGGGAAGCAGTTCAATCATCGAGATCTACCACTGCATTTTGAAATGGTTTGCCCTTTGTGTGAAATAGGGCGATGATTTGCACGATGAACCTTCTCAAAGAACACTTTCAGATTAGCGAAGAATTGAGGAGGTCTCGGAATGAAAGTTCCAGGGGTTAAGAGCACATCAAGAAATCTATCGATAATTTATACCCTCGTATTTCTACACAACAATGCCTATGAATGTTGAAATTTATCTAGGCACACTTAGAAGGGAGGGTTGAATAAGTGTGGAAGCAATCTATGACCAATTTTTAAACTTTATATTAAACCATTAATTTCAGGCAACTATAATGAATGAAATAAGCTTACTGAATTAATAATGCCTATTGAATTGACTGATTATTTTAAGAAAATATCATGCTGAATTTAGAACTTAAATAAAATACTTGGTGTTAAAGAATTATCTTAATATAATGCAAGTGTTCAAATTTTAATTATTAAGATAATTAAAATGGCTTATGTGATTTTAAAGTAAAACAAATAATAAAATCAACACCAAGATTTTTACGTGGTTCAGCTATTACCCTCTATAATAATAGCCTAGTCCACGTCCAATACCAACTAGTATTAGAGACTCACTTTATTTATTTCTTTATAAATAAACACAGATTACAAAACAAATTCTTACAAAAATTAATTAACAATTAATTTCTCTTGAGCTTTCTTGCTCCTTGTGCACCTATACACTCTTCAAGCACATTTGCTTCCTTGAACCTGTTTGTAAACCTTTTCTCTAATCCACTAGGATTAACACCTTTAGACTACACTTAGTCTAAATAGAAAATTAAATACAAATATAGAGGTCTATGATCAATGCAAGAATAATCAATTTAACAATTAAAGGCTCAACTATATGTAATGATCAATTAGCACAAAGAGAATAAACAATTAAATCTTACCAAATACCGGCTCAAATTATATTAGAAATTTAATTGCTTGGCTACTCAAAAGTTGCACTGATTAAATCAGATTGATCGTTAAATAACAGTAATTAGTGCAAGTAATAATTTCGTGAGAGTTGTATCTTTTCCATGCTTGAGAATACTGATTTATAGCCCACAAAATATTGTCGTTAATATCAAAAATAACGTTTTATTAGTCCACATAATCCGGCTTTGTTTAGAAACATCCTCCAATCTGTGAAAAACATTGAATCACCCTAGCGTTAATATTTATCCAAAACAAATTCTCATTAGTTATAAAGTTTGGATAAATCAAAAGACCTTATAAAGAGATAAGCCACTAATCAACTCGACTTATATCTCTCCAAGCATCAAGTAGCGTGTAGAAGTGGAGTGCATCAATTACTTATCCTTTCCAAGACACACGGTTCTTAAAATTCCAACGAAACCATAATTACCTCTCCTTGAAAAATGTATATGCATCAAATCACAAAGAAGTAAAGCTGCCGGCTTTTTGTCTATCTAGTATATCATAGATATCCACGTGTATCAAGCCCAAAGATTAAAATTAAACATTTATTTAGACATGCATACGTATCACAATTAATGCTAACCTCCTTTTTAGGCATATATTAACATACAGACATGTGAAGCATATATTAAGTGATATACACATGTATATATATATATATATATATATATATCAAATAAAATATCAATTCCTATTTGTACATGATATATATATATATAGTAATCTGATCTCTTTTTAGTGTTTAGAAAAACCTTTTTCGTTTAAAAACATTTTCCATTTAAGACATATAACAAAATGCAAATAATATGTCCTAGAGCCTTTAAATGAAAAATCAATTATTATGCAATTGACCTTACAGTTGGTTTTCCTAGTAAAGAAAAATTCTTCGACCAATTTGAAAATCCCACCGTTGTTCTTTTATCAACGAATACCTGAAACACCATAAAACAATTTAGTATATGAACATTTCATCATCAAAACTCAAGGATAGAATATGACTAAGTCAACAAATGTTTTCAACAAGAATTATTTCTTCATTGGTTACCTTGATATTCAAAGGTATAGGCAATCTTTCGGGAAGTAATCCTAATCGTTTAGCAAAATCACATGCTATGAAAGAACATGTAGCACCCGAATCAAACAACACGTAAGTATTTATATCGTTGATTGGGATAATACCTGCAACTACATCCCCTGATACAACTGCATCTTGGACCGTCATTATGTTAAAAGTCAAGGCCATCAACCTCTCTTAAATCTGGCGGGACCACTAATAGCTAACTTACCACTATTAGTTCCCTTATTCACATCTGTCCCCTTCTTCGAGCAATTCTTCGCTATGTGATCAATTGATCCACATACGAAGCATCCGCGATTCTTCTTCAGACTTAGACAGTTAGGCGAAATGTGCCCCTCCTATCCACAGTTGTAGCATACTGATTTTCCCTTGAGACAGACTCCTAAGTGAGTCTTCCCACAGTTCTTGCATGCCTCCATCCTCTTCTAAGGATCTTCTTGCTTTACTTCGGTATTACCAGAGTTAAAGCCTTTCCTCTTTTAACCATTACCACTGGCTCCCTCGATTTTCACTCCCCCTTCTAACTTATTCTTGTTCTTCTTCTCTTTGTGGTATTGGCTTAGAGTCTCATTACCACCCTCGGCAATTATTGCCTTCTCCAGAATGGTTCCAATGAAGTACTTTGAAACACTGATATCCGACTATAGAGCCAGGGTTTCAAGCCCTACTCGAACCTCCTCGCATTCCTCACCTCTGTATCCACCTGATGTGGAGCAAACCTCGCCAGTTGATTGAACTTGGCAGCATATTGCGGAACAGTCATTTCTCCCTATTTCAATTCTAGAAACCTCATCTCCATCCTCCCCTGTATACTCGTGGGAAAGTAGTTCTCAAAGAAAATCTCCTTGAACCGTGTCCACGTTAAGTTTTCTATCTCAACCCTAGCCTGGTTTGCCTCCCACCAGAAGTTGGCCTCTCCCTTCATCGTGTAGGTAGCAAAAGCAACGTTTTGCCCCTCATCGACATTTGCAATACCAAATGCCTTCTCAATTTTCTTTACCCAAGTCTGGGCTTCTATAGGGTCCGTAGTTCCTTTGAACTCCTTGGACCTACACTCTTAAAATCCTTAAACGTAGTAGCCCGTGCTATCGCAAGATTTATAGGTATATTCACCCCATTTCTATTAAAAGCAGCCGTTAATAAATTAGAACTCTTGCATTGGGTTAATCGGTCCCCCTTCCAGTTGATTCACATTTACTTCTTAATTTCGTTGTCTTCTTCTTGGCGGCATCTTTCTGTTAAAATAAATAACACTTCATTATTACTTCCTTCTTGTTAATTAATTATTATTTATTAAACAATAACTCAAACTCATTGCACAATATGTTCAACAAAAGGCTTATATTGATTTACTTCTTGTAGTATAATACTACATCATTCGTCATTACACAACCTTAGCTGATTACATTACTTTCCCGCCATTACTTTCAAAAAATTGGGATTTACAAAAGACTACCCTTTGATTATACAAAAGAGGGTTTTACGTCACTACATAGATACAACCTATTTACATATCTAACTCTACTCTAATTAGTAACTAGATTACATCTGCCTAATAGCATTCTCGTAATCTGCATTGGCAAGACCGACTATCACATCTCGACTGATAGTATGCCGGGTCTGCCCTGCCTCCACAGGATACTCAGCCACTTGTCGTTGAAAGTCCCCGTGAGAACTCCTATGTATATAGGACATCCTACTAACCTTCTTTTCTTGGTCTTTAGCTCTTACCTGAGCTCAAAGACCTCATGTTTAACTCATGGACCTTGTCCTTTGCTAAAAACTTATCGTCGTGCTCTTCCTCCCACATCATCTCCATGTTTTTCTTGTCCTCCAAGATATCATGGACCTCATCCTTCAGCTCTCTGATCACCTCTTTCCCTAACTGGATATTTCTATCCAACCCCGTCATGAACAACGCCTTCATCGACTCCCCCGGAGCCATCTCTTCTACAGGTGCTACCGTATTAAACGACGCCACCTCCACCTCCTCCTCTAACATGCCATCAAACAAGGACGTGAATGTTGGGCTTCGGCACAGAAACGCACAGCGGAAATTAAAATTTTAAAGCAATTTCTGAAACCCTAAAACAGGATCAATTCGAAAATCAATTAATTCAGAGGTTTAGAGATTATACCGGATATAAACAAAAGCGAGAATCAAACCGATTGCGCCTTGAATCTCCAACGAAATACAAACCGATCAAGGCGCCTCTACCAGTATCCACACTAACAATGCACGAACCGTCGAACGATTCTCGCAATAAGAAGGACTTCATGGTACTAGCCACCAAAAGGAATGGATTTTGAAACCTGCTTTTCTCTAGTCTCTCTCTCAAAGCTGGCTAGGGTTTTTCAATTATGATCTCTTACCTAAGTAGGTTGCTATATATATCATATATATAGTAGTTAAAAGGAATTAATCAAATCAAAACATAATTTTATAAAATCCAATTTATATATATATATATCTCTTAATTAAGTCTTACTTAATTAATATACATATATACAATTATCCTTTTAATTTAAATTGTGATTTAAATACTATTAATCATATTAATATATTTAAATCCTTAAAATTTAAATTAATTCCCTTTAAATAATGTTCTATATGTGTGACCTTTATAGGTTATTATTACGTTGGCAATAATTTTAAAATCATATTATAAAATTATAAGCGGTGAAATGGCATCTAGTAATGCATCATCGCTACCCAAGTAATAATAAGATCGATGATTCGATGCAACCTTTTTAGTGACCAATGTTTCAATGTAATTTAATCATTTTAACTTAATATCCTAGATTAAACTCGAGTCATGGAATGTCATACTCTTCATAATTTAATCTGAGTTTTCTTGATCAATGAGTAGACTATATGAAACAAATCACTATTTGAGCGTGGCCATGCATTTCATAGTCCTACTCAATCAAGAGGCCTATGGATATCACCCATAATATATAGGATGGTTAAATTCCATCTAGATCACTCATATTTCTCACACGATTAATGATGAACCCAATAATCACCTTTATAGTCCACCCTATTAAAGGTGACATTTGATGATATCAAAGTACATAAATTCTCGTGTAGTAATATAAGCGATTTGTGTCGGAGGACCATTGCATCATTGTCATTATGAGAATTGCTAATGACACTTCGCATAATGCTCCATATAGAATTCTCATGGTGGGTACATCCAAAGACATCGTTCTCTAACATGTACCTATGCATTGACTTAATATCTCATATATATTTATGACCAATGAGATTTGGTCATCAATCGATCCACATACTAGTCTCAATGCATCATTGTTGTCCCATCAATAATGATACTCGACTAGGGACATTTAAGAACACCGATACTAATGGTAATATATAATCTCATGTTCAAGTCACATACTTGAAACTATATAATTTGTATTATTATTCTAAGGAATTTTATTATGTTAACAATTATATTACGCGATAAATAAAACCATAATAAAATCATATATTTATTCAATCAAATATAATATCAAAACGTTAAGCAATTATATCAAATAATTGGCCTCCAGGCATAAACTCTAACAAATGAATTCTAAGTTTTTTGAGTCTTTTGACTCCACCACTACTTCTTCTGGCAACTTAGCTAAAGGTGTCGGTAAAATCTCTACTTGATTCACAGACTCCTCACTAACGACATGTATATCTCTTTACATCACGTTATCTCCCGACATCTACAACAAAATAATTTAGTTTAATTAGTACACATCATTAGAATAGTAAAAAACACATATCACATTTAATGCATTTTAGGGTTAATTTCATCTTTTACTTCTTTAACTCCTCTTAAGGTTATGGCTTAAGGTTCTTTCCCCCTTAAGTTTTATAACTTACATGACTCTTATACCAACCCCGTAACGCCCCAAATCAGTGTATCTTTGAACCCGACAGATAGTGCTACACGGTGCTACAGTTCATATATACATTCAATTAAAATAACTCAAAAAAATGAATATGTCTTCTATATATTCGAAAATAATATTCCCATTCCCAGGTTCTTTATAACCATTAAATATGTTGTTTGTCATAATATCAAATAATTACAACATTCCTACTATACTATTACAAAGACAGCTTATTTATCTGCCTTAGCCTTCACTTTATCCTTACTAGATCTTTCAGGTTGTTCGGTCTTAGCTGCATTCATATGGTTCAAACAAGAGTGAGCATAACTATCTCAGCAAGTATGACAATTTCATTTAAGCAACAGACTTGAGTCATATGAATCATATATCTTCAATAACTGAATCAATAGCTATGAAGTACTATAGATAAATCAAAATAGCAATTCTCTTTTCTTAAAAACATTTCACAATGAGCAACATTCGTTACACATAAATTTTGGTCCAAGACCTTGAGCATTTCATTCTTTATTTTAAAAGGACAACTCGGCACCAAGTCCGTAAGTCCGATATATCTTACGAGCACGTCTAGGTGATCAGCCTATAGTACTCTATATTGTATAACACTACTTCTTTAAACGTATTTACGTTTAAGTTTTGGCAACCTCACGTGCCTGTCGTTTGACGATAAAACATTTGTTTACTAATACTTAGTCTTTCTTTGAAATCCATACCAAAACAGTTTGGCAAAAGATAGCAACTTTGATAGATTATAAGGAAATCTACAAAACACTTTAAGTCTAGCCGAAGGAATTGGCTTCGACTTCATTATACATCAATCCATGCGTAAAATACATGAATCACAAAGCTTGTCCAGAATGAACATATACAAGGGTTAGAACACTTGCCTTCAGCATCTTCTACAGATAATATACTTTTCCTTTTGAGTCTTTAAGGATTTTACAATACATAATTACATAACATACCACATTAGGTCATAAACAATCACATATGGTCACTAATGTATCTTACCCTTCTTCTCAATCTAATCATTTATTAGATTGTTTAACATTGGTTACGATTATTCGTATTACTTTGTATTTAAATTCAAGTAATCTTTCGTCAACCTTTAGTTGTAATTCTTAAGGTTATTATCATCATTAAGGATGTTACTTCAAGTTTATTAAGGTTATAATTCACCATTAATCAACTGACATTCTTTTACATTCATTGTTACTCATTACTGCCTTTTTCCTACTATTGGCGCTGCGACGCCAGCTTCCTTAGTGAAACTCACGTTGCATGTAGCGCCTCTTCAAAGATACTATGCCTTACCCTGGCGTAATCAAGGCGTACTTTATACTAATGGTCGATCCGCTGGCGCCACTTTCCAATGAGTGGGGGTTAGAACTTGTTAATGTAGCAAATACCGACTTAATACACATGGGCGCGCTATGACAACGCCCACCCTCGTAGAAAATTTCTTAGATTTTTCTACTACAATTCTTTTTGGGCTCATAACTTGTTCATTATAAGTCCGAATTGGCTCGTTCAAAAGTCGTTAGCTAACATATCACATGAACTACGATTCCATTAGAAAATCTTACTTTTTCGAATCTGTTAACACGAAATTCACCGTTTAAGTTCTTTATTACGAATTCGATAAACGTTCGTGAACGTTCATAACTCGTTTCTTCGTTTTAAGTCAGAATTTGACTATTTTCTAGTCTGCAACTCCAAAATGAAAACTTAGACTACTCACCATCGAAAACCAACGTTTTCGAGTTCAATGGTGACTTTTGACTTCCATTCCGAGAATTTAACGATTTCGATAATTATCGTCTAATCTCGTAAATTTCGCCATAATTCGTTACTTGAGATTTTTACACCATTCTAAATGGATTTATTCCATCATTCTTAACATCCTAACCAAACATATTTCATCTAATCCTATATACGATAGTTTTCAATTTTTCCATCAACAACAAAATTACAATTATTCAATGTTCTTCATTAGTTCATACTTTTATGATTACATTTACACATGGTTTATTAAGGTTTACATCCATTAATAACCATCCTTATACACCTTACAATACATGCACCACCAATACTCACTTCTCTATCAAAACTATGATGAAGAAATGGAGATTAATGGTTAGAAATTCATTACCTTTGGTGTTCTAAACTTGGTTCTTCTTCTTTCTTCTTGAATTATCAAAGTACTTCTCATTTTTCTCTCAATATAAGATGTTGGTGAATTTTTAACAAGACAAAATAAACTAACAACTCAACTCTCTTATTTATAGGCTTGGCAAGGTTAGGGTATAATAGTCAAAAAGTCATCCCACCTCCTTAACTTCCACCTCCTTACTATTTATATCTTGGGCATTAAGTAACCTCCTTTGCTTAGCCACCAAGTGGCCACACTAGTACAAAACTATAAAAAGACAACACTTAAAAGATGATGTTTTTATAAAAAATATTGTGGTATTTTTTTTTTATAACATTTTTTAATAAAACATTGTAGATATATATAAAAAAGCGTTATGTATTTATAAGGACAATTTTTGATTTTAAATAGATAACGTTTTTTTTTAAAAAGTTATCTATATAAAAAACACTGAGAAAAAAAAAAAAAACAAGACGGTGATTTAAAATTAAAATAAAACGCAGATTTCACTCTCTGCCCTAAACCCTAGTCTCTCTTCTCTCTCACTCCCTACCTCCACAACCATCAGAAATGGCCGCTGCTCACCCACTGGTTTTGATTCAAACCCTTGAATCCGACATGGCCACCGACGGCCCCGCCTGTTACTGAACTCTGTGGGCTTTCTACTAGCATTATCACGCGTGGCGTGAGAGAGCGAAAAACCTCACCCTTCTGGTTTTTTCTTTGTTCCTATCAATGTTTCGTATCAATGTTTGTGTGCGCGACTTTGTCTCTTCCTAACCAAAATCGAATAATCCCGAACTCTTTATCTTCTTCTTCTCCACTCTTCTAATCATCCAAATTATTTTAATTTTTTTCAAAGGGCCGGCTTAAATTGCAGAGTTTTTGCAAATCGATGTATATTCTGAGCCTTTTGGCGTTTCGAGCCCCTTTTGGATTGAGTGTCACAGCAGGTATAATTTGTTCGCACATCTTGCTTTTAGTTTCTAGGGTTTTTTTCTTTATTATTATTTTTTTGTTAGTAATCAATGAAAGCTTTTTTATTTTGTGGATTTTTCTTATATTTTGTGGTTCAGGGGATAGTGTTTTCTTTTCTTTGCATTAGGTGTAATTTGGAATTAAGCTTATCGGTGTGCAAATTCGTATTTTATTGTTATATTTTGTTTCCTAATTCATTTTCTGCTCCTTTTTTGTGGCTTGGGAGTTTCAGACATGTCATACATGTGTGCATTTTCTAGGATAGTGTTAGTTCATTTGCTGGATGACTTCATCTGTTATTGGTTGTTAATGATTTATTTTTACTGGTGATAACTAGATTTACATTTGCAAATATAGAATTAGTTTTTAATTGCCTATGTACCAGACATTACAGTTTTGGAAATTTTGAAGATTTTAATTGTCAATGTACTTGTCATAATATCTTACTTGAATTTCAAACTTAGATACTCACTGGATTTTTGATTCGTCAAAGAAATAATTGCTGACTGGACTTTTGAGAATTTACCTGTTTGTGATATAATAATGAACAACATTAGGTTGCAAGACTTGGTGATGTTTCTGTATGAGCTTGCACTCTATAACTAATTACCTGCATTGGGCTAATTATTTTCCAGGTCAAAATGGAGATATTCGATCACCAAAGAGAGTTTGCACTGATCGAAGCGTATTAGTAGAGCATAATTCCTTCACATCACCAATGAAGGATCGCCTTCTGGCCACCAATAACCTCAAGTCAAAATTACTGCCACCTGCTTTGCAGTCTGCATTTTTAAGGTAGCTATGACAATTCCAAGGTGCCATGTAGATCTGCAGCATGGTACTTTTTTTTTCTTTCTGATTAGCAGTACTGAAATGGCTACTTTTATGCAGTCCAACAAGGCCTTGGGAATGCAATTGACCTGAGGTGTCATTGGGCAAAGCATGGTACCAACAAGTTTGTCACAATCAGGTAGATTTAAACTATGGGTATGGTCACTGGACTGTCATCACATATGTCGCCCGTTTGACTATATATATGTTTGTGGCCCTTTGCAGAAGTTTTTGGTACTTCGTAGTCCATGAATTGTCACAGTCATGATACATGTTGTCAAATTCTAGATGTATGAGTTTCTTAAACATTGTTTTATGTCTTTGTTGTCAAAGTGGGTTGTTTTACTGAATTTGGAAGTATGGAGGACAAACTGTTGGCTTTCATTTTTTTCTTATTGGGTGCTGTAAATATTGGCTTCAGTACTTCGATGTTGTTATTACTAGAAGGTCATTTTTCTTTCCTATACTTTTATAACGTGCTGCATTTATGTACTTTTGCTACCCTCTCCCCCAATCTTCTTTTTTATTTACTCAAAGTAATCTGATGATTCCGATTGTGACATGAGGTTGTAGCCCAAGTACTTGCATATGTTATACGTGCATATGTTATAGTGGTTACTTTTGCTACCCTCTCCCCCAACCTGCATCCTTTTTTCACCTATTAAATTGCCTAATCAGTTGGACCTGGGTGATTTGGCGGGTTCTGGTGCTTCATTATCTGAACTATTCTCTTCATTGCGCAAGTATCTGGCCATTTGATCCCAACCCAAGTAAAGTATTTGGGGCAATCACATAATACAGCTATCAAGTCTTCAGCTGATGTTGCTAGAACTATCTTTTCATGTGTGATTTCAATCAAACGTCTATTTCTAGTCCAATGTTTGTTTCTAGTCCTGGTTTGATGCTAGTTTAGAATTAGAATCTCTTTACTTATCAACAAAAAGATGTTCAGAATTTCTCTGTTAATAAGGAATTGACAGAGATCCATTCAGGAGGGGTAACCATATTTTGGTAAGTTATTTTGTTTTTAGCTTGTTTAATCTGTTTATTCACTTACAGTCCCCTTGTGTTTTAGATTGTTTTTTTTTCCTTGAGTTCCTTGAGCTACTAATTCTTTTTCAAAGATCCATTTAAATTGTTTCACTTACAGTTCCCCTCCAGTCACCGTCAAATAATTGCAAACAAGATGGTTACTGCATACTGAGCTGTATACTGAGGACTGTAGCATTTGGAGGGTGCAGAATGGGCCTTTTTAGGCCCGACTGTATTGTATCTACCCAATTTTCCCTTCTTTTTTGGAGGTCTTGTTAGGAGCTGAAGATAAATTTAGAATGGTAAGAGATACCGAGAGGTACTAGATGTTGTCGCATAATACCCGACATGGAGCATTTGGATGAGTTAAAACGACAATTTATCCACAGAGAACTTCCATTTGATTCAATAGATAATTATATGGTAAGTACTTCATTTTTAGAATGAATAGCAGAGAAATATTGATTCTTTTCATGAGAGGTTTTCTGGAGCTCTTTTCTTGCCTTCTAGAGCTCGTTGCTTGTTTTTGTACTCCATGTGTACTTTGGAATTTTCCCTCATTCTTGGCAAGTGCTACTAACATCTATTTCTTACTTCAAACAAACTTTCTTGCATAATATTTGCTTATGTCACTGGAATTCTAACAATATTGTGCATAAAATTCTTAGTAATAATTATCTAAGCCAGGGGCCATTAGTATAACAAATCAAAGCCTAGGACTCATTAGCTAAATTGGAAGATTCTAGCCAAGTGAAATCACATGGTTTGTCAGGTTGTTAGGCTTATTTTTAGAATGTTTCATCTTAGTAGGTGAGATTAGCACAGGGTCCAAATCTAGCATAAATAGCCAAGCATTGTATGAGATCATCAATGAAATGAGATAGACTTATCAAAAAAATAAAAAAATAATATTTCAAAGAAAGTCGTCCTAATATTTCAAGGTCAATCAACTTACTACATGTTTCAACGAGTGTCCAAGCTATGTTTGTCAAACACTAATTTTTTGTTTCCTATTTTTTGACAAGTCAAGTATGTTTGAGCATGTGTTTTGTGTTGTAATTTTTTCGACAAGTCAAGTATGTTTGAGAATGTGTTGTGTTGTAATTTATGGCACTGGCAAGGCTAAAGGTTAACTCATGATGTAAAACTATGGTTGGTTCTATCATCTTAGCAGATATGAGGTCAAGAGTATTTGTATTAATGGATACATGGTATTTGTGTCGAAATATGAATAGTTGATGCATAACCAGAGAATAATTCTTCTATGGTTTGGGTATGAAAGCCTCTCTCATAGCAGTAAAATAACTAGAGATGTATTGCCTTGCACATTAAAACTATCTTGCTCATTCCAAAACTTTAGCAGATAGCCACCTTAATGTACCTCCTAGTTACCGATTTACTTCTTGTAACCTGAAAGTCATCTTATAGGCAGTGATGATTGCCTGAAATACTGAACGTTTGAATTGTTGCATTGATCTGAATTGGAATTTCACTTTGTTGAGTTGGGAAGATGACAAAATCTAGTTTCTGAACTTGCAGTGCTCTTGATACTGGAATGGTGACACACCGTCCTCCTATGTTCATGCCGCCTGGGTGAAACCTATTTGAATGTTGCAGTCAAGGATCTCAAGCGTGGTTATGTTGCATCCAACTCCAAGGATGACCCTGCCAAGGGAGCTGCCAACTTCACATCTCAGATCATCATCATGAACCACCCTGGACAGATTGGAAATGGATATGCCCCAGTTCTTGATTGCCACACCTCTCACATTGCTGTCAAGTTTGCTGAGCTCTTGACTAAGATCGACAGCTTAGGTAGTGCTCCACAACTTAATTTTATGGATAGTTTGGTATATTTTGTGGATGTAGTAATTTGAAACTGTAAACGAATGATATTATTGGGATGTATTTTGAATGGTTGATACATTTTGGCTTTAAATTTAAATGAGAATTTAGACCTTTTAGCTATATATCATAACATTAGCATATTGCAGGTGCATTGGTAATATAGGTGAACCACAACCTTTTTTTTTATTATTTACAACATTTTAAAAATGTTGTATATTTGTATAAATAAATGACACCTTCTAAATAGATGACACATTATAAGCGTTGTGTAAATGTGTCTAAACGTTGTCTGATATATTAAACTATAACATTTTTAGACAGAAAATGTTGTGGAATCATACTTTCTACAACGTTTTCAAGCATCTGCTAATTTATGAAAAACAAATCTACGACGTTTTTTTTTCTTAAAAAAACGTTGTATAATGTGTAACTATTACGTTTTAAAAATGTTGTGTAAGGGTGTCAAATAGATGACACCATTAACCACGACGTTTTTCTGATTGAAACCACAACGTTTTTTTCGCGTTATCTATTTACTGTTTTGTAGTAGTGTCAGCCATGACTCACTCATGGGGCCCACATGAGTTGCCCCATGGGTTTTTTTTACCAGTTAACCCATCGGTTCGATCCACGGGTCCGGTTCTTGGTTTGAGCTTAGGTTTTAATAATTTTGGGCTTAACATTTGGGCATGCATTATCAATCATTGGGTTTTAACAAGTGTGCAGTTGGGCTTGCCCAATTCCTACATAAATCCTACAAGTCCATTATTATTAGCTTAAAGCTTTTAACATATAGTCTATGTATTCTTCGCGTATACTAGTTAGTATAATCGTTCATCATATACGATACGTCATCCTTTGTATATACTTGTATAATACTTCGTATCATACTCGTATTTATTGTTTCGTATAATACTTGTGTATCATACGATCATCATTTATTAAATCTTTACTTTCCTTAACATTCTCGAATTTAGTACGCAGGCGAAAAACTGCGTTTATCATACTTGAATTATTATTACATAATTCATCCTTCTGTATTACTCTATCATTACGTATTTTTCGAAAGTTCAAAAATAATTCTCGAGCAGATATTGATGAATAGTATTTTTCAAAAAATTTCTCAGAAATCTTTTATTTTTAAATCTTGGAAATTCAAATACTTTAATTCCTTCACGTTGCTGTTAGAATATTACGATATTCCGATAATTTTAGGTTATAGAACAACCTTTATCTTCCTTACTCATTAATAATAACATATAATATAATTTTATTCATTATTTAATCAAATAAAATTATTTTATAATTAATCGATTTTTTCGGTCGTTATAATTTTAATTTTGAGTTTTAAAATATCTATAATTAATTTTTAAAAGGTAATTATGATCTTATAATTTAGAACAAATATAGTATTTTATTAGGGTCAAATTACCAAATTTAGGGAAGTTACAAATTAAGACCAAAGATGATAGATAGCCTAGCTATAATTAAAAGTCTTCATTTGCCGTGTAAAGTAATACGTTGGGATCCACTCCTCCAAAAGTCTGAATGTTGTTCAGAAAATTAAAATATAAGTTTCCGAGCCTAACTATTACGTTTTGATTCTAAGGACTTGGTAATAACCTGGGGAGGGGTAAGTAGAAGAATTAAGGAACTTAAGAAAATTGACCTTTACAAAGAAACGTTACCATTATACAAGGATTCCATAAATAAATATGAGAATTAAATAACTCATTCTTATGAATATTAGAATGGAATAAATTATTTTTATATTTGTTAAATTTATGAATTTTAGTTTTTTAGGAGAGAGTATGGAATGAGATGCGACGGAACTATGCTTTGAACAACATAGGCTGCCTATGCTGGACCAAAATATCTTAATAATATTTTATTTTTATTTTTAATTATAGGGGGTAGAAAAAAGTGTGAAACAAGTATGTAAAGGCATAAAATTTAAAATTATGCTTGTATAAATTTAAATTTATGTTCTTATATATGATGACATGTCTTGATCCAAGTAAATCTTTCTCATCATTCGACAAGGAGCGATTGACTCAGTTCGTAAAGTTTTACCCATTGAAATTTAAAAATGAAGAACTTTGTGGGTTTTATTAGTGAACTTAAAACTTACGTTGTAGATGTGAAAAAGAATCATAATTTTTCTAATATGAAAGAGATTTATGAACTTATTCAAAAGTTAGTTACCAAGAATAAAGTTGATCTGTATCCTTGAATTTATTTGTTGTTGAAATTAGTTTTAATTTTGTTAATCGTTATTGTCATGGTGGAGAGAATATTTTCAACGATAAATATTGTTAAATCTACTCTTCGAAACCAAATGAGTGATAAATAGTTAAATGATTGTTTAGTTCCTTTACATCATTGTGATTAGCATTAGCTTGAATGTTTTATAATTTTGGATATCTTACATTTAAATTTTATTTATTTTGACAAACTTTTTTTTATAACTAAATTCAACCCCTGCTAGAAGTAAATCATGATTCTGCCTTAGAGAATAACTCATTTCACTCTCTATTTCATTCTTTTCTATTTCATTCTTTTATTAATTCAATTCCTTCTATTCGACCATTAGATGATCATTTCTGGTCTAAACATTTTATAGTCGAAGGAGAGGGAAATGAATTACTTTTTCTTTGGGTGGTATTGTAACACTTTCATAATTTTAGTGGAAGAAATAGAAAGATTGGTTTATTGTTATGAGCGCGAAATTATGTTTAATTTTCGGACAAAATTACCATGTCAATCTTAATTAAAACATAACAGTCAATAGGCACAAGTTATGCATATAAAATATTTACTCCAATACCAAGTTTAGAAATAAATCTTAATTAATATACGGAAAAAAAATGAAAAAAAACATGACTATGTGGTTCACTAAGGACGTCACAGTCGAGAATGAACTTAATCCGTTAACAATGACCTTTATTTTTACTTAAGCAGTCTATCAACCTTTTATCATAAATCCATTAATATTGTTGATTGTCGTTGATAATACGAAACTTGTCAATTGAATTATAGGTGATAAACAATTTGTCACTAGTGACACATCAACAACGAATAATCTATCCGAGGCTTTTCTAAAAAAATCTTTATGTGATTTTCTAAATTTAGGTTACAGTTGGAGTAAAAAACCTAACCAAATATTTAAAATCTTTCTATTACCTTCATTTTTTTAACAATTTCATATGCACTCTCTATCCATCTCCCCTTACTTGTCGTCCCCAAAACCGGACAACAAGCTTTACCCACCACCTTATAACCTGTCACCACCCCCCGCCGCCACTGTGGACACCACTACCACCACCACCACAATGGCCTCCACCCCGACAACAACCTCCCTAACAACCGCCCTAAACAATATTCCCTTCAACCTCCTTGAAATCAACGTCATATCTGCCCATGACCTACCACCCCTGGCCAAATCCCTACGCACCTACGTGGTTGCACGCGCCTACCCTGACCACAAACTAAGCACCCCGGTGGATCACAAAGGCCACATTAACCCTACGTGGAGTTACCGAATGGTTTTTCGCGTAGACGACAAGTTTTTGCGGTCAAATTCCTCAGCCATCGTTTTTGAAATCTACAACATTGCTTGGCTACGCGATCTCCCCATTGGAACCACACGCCTTCCTGTTGATCAAATTCTTCTCAATAATCCCGCGTCCTCAGGAATGAAACCCTTGGCGCTTCAAATTTGTCAACCCTCGGGCCATTTAAAAGGAATTCTCAATGTAAGTTTTAATCTTGTCAATAATTCTGTCCCATCATCACCCGTGGCTAATGAAATTTCCATTTCCACTATTCAAAATCGCGATGAAAGGGATGAAATTATTTCTCCAAAAATTGACAATCAAGAAAGGTATTTAACAAAGGGCGACGATTTTAATTCTACTCCATTAAGGGATGAAATTATTTCACCAAAAATTAACAATGGGATAAATTATGTGACAATGAACGATGATTTTAATTCTACCCCATTAAGGAATGAAATTATTTCGTCAAAAATTAACGATGGAAAAAGTTATGTGACAATGGGCGACGATTTTAACTTTACACCGCTAAGGGATGAGATTATTTTTCCAAAAATTGACAATCGAGAAGAATATGTGACAAAGGATGAGGATTTTAATTTCACACCGGTAAGAGATGAAATTATTTCCCCAAAATTTGACAATCAAGAAAAGTATGTGACAAATGATGAGGAATTTAATTTTACATCCCTAAGCGATGATTTAAATTCAAATTTAATCAACTCAAAACCAAATAGTCATGTAGCTTCAAGTGGATCAATATATTCAGAAATGCAGCCCTTACCTACGGAGATCATGGCAACACTAAATAATGGGATTTATTCGATAAACGGTGATTATATAGTAAGCTCAATATTTGATAATTGGACAGCGGCTGGTGATCAGAGTGTTTTTGAGGGGAGAAATTCGAAGAATATTGTTAGGTGGGATATAAACGATCAAATTCCGCTCGTTAAGGATGATGAGGTCCACAATAGGCGGTCACATCACCGGAGTCGTTCCGATGGAGGAGGGTTGCTTTCTTGCTTTGGGAAGGGGTTCGAGTGTACCTTCATCTGTGGGTCTAATAGTATGAAGAATAACAAGAAGATGATTGTTAGTAAGAGCAATGGTCATGTCAAAAGTTATCCATGGTAATATGACGAGTACAATTCTGTTGTTGCAATGTTTATCTCATTTGCGGTTCTAGGGGTTTTATGTATTATTATTGTCAAATTTTTATTTATTTATCTATAGTTACTTTATATATAATTGAATAAATATTACGTAATATATTATACAGAGAATGAGACAACATATGAGATAAAATGCGAGATCAAATTTGAATTCTAATACGATAGCATAGGCATTATACCGGGATGACATTACACTAGTTTTTACCATTTGCCCTTTATTGTAATGATTATAATGAACAAATTTTGCTCCATTGTAAATATTAAATGGTGAAATTTTTGCTCTGTTAATAAAAGGCAAATGGAATTTATTTATGTGATTAATATTTAAATATTACTGTGGCCTCTTCAAAAGAATAGCTTGTATACCCTCCTTTCTATTTGTCTTTTTGTGTATATCAATTTAGTCTTTTACTTTTATCTTCTTCACTTTTTCCCTTGATCTTTTCTTCTCTCTTTTTTTATACTTTTTCAACCTTCCACATTCAAAACTAAAAGATTGACTTGAAAAAAACTTTTACGTGCATAGAAAATATATAACATCTAATTTTGGTAATTTACTGTACTCTTGGCTTAAAATCCATGAATTTTGCACAATTTTCTGTTAGAATATTTTATTTTTTTATATGGCATTTACTATTTATGTAATTATTGGACTTATATATTGTATTAATTTAATCATTTTATTTATAGGTTTGGTAATTAATTATGTGGCCTATAAATAATATTACTGATAGTACTTGGCATAATAGGCCCTAGGGTTTCATAATCTTGATAGACGATTTTGACCCTCAGCTATTCTATAAATAAAACAGTTAGGGTTTGGTCTCAATTGTCGTCTCAAGAATTTTATACACACCTATATATCCATCCTAAGATTGACAGAGACAATTGAAGACTTTCACATTTAAAAAGCCGTTGTGGAAGCGTGATACATACAAGATGACTTCTCTCAATTTATGTAAGTACCTAATTGATTAATTGATTTTATTCTATGCAATATCACGTTCGAATATAATTTATTTACATCTAGTATTAGAGCTGTGGTTACGCTATTTCATGAAATAAATTAATTATGTTGTTATGCTAGATTTTTTTTTTTAATTTTACATATTCTCTTTATTGGTATAATATAGAACTATTCAGTATGTTAAGGAATTTTCGGATGGAAATAAATTTTTACGAGATGTAATTTGTAATCTGATTCATAAACTGATTATGATTCCTCATGACTTTCAGAAATTAACGATTATGTTTCTGCTTCATTGTATTCATGAAATCAAACGTAAATGCTTATGATAATATTCTGTAAGAATATACAAATTCTTGTCTCGATATACATGATTGTATATACGTCAAGTATTATTTATATATGTTGAACATGAATTCATGTTTTATGAATATGGACTTATTTGCTTATGTTGATAGTTGTTTTCTTTATCATGCCAAATTAATATTTGATTCATATCATGATAATATGTATTTAGTTTGAAATTTATGTGAATATTTTATAATCAATTCATGTTCATAATTATATATTTTAATTTAAGATTCTAGAACATGATATGATATATTATTAGGGTTTTTAAATTGTTACATGTAAATTATAAATGATATTAATTTTCAAACTTGATTAATATATTATTTTAAATAAAATTGAGTTGGATTATAATAGTTTACATGTATCGTGACTCTTTTATTATTAAAATTAATCAAATTAACCGAGGATTATTAATTGAAAAAATTAAAGATTAAGAAAAGTAACATAATTTTACATTTAATAAATAAAGATTTTAATTTTACCCAACAAAAAATTAGAATTAAATTTATTAAATAAAATTTTATTGCATAAGTAACATGTTTATTTCGTTTCTGTCAAATGGTGATGTGTGGATAAATGTGTTTTGCATTATATTATGGGGATGTTATTAACATATTATTAATTGAACCAACGAAAGATTGATAATTATGCAACGACATCTTATTAAAATCTATTTTTGGGTGTTATAAATAGATTTTATATAACTAATGTTTTCCCTACAGTTGGTTTTATTATGATTAATTATTAATTATTGTTGTACATTGTGGATTTCTTTTAGTTTTTTGTAAGCATGCTTATGAGCTTGATTATGTTTCAAAATTGACTCCAACTAGTATTTTTGGGTATCTTTCTAGAATTAAAACTTTGAATAGAACTAATTTTACTGCTTGAAAATAGCAAGTGAAAATTGTTCTCGGCGGCACTATGGATTTGGACTATACACTACAAGTGGATCATCATGCTCCACTTACAGCTACTAGCTCAATTGAGCAAAAGGTTGTTTATGAAAATTGGGAGCGATCCAACCGCATGTCATTTATGATTATGAAAAACTCTATCACGACATCCATTCAAGGAGCCATTCCTGACTCTAAGAATGCTAAAGAGTACTTAACTTCAGTCGACGAACAATTTAAGGGTTCTTCTAAAACTCATGATAGTACCCTTATTTTGAAAATACTTACTAGCTGTGACAAACGAGATTTTTGTAATTTAATTGAATATTTATTGAATTAAATAAATATTTTTGATGATTTAATTATTGGGTTAAATAATTAATTGATGAATTTAATGGTAGATTAATTTAATTATATGTGTTACATTGATTAAATTAAATATGGAGAATTTATTATTCAAAAGTATGTATTTAATTGAGCTTATTTAATTAAATAAATTATTTAATAAGTATAATGTTATTCTAATTAATTTAATAATTAATTAGAGATTTAATGACTTGACATAATTAATAAATGAGAATTTAATTATGTGACTATGTGATTTAATGTGGAATTATTCTATTTAATCGAATTAAATAATATATATTTGATTAATTATTTAAATGGGTGTGACATTATTAAACTATATAATAAGAGTTTAATTAAATTAAGTTTAATGTTCTAGCCAAACATGACCTTATGAATGTGGGAGCAGTTAATTGCGTAGTGGCATTAACTGACATCCATGTTGTGCCAGTACGTGCATTATATTAGTCTTGTGCCTTTTACGCTTTTATTTTCCTAAAACCTAAGTGAGAAAAACAGAGAGAGTTTGAGAGAATTGAAGAAGAAATTGGAGAATTAAGGAGTGTTCTTCCACTCTCTAGCAATCTTAACAGAGAAATTAAAGGTAAATCCTTAATCTAAACTATAATTTACCTACTTAGGAACTCTTCATAAAAATTGGCTTTTCTGTAATTGGAATTTCATGAATAATTGTTGAAAAGTTGTTATAAATTGTTATATGCATGAATAATGTAATATATGATGTTTATAAACGATTTTGGGTGAATTAATCCATGTACTTTGGTTTAAAAAGAGGGTTTTAAGTTTATAGTAACAATATATGATTTTGAAGTTAAAATATGAGTTTTGATTGATGATTTGTTAGAACAATGGATGTTTATGTTGTTTAATAGATATAATCTGTTATATGTGAATTAGAAACAATTTTCAGAAGTTATATTTGTATGAAATAAGTTTTTTTAAGTAAAGATTTGGATTTTGTTATAAAAAGTACAAAAGGATGATTTTAGAACCAAAATTAGTGTTCAATTCTTATTGTAACATGTAAATTGATTTTAGAATATGTTAGTATGTCGAAATACGAAAAGAATGCAACTGAAATGGCTTGATTTAGTTAAGAAACGAAGATTTGGTGATTAAATTTGCTAAACGTGTTGGGATATGAAGAAAACTAGTAAAAACATGGTTTTGATCCTTTAAAATTTGTTGTGCAAGATGTTTATGTTGTTAGAATCATGATATGCATGCTTGGTGTTGTTGTAAGTTAGTATATAGCCTTTGGAATTATAAATTTCTGCTTGATTAGAGAAAAATTGGGTTACTTGGAGTAAACTGTGAAGCGAGGAGCGAACTTTGTAGTTTCTATCTTGCGTCTTGGCACAATGCTGCGGTACCAAAAGGCGAAATAAGCAATTGCGCTTCTTTATATCTTATGTATTGAACACCAAATAACATTTGCCTTGCACGGTGTCAAGGCTTAGGGTGACGCAGCTGTGCCCTACCCTTAGTAGAAGCAGTTTGTTTTCTTCTAGTTTTCAGACCTTGACATGTTGGCCTAACCTAGTCTAAGGTGCAAGATAGTATGTTAAACATGTAATGAGGTTTTATAATTAATTGTAAGCATGTGTTCAATGATTTCAAATTGTGAAGTTAATAAGTTGTGAAAAGCTTTAATTTGTTAATTGTTTAAGTCTTGAGATGTGTTTAAAGGTTACATTGGTATGATAGCCTTATGATTTCAAATTGATGACGTGACATTAATTCCAAAGTCATAATTTGAATTATGTTAACAAATTGGATTTAAAAGAAGGAACTAAACCTATAAGTTTAATGTGAAGGTAACTAATGAATGTTGTGAATGCATGTAATGTGTAGGACGTTGAAAAATTTATTTGTAACTATAATTATCGCTTGCGCACTGATAAGTGGATTTTATATACGCGATTCAATATCCATTTCATGCTTGATTATTGCTAAATTCTTGTGATTGTGTTCTATTTTACTTCTTTTATGTTAATTCATGTGTAAGATGGTGGTTGTAGCATTCAATGGACATTTGGAACTAATTGGGATGATTTGAGGTCAATTAGAGCGAAAGTGAAGTACAACATGGAAATCAACCAAGTCATTTAGCAGAAGACAAGCTCACCGGGGTGGGCTATTTTACACTACACGGCCTGAAGTGGGGATCTTGGTACTCGAGTTAAGAAAGGATGCAAAGGGTGGGCCAAAATATTATGCACCCTTTCACGGGAAGGTCTTAAATCGAGCTAGACAGAAAAGGAGCATTTGGCAGTGCCTATTTAGTGCATGAACCCCGCAGGAAGCGGAAGTGGAAAAAATCATACGTGTCTGTTTTGATTAAACTTCTTATTGGGCATAATTTCTAGCAACTTGCATGATAATGGAACTCTAATTGAAGGAAATTGCGGCTGGAGCTTGTATGCTAGATATCTAATACTTTATCAACTACAACTTCAAGGAGACACAAGAGATATTACGGAGATCTAAACTTAGTTTTTGATAGCAAGTGTGGAGGAGTATTTCGAAGGGATTTTCCGGGACGATTGTGATTCTAGTCTACGTGAAGGGTGTTTTTCAATATTCTTTGTGTTAGATTATTATTTATAATTGAAAGAATGATTTCTATGATTTAATCAGTGTTTATTTTATTTAGCATGAACTAATTCACTTTTTAGGCTTGTGATGGATCCTTGAGTGAATCAATGATTTTGTAGACTTTGATTTCCAATTTAATAATCTATTTCTAGTTTATCTATATTGATTTGTGCTTGAATTTATGAATTACCTGATCAACAATTCTTTGTGGAATTGGATGGAATCGAGAGAGGATGTTCAAATCTAGACCTAGTTGATATAGCATGTGTTCATGATTTTGTGAATAGCTTAATCTTGATGAATGTTAAGGTAGAGATATGCTTGACATCGAATGTAATCGGATAGAGAACTTATTCTTAAACTTCTTCAATTGTAATTCAAATAGAGATATAGTGGGTTAGTTGATTAAGTTGTTTAACAGATTTCTATCTTAATTATGGATTGACGTTAATACGGTATTAGTGCATCGAGAGGTGGTTAATACTACGTTCGTGTTCTTGATTAATAAACTGGGATAGTGCATTGAATTGGAATAAAGGTGTTAAAATCAGAGTGAGGCTTAGGGTGAAATCATAAGTCTAATTCTCCATTAATTGTTTGAAAGATATTTGTGATTATTCTGTGATTAGTTTAATTATTCTTCAATTTAGATTCTTTAATTATAATTATTGAGTTGATTTGTTTAATAAAATTAGGGTTAATAGGAAATTGATAATTGTAAGTTAAGGATATTGCTAGTTAGTCTCTCGTGGGAACGATACTCTACTCATCACTTTATTACTTGTTGACCAAGTATACTTGCGTGTTGTAGCGTATATAGATTTTACCCAACAAGTTTTTGGGCGCCGTTCTTAAGACTATTTAGTATAATTCTTAATAGTTTTACAATATCGGTTTAATTAATCAGTTTTACTTAGACATTTTTTTTGTGTTTTGATTCTTTATTTCGGTGTTGAAAGTAGTTTATGCAAACTCGATCCCAAAATCCGGACTTGCTCCCTTTTTTGAGGACGACATTGAGAAAAGGTTCGGAGGTTGAGTATGTGGATTAAGGAAGCGAGACAAGAATTTGAAACACGAGAAAGAAGAGGAAATGGCGGTACCAAGATCGGAAAGCATTAAGGGACTTATGAACACCCAAGGAGGTCGAATCGCAATCAAGCATCACCAAAGCCAAAGCAATAGCAATGAATCGTTCGAAATTAAGCACGGGATGATACAAATGATTCGTAATTCAGTTACATTTGGGGATTTGCAAATGACGATCCGAACGAGCATCTAGTCGACTTTTACGGAAATGTGGCGACACTTTTTAGGTTCAATGGGGTTTTGGATGAGGCGTTGAGACTTTGATTGTTCCCATTCTCTTTATGGGACAAGGAGAAGAGTTGGTTGCATTCTCTCGTCCAGGTTCGATAACTACATGGGAGGATTTAGCTCGAGAAATTCCTTGCAAAATTCTTTCCACCCATGAAAGCTGCGAAGATGAGGACCAAGAGATAACGATGTTTGAGCAAAGAACATGGGAGTCATTATATGAGGCTGGAAAGATACAAAGAATTTCTCGAAAATGCCCACATCATGGATTGCCCAGTGGCTACAAATGAACACCTTTTACAACGGACTACATGGGAATCTCATGACAAGTATTAATGTAGCATCGGGCGGAGCATTCATGGCTAAGAGTTACGAGGAAGCCTACGAGTTGATTGAAACCATGTCGGCTAATAACTATCAGTGGCCCACAGCGAGAATGACACATGCAAATGTAGCTGGAGTGTTAGAAGTAGATGGTATGACAGCTATGCAAGCACAGATTTCTGAGCTTTCAAAGAAGTTGGATTCGGTGACAGCTGCATAAACACAAGCACAAGCACAATAAGTGGCAATAATATGCGAGTTATGCGCAGGAGAGCACCCAACGGATCAATGCGCGATTAATCCAACATCTGTGCAGTTCATCGACAATTACAACAGAATCCCGCAGAACACATACCAGAACACATACAATCAAGGAAATAGGAATCATCCGAATGTCTCATGGAGCAACAACCAGCAAAATCAAGCTCCACGACAATTATATCCCCCAGGTTTTTAGAACCAGCAACAACCAGCTCAATATCAAGAAAGGAAATCAGATCTAGAGGAGTTGTTGACAAAATACATGACTAGCAATAATGTGGCTATGAAAAATCAAGTAATGGCTATGAAATCATATGAGATGGCTATGAAATCACAAGAGATGGCGATCAAGAATTTAGAGAATCAGATAGGACAAATTGCGTTGGCATTGAATAATAGACCACAAGGGACATTACCAAGTGATATAGAGAGAAATCCAAAGGGTAACCATGAACAGTGTCAAGCAATTACATTGAGGAGTGGAAAACATCTCGAAGGTACTAATGCAGAAAATTCAGCAACTCTGGATGAAAAAGTTGATGATAGGGATGTGAGTGGAGAAAGCAAAGGTGAGGATAAGCAGGGTAAGGAAACAAAGCTAAACAATAAGCCAATTGTTTACCCACCTCCACCATTTCAGCAGAGGGTCCAAAAACAGAAATTAGACAAGCAATTTGCAAAGTTCTTGGAAATTTTTAAGAAACTACAGATCAACATACCATTTGCAGAGTCCCTAGAACAGATGCCGAGCTAAGTAAAATTTATGAAAGGGATTCTGTCAAGAAAGAAGAAATGGGATGATTTTGAAATTGTGGCACTAATGAGGAGTGTAGTGTGGTATTACAGCAGACATTACCACCAAAACTCAAGGACCCGGAGAGCTTCACTATTCCATGCACGATCGAGAATATGCACTTCAACAAGTGTTTATGTGATTTGGGGGCGAGTGTAAACCTTATGCCATTGTCAGTATACTTAGAATTGGGTTTGCCTGCACCAAGGCCTACAAACATCTCCTTACAGTTGGTGGATAGGTCAGTCACATATCTGATAGGCATAGTAGAGGACATCTTAATGAAAGTGGATAAGTTTATATTCCCCGCGGACTTTATCATTTTGGATTTTGAGGAGGACAAGAACATCCCAATTATCCTAGGGAGACCATTTTTGGCTACAGGGAGGACACTCATAGATGTACAAAAGGGAGAACTCACTATGAGGGTCCAAGATCAAGAAGTAAAATTCAATGTGTTTAAGGCTATGAAATTCCCTACGGATGAGGAAGAATGTTTTTAAATGGATTTAATTGAGGAAATCATTAGTGATGACATGAGCAAGAGTTTGGTAAATGATCTGTTAGAAACAACATTATTGGGGGATGAAGAGGTTGACGATCCGGAATTGGTGGATTATCTACAAATGCAAGAATCATTGCCACGAATTTCCAGATTCAGAACACCATTTGAACCACTGCACACGGAGGAGGTAACCGCAGAAAGACTGAAACCATCATTGGAAGAGCCACCAAAGCTGGAACTTAAGCCACTCCCTAAACACCTCAGGTATGCGTATTTAGGCAATTTAAATTCTTTACCTATTATTATTTCAGCTGCACTTAACGAAATGCAGGAAGAAAAGTTGCTGAGGGTGGTTCGGGAACACAAAATAGCTATTGGATGGACAATCGCGGATATAAAAGGAATCAACCCTTCATTTTGCATGCACAAGATCCTAATGGAAGACGAGGAAAAACCAACAGTGGAGCAACAGCGGTGACTCAATCCGATTATGAAGGAAGTTGTGAAGAAAGAAATTTTGAAGTGGCTAGATGCCGGCATCATCTACCCTATTTCCGACAGCAAATGGGTTAGTCCAGTGCAGTGCGTGCCAAAGAAAAGAGGAATGACAGTGGTGCAGAATGAGGACAATGAATTAATCTTTCGGGTTGCCTTGTTCAATTTTCTGTAATCCATGCAAACCCTCCAACATGTCACTGTTCTAGTCGGTATCATTTCCCGCTGCCCTTCATTGATCAAATGTTAGATAGATTGGCGGGACACCAATATTACTATTTTATTGGATGGGTACTCTGGCTACAACCAAATAGTCATCATTACGGAGGATCAAGAGAAGACCACATTCACGTGCCCTTACAAAGACATTTGCATTCGGGAGGATGTCGTTTGAAATATGCAATGATGCGCAAGCGACTTTCCAATGGTGTATGATGGCCATTTTTTGAGATATGGTGGAGAAAAATGTTGAGGTCTTCATGGATGACTTTTCGGTTTATAGGGGAATGACCGATATTTACTTACGAGAATCTGGTCATGGTGTTGCAAAGATGTAAGGACACGAATCTCATACTAATTTGGGAAAATGCCACTTCATGGTTGAAGAGGGCATAATTTTTTAGCCATAAGGTATCGGCTCAAGGATTGGAAGTTGATAAAGTAAAAGTCGAAACAATTGAAAAATTGCCTCCACCAAACTTCGGTTAAGGGTATTAGGAGTTTCTTGGGACATCTTTGGGTTCTCTGAGGAAGTTTATAAAGACTTCTCTAAAATTGCGAAACCTCTATGCGGTCTTTTAGAGAAGGATGCAATGTTGACTTTGATGAAGAATGCAAAATGACTTTTGACTTATTAAAGAGGAAATTATTTCTGACCCGTTATAGTTTGCCGGATTAGAGCATGCCATTCGAGCTCATGTGTGATGCAAGTGACTCACAGCGGTTGAAATTTTGAAAGGGCCAACGTCGAGACAAGGTGTTTCACGCCATATACTATACAAGCAAAACACTTACAGAAACTCAAATGAACTACACAACCACAAAAAAGGAATTGCTTGCAGTGGTGTATGCGGTTGACAAATTTTGGGCTTACTTGATCGGGACTAAGGTGATAGTTTATATAGATCATGGAGCGATTCGGTACTTGATAGCGAAAAAGGATGCTAAACCACGCCTTATCCGGTGGATTCTCCTACTTCAAGAGTTTTTCTTAGAAATAAAGACGAGAAGGGGGACGGAGAACCAAGTGGCCGAGCCACTTGTCTAGGTTGGAAAACCACGGGAAAGCAAAAGAGCAGACAGATGTGAGATTAATGAGTCATTCCGGATGAGCAAGCTGTTTGTGATTTATTGAGAGATTCCGTGGTATGGCGATTATGCAAATTTCATTGTGAGCAACATTCTACCACCGACCTCATAAGACAATGTAGAAGGAAATTTTTTCACGGCGTGAAATGGTACATATGGGATGAACCATATTTGTTCAAGCGGTCTTGTGCCGATAAAATGATTTAACGGTGCATCCCATATAGTGAAGTGAAGAATATTATTGCATGAAAGTGTCACTCATCTGCCGTACGTATAAGCGGACACTATAATGCTTGAGAGGACGGCGGTGATGGTGCTTTGTAATGTGGTTTTATTGGCCCACATTTTTCAAAAATGCCCACCAGTTTGTCAAATAATGCGATAGGTGTCAAATGGTGGGAAACATTTCGAAATGTAATGAGATGCCTTTACAAATGATTCTGGAAGTGGAAATTTTTGACGTATGGGGTATCGATTTCATGGGACCATTTCCCTCGTCATTGAACAATCAATACATTCTACTCGCAGTGGACTACGTGTCAAAGTGGGTTGAAAGCTGCATTTCTACCAACAAATGATGCCAAGGTGGTCCTCAAATTCCTTCAAAAGAACATCTTCACGAGGTTTGGCACACCAAGAGTAATTATCAGTGACGAAGGTAGTCACTTCCGCAATAAGTCATTTCTTGCTCTTTTGGCCAAGTATGGGGTCAACCACAAGATAGCTACAACGTATCACCCTCAAACCGATTGGACAAAATTTGAGGTATCAAATAGAGAAGTCAAAAAGATATTGGAGAAAGTGGTGAATTTGAGTTGGAAAGATTGGTCATTGAGATTGGATGATGCTTTATGGGCCTAATGGATTTGCATACAAGAGGCTTAATCGGGATGTCACCATATCAACTATTGTATGGAAAGGCATGTCATTCTAAATGGAGCTACAACATAAGGCATATTAACAATATGTGCAAAAACTCAATTTCGATCAGCTTGTTTGTAGGTGAAAAGAGACTACTTTAATTGAATGAACTCGATGAATTTAGCCTTCACGCCTATGAGAATGCTAAACTATACAAAGAAAAAAGTCAAAAGATGGCACGACGGAAAAATTTTGCGTCGAACATTCGAGCCCAAACCAATCGGTACTCTTGTTCGATTCATGGAGCTGCGATTGTTCCCAGAAAACTTAAATAGAGATGGTGGGACCATTCACAATCAAGCGGGTAATCCCTCATTAGTACGATCGAAATATATAATCATGATCCACTAGAAACATTCAAAGTCAATGGATATCATCTAAAGCACTATTGGGGTAGAGAAGCCAACAAGCATGATCGCCATCACATTGACCGACACAACATAAGCAGGAAGTAGTCAGGCTGAACGACTTAAAATCAAGCGCTAATTGGGAGGAAACCCAATCTTTAGTTTATTTATCATATTTTCAATTTATATTTGTTTGATCATAGTTTTCATTAAATTACTAGGTAGAAGAATAATCAAAGTTTCATTAACATCTCCACATTATGTTTATTATCAAAAACTCACTAAGTTTCATGTGTTGAATCTTGCATGATGAAAAAATATAACTTTAAGAGAATTACATGAAGCAGGAAAAAAGACTCGATAGTAACATGGCAAAGCTGGCCCTTCTACACTATATAACGCCTATAGGGGTGAGGGTCTCAGATTAGTTAACGATGGCATAGCCGTGGGCAGGCCTTTTAATCTTACAACCCCGCAAGAGGCGGGGTCCACGATTCGTAAGATGGTGGCATAGCACAAAATGAGCCCTCCTAGTGAAATACCCCATTCAGTGAGGGATCCTAGAATGCAACAGACTTTGGGCAGTTACGGATTTCTTCACTTCCTAATAACTTACAACTTTCCCACTTCCCCATTACTTCATAACTCCATAACAACCACCCACAACCATTACTTCTTCCCCACATTCCCAATACTCTATAACTCCTCTCCACCTCTTCACTCCACCAATGATAGCCTTCCCTTTTCCCTCTATAAATACCACCACATCTCATTCAAACTCTCTCACCACACTTGATATAAAGCAAAAAGAGAGTATAGTTGTGAGCTAGAGAGATAATATTGAAAAGTTTGGGGAGAGTTAGGGCAAAACCGACAATTGGGAGAGACATGGCTTTGCAATCATCCTCTAAACGCCAAAGGGGAGAAAGTTCACGGCCATCGCAACCAACCCGCACCTTTGATGGTGAAAATTATGAAGTGCCACCGCCAAAGGGGTATGACTACATGCTCACCAAAGCCCTTACAGGAGAGGGGTTGTACCGGATCTAACGATGGGTAGCTTATGCCACAAATTTTACAAAAGGATGGACCAAATTCAGAGGAGTAAAAACCACCGTTGTTAACATTGTCAAAGAATTCTATGCAAATGCTGAAGATAAAGAACCATTCAACGCATTTGTGCGAGGATGGTTGGTTCCATTCAGTGCCGACACCATAAATACTTACTACCAACTAAGGGTGCCTCGCCACTGCCAGTATGATCATCTCTGTACTTCTGACCCGTATTTTGATGCCATAATCATGGAGTTGACAAAGCCGGGAACATCATGGATTAAGGGTCGAAAGGGAGGCACCGTATTTCATAGCAAGGACCTTAGTCGGTATGGGAAATCTGGTACGCATTCCTATGCGTAAAATTACTTCCGTCCCAACATACCTCGGACGTCACCAAAGAGAAGGCGTTCTTGTTATGCGCCATTGTGCAAGATTTTATCATTGGCGTCGGGGCCATACACTTCATCATAAATTACCGGTACCTACGTGGGAATTTTTCTAGAGGCTTGCCACACCCATCACTCATTTGTGGGTTGTGTCGTGTAATCTTGGGGTTAGATGGTCCGATGACGAGCCCACTCAATTGCCGCTTGCGTTGCTTGATTCGAGATTGATAGCGCGGTATTCTGTATGGGCAGGAGGCGAGTCACATCCGCGTGGTGTGGGATTCATTTTTCCGTCTTCGTCGGAAGACAACGTGGATGCTACAGAGACATCGGAGGAAGAAGATGAAGAAATGGGCAATCAAGGGGCTGAGAAGGTACCGCAGGCCGAGGCCATATCCAGTTCTCAGTTCCTTGCGTTCCAAAATCAAATGAATGCGCATACCAAGGCAACTCGTCGGGAAATAAGGTGATTGACAATGAGGCAAGATCATATGTTCGATGCTATGAATGCATCTTTCACCTCTTTGAACACAACACTTCATAGCTTTAACCCGGCGGCATAATTTTTGTACCAACAGCCCGGACCGATGCCAAGGTTCCCGCCAAGTGATTCCGATGAAGAAAACCAACAACCACCTCCTCAGACTTAATTGAAAGCAGGGAAGTCCTCACGTACTTAATTCGATTATTCTACCAATGAGGACATTGTCTTATTTAAGTTTGGGGGATTTAAATACATGTTTGCATGCATTTAGCATTTAGGTTGCATATTGAATTGTTGTCATTTAAATTTCTGCATTTTGCATTCTACTTTTAGTATTGCATGATAGCTTAGGTGCATTCATAGTAGCTTAGGTTAATTTTTGTCATTGCATAGTAGATAATCTTGTAATGCATTTCATTATCCTTATATCTAAAAAAAACATAATAATTTATGTTAGTAAATATTGTGTTGCGTAAGTTCATCAATGTTATGTTTCATATTATTTTTGGGCCAATGATGTGATTGACAATAAGTAGCAAATCTGATATTGAGTATTAGAACTATGATATAATTTACGCTATGAATCAAATCTTGAGCTTGTTTGAAGGCTGGTATAAAAGGTTATACGTTTAACAAACATCTCGTGTTGATTGGTCAAGTTCAAATTGATACCTAAATGGTCTCTAAAGGATAATGCTAGAGTAAATGTCAAAATGACAAGGATGAGCGATGGAAGTAAAGTTAGGCAAGAACCTAAGTTTGGGGATGATATCAATGAGGGGTATATAAGCTTTATTTTTAAAAAAAGTATGAATAAACTTTGTGGCATGCTTGTCTAGTTTTGTGGCCTTTGTTACTTGAGTAAGAAAGTAAGCAGGGGATTGTCTTTACACCTAGCGCCCTAAGGTCTTAATGGTGCAGGAGTAGATTGGTGAAAGCTTCGTTAAGGTAGCATTGAAAAGCCTAAGGGAATAAGACATTGCATAGCTATGTGTATAAAAAAAAAGAATAAAAGCAGGAAATAAGAGAAAAAAAGCCCGTATATATATATATATATAAAATTTTTAATATATAAATATGAATAAAGTATAAGTACCACGCATGAACCCCCGAGTTAGTGATTGTTTGATTTTAGTTGAAGTTGTCTATTTTTGAAAATTTTAAGTTTGTGCTGCATGATTCCTTTTAAGAGATTGGTTATGTATTGAAATTTGAGTTAGTATCGGTTATCATGGATGTTGCACACACACACTATACCAGTGATGATGGATTGAGATTCGTGGATTAAAATGGAATTATAGATTGGTTTTTGATGGTTGATTTTGTATAGTTGCTTATTTTCGCTGAGGCCATTAAGATAATTTTGATTCTGTGATATTGTTGGATTCGAAAGCATATAAGTTAGGAAGTGTTCATATCATTGCATTGCATTGCATGTAGTTGTTTTGTGCTCGAGGACTAGCACAGTTTAAGTTTGGGGGATTTTGATAAGTAGATTTTATATACGCGATTCAATATCCATTTCATGCTTGATTGTTGCTAAATTCTTGTGATTCTGTTCTGTTTTACTTGTTTTATGTTAATTCATGTGTAGGATGGTGGTTGTAGCATTCAATGGGCATTTGGAACTAATTGGGATGATTTGAGGTCAATTAGAGTGAAAGTGAAGTACAACATTGAAATCAACCAAGTCATTTAGCAGAAGACAGAGTGCTCGCTTGTATGGGCTATTCTACACTACACACCCATTTGGGCTGAGGGTCTTAGTACTCGATTAACGAGAAAGGACCCAGCCCAAATGGGGGTCTTAAAATCGAGCTAGACAGAAAAGGGAGGCATTTGAGGCGAGCCTGTTAGTCGTGAACCCGTGGTGAGCGGAGGTGGAAAATCTGGTACGTGTCTATTTTGATTAAACATCTTATTGGGCATGATTTCTAGCAACTTGCATGACAATGGAACTCTAATTGAAGGAAATTGCGGCTGGAGCTTGTATGCTAGATATCTAATACTTTATCAACTACAACTTCAAGGAGACACAGGAGATATTATGAAGATCTAAGCTCAGTTTTTGATAGCAAGTGTGGAGGAGTATTTCGAAGGGATTTTTCGGGACAATTGCGATTCTAGTATACGTGAAGGGTGTTTTTCAATAATCTTTGTGTTAGATTATTATTTGTAATTGAAAGAATGATTTCTATGATTTATTCAGTGTTTATTTCGTTTAGCATGAACTAATTCACTTTTTAGGCTTGTGATGGATCCTTGAGTGAATCAATGATTTTGTAGACTTTGATTTCCAATTTAATAATCTATTTCGGTTTATCTATATTGATTTGTGCTTGAATTTATGAATTGCGATCAACAATTCTTTGTGGAATTGGATGGAATCGAGAGAGGATGTTCAAATCTGAACCTAGTTGATATAGCATGTGTTCATGATTTTGTGAATAGCTTAATCTTGATGAATGTTAAGGTAGAGATATGCTTGACATCACATGTAATCGGATAGAGAACTTATTCTTAAACCTTCTTCAATTGTAATTCACATAGAGATATAGTGGGTTAGTTGATTAAGGTATTTAACGGATTTCTATCTTAATTGTGGATTAACGTTAATACGGTATTAGTGCATCGAGAGGTGGTTAATACTACGTTCGTTTTCTTGATTAATAAACTGGGATAGTGCATTGAATTGGAATAAAGGTGTTAAAATCAAAGTGAAGCTTAGGGTGAAATCATAAGTCTAATTCTCCATTAATTGTTTGAAATTCCATATTTTAATATTTGAGATTATTCTATGATTAGTTTAATTATTCTTCAATTTAGATTCTTTAATTATAATTATTGACTTGATTTGTTTAATAAAATTAGGGTTAATAGGAAATTGATAATTGTAAGTTAAGGATATTGCTAGTTAGTCTCTGTGGGAACGATACTCTACTCATCACTTTATTATTTGTTGACCACGTATACTTGCGTGTTGTGCGTATATAGATTTTACCCAACACGCACAAGGCAAGTTCTCTAACCCTAACTTTATTTGAGCAAGTTCCTAAACCCTGTTTCTTTATGTAAAGCAAGTTCCTTATTTTATCTTGTTTATTATTGTTCAAGTCAAGATTTCATATTAGATGCTATCATTCTTTAAAAGCATGATTATTGTTATACAATACTTATTCGATTGTATACCTTTTGAACTTTATTATTCAAATTGAATATCAATTATTATTGAACCTTGTAATGTTATGTTATTATATCAAATAATTGAATAAATGAATGATTTTATTATGGTTTTATTTACTGCGTTATATAAATGTTAACATAATAAAATTCCTTAGAATAGTGATACAAATTATATAGTTTCAAGTATGTGACTTGAACATGAGATTATATAATTACAATTAGTAACATTGCTTTTAAATGTCCCTAATCGAGTATCATTGTTGATGGGACAACAATGATACATTGAAACTAGTATGTGGATTAACTGATGACCAAATCTCATTGGTCATAAATATATGAGATATTGAGTTAATGCATAGGTACATGTTAGATAACGATGTACTGGACAGACCCACCATGAGAATTCTATGTGGAGCATTATGCGAAGTGTCATTAGTGATTCTCATAGTGATAATGATGTAATGATCATCTGACCTGAAATCATTATATTACTACATGGGAATTTATGTACTTTGATATCATCAAAAGTTACCTTTAACAGGGTGGACAATAAAGGTGATTATTGGGTACATCATGAATCGTGTGAGGAATATGAGTGATCTAGATGGAATTTAACCTTCCTATATATTAGGGGTGATATCCATAGGCCTCTTGATTGAGTATGACTATGAAATGCATGGCCATGCTCAAATAGTGATTTGTTTCATATAGTCTACTCATTGATCAATAAAACTCAGATTAAATTATGAAGAGTATGACACATTCCATGACTCGAGTTTAATCTAGGATGTTAAGGTTAAAAGGATTAAATTACATTGAAACATTAGTCACGAAAAGGTTGAATCTAATCATAGATCTTATTATTACTTGGGTAGCATTGATGCATTACTAGATGCCGCTCACTGTTTTTAATTTTATAATATGATTTTAAAATTATTGCCAATGTAATAATAACCTATAGGGTCACACACATAGAACTTAATTAAAAAGGGAATTAATTTAAATTGTAAGGATTTAAATATGTCAATATAATTGATAGTATTTAAATTAATAGGATAATTTATATATATGTGTATTAATTAAGTAAGACTTGATTTAGATATAATATATATATACATGCAGATTTTATTTTTAATTAGATTAGGTTTTTATTAATTCCTTTTGGCTGCTATATATATGATATATCAGCCATTTTAGGAACTACATCATAACCTAAAACCCTAGCCGCTCTTAGAGAGAGACTAGAGAGAAATTTTTTGAAAATCCTGATCCTTGGTGGCTAGTACCGTAGTTCTCTTCACTGCAGATCATGTGACGATTCACGGGGCGTTAGTGTGGATCTTGTAAAGGTATGATTACATTAGATTGCATTGGAGATTCGAAGCTGTTTTAGAGATTTTTCTATAATTGGTATAAGATCTGAACCATTGAATTAATATGTTTTTACATGGATCCTGTTTTAGGGTTTCGGAATTGTCTTTGAATATTTTAATTTTGGCTACTTTTATGTGTCGAAACCCCTACATGTAAGACTAGCGAGCCCTTATTGATTCGACTAGTCCATAGTTGATGAACGTTCTAAATTTCAAATCCATTGTTGAGCTTATCTAAACCAAACTTCCTTTGGTGCGGACTCTAATGTCAAACTGAGATGAACAACCCTATTATAGGGGATTAATTATGCTTTAACGTTCACAGTACGGTACTAAAGGCTGATCCTCCTAAGTACGAGAAGAAGAGTCCATAGTTTTATGACTGTTAAAGGTTTCAAGTATAAACACTTGACAACCTAGGACATAGTTCAAGGTCTTATGACCGTCAGAAGTTCTTTTGATTCTTTTTATTCACTCTTGATTCAAAAGTCGAGTTTCTTATTTTAGAAGTCTTTGATTCATTCACATGTTATTATTTTATTATTATATTATTATACTTGTGGGCAATTGTGCTCACTTTTGCATAATAATAACATTGCGATTAAGACGAAAGGTCAATTTGAGCCTTCTCTACTACTGTGAAAAGGCAGGTAAGGTTAACAAGTGATGAAGACTTGTTGTTTATTTGTTATGTTATGTTTCAGACGTATGTTTAAGTTGTGTAAGACTTATTATTTGTTTATGCTTTTGTATTTGAGATTTAAGGTTAGTATGATCTAGGATTGATGTATTTAAATCAGATGTTGTAACTCCATAAGGAGAGGATTTATTTCCTTCTATTTATGGTTTTCATTTATTATGGGTAGATAGGCGCATGATGTTTGTCTGATGAACACCAAATTACGTGGGAATTGAAGTACCTTGATTTGGGGGTGTCACGAGAGTTAGTATTAGAAGTATGGGTTATGAACCTTAGGTGGGGGAAAAGCCTTAGGTAGTAGCCTCATAGGAGATCGAGAACATAGTGGTGATAAACTCTTATCGAGTTCTAAAAAAATGAATTTCTTAATTCATTGAAGATAATAAAAGATTTTATGTGCTTATGTGATAAACTTATGTGCTCGTGAGTATTGATTAGTAATTAAAACTTAAATATCATGTCGTCAGGATGATAGAGGTTGGAGGATCTAGTCGAGTTGGGGAGGACGAACCCCGAGTACCTAGAGAGGAGGAGCCCCGAGGCATCCATGTTGTCCTGGAGAAGATGGTACAGAGAGAGCCATCTCTATTAATCACTGTCATGGGTCAGAAGCATTAGCGTGAGACTGATCTAGAGGAGGATCCTGAGGAGGAAAAGGTGGAAGAGGAGTTTCCACTGAACTCTATTGCAGCTCAGATGTATGACGAGGTGTATGCCCGTAATATTGAGCTTCAGAATAGAGTCATAGAATCGGAAGAGATGGTAGATAGACGTCAGGATATCCAAGTTCTTGATGCACGTCTTGGAAATGTGGAGTGGAAATTAGTCCACTTAGAGGGTGAAAATGAGGAGCTGGTGGCAGAGGTTGCAAAGTTGAAGGATGATCTGAAAGAGGAGTTTGTCAAGTGAACCATAGCTGAAGATGCTTACAAAGAGGCTTCCCGAAGGAGCAGTGGCAGTGAGGGAAGAGGTACAAGCAAAGAAGGTTAAGATGGTGGAAATGGATGGTGCATTCAACACTGCGGTGAACAAGGCCCATGATCGATTTATGTACTACCCAATTTAGTTCGAGGACTTACCATGGTACATGCTGGATTGTAGGACGATGTTTCGTATCGTGGAAGAAGAGCGTAGAGAAGCTGTTCGATGTCTTAATAGGCCGTGGTAGGAACAGTATGAATTATGTTAATATCTATGGTAGTTAATGATGTAAATTCTAGTGTAAATAAAGTAATAGAATATGATGATTTAAATACTAAAGATTCTTTATCTCGGGGTAATTGATGTAAATAGCAGTAACGATATCGTATTATGTTAAACTTTTGATTTAAATAAAATATTAGAGTTTATTTGAGATAATGTTAAGTGATTATGTTTAAATATTTAAGTAAAGCCTTAAATATTTAAAGGATTGAATAAAGATCTAATAAGCTTATATCTTAATGAAAATACTTGCGTAGAGAAGAAGACCAAACCGTCAATGAAGCTAAGAAGGGTCGATAAACAACAATAACGATGCAATCTTGACCAGATTCGTTGGTTGGTGAACTTACTAGCTGGAGCAGTTAATAATCAACCTCAAACTCCACCAAATACAACGTTCAAGGACTTCAAGTCGGTGGGACTGCCAAAGTTTAAAGGCTCCATGAACCTGATAGAAGCTCAAACTTGGGTTATGGAGATGGAAAAAGTTTTTGACGTCGCTAGAGTCAGAGAAGACCAGAAAACCACCTACGCCACATTCATGCTAAAATTAGAATACAGTTATTATGACACCCCCAAAACAGGTATACATCACCCATCTTCAATCGCCAGATACATGGTACATAAGTCAATTATAAACTTAATTATACAATTGTTGTGACGCCCCCCAAATCCAGGTTCTCTAACCTCAGATTCAGTGCTCACGATCCTATCATCATCATAAGCATTCTATAACTATTTCAAAATAATAAACATACATTGTTCATTATAATAAAGTCTCATAACATGGTCCCAAGGTCTCCATAACCTTAACTTTAAATACACCATTTATAATACAAATAGTTTACTTAAGAAATTCCATTAGATAATAACTAATTTAACATTCATTTCTAAATTACTCACGGATCTTGCCTTGCCCTTGTCCTTCGTGTTAGATCCCTCGGGCTTAACTGAAATAGATGTCATGATATAGCAAGAGTAAGCAACTAATTTGCTTCACAAGTTTATATAGACAAGGAAGATATATCATGACTTAGAAAGAAATATTGCCTTCAATGTTCAACAATAATATAAGATTGTGAAGGAACATGAATTAATAATCAACAATTGAATATTCGATAATTGAATTACATGAACTGAGTGATTTTGAATAACCATGAACATTTGTCAAGGTGCTTAGTGATTTAAACTGGACCTTTTAATAAGTTTTGGTATTGAGGGATCGACCTTTCATACTCCGTGATTTATGCATAAACACTTAATAAATCGGCATTGATATCATGCCTTAATCAAATTAAATCCTTTTCTCGATCAAGAGTCCTTATCATATCAATTTAATAAAATGAATTTATTAAAATACATTTGATTTAACAAATTTAGACATGTCTTGATCTAGGCGATACAATTAGCATAGATCTATTTCATAAACAGATTCATAATGAAGAACTTTAATTTAATTCACGATTCGATAGCAGTAGAAACAGAATTCAATTGCACAAAGTCGCAATTTCAATAATCAATATAGGCGTGAATAATCATCAATAATTATTCACTAACATGCTTTTGAAAATAATAACTTCGAGTTTGAGTTAGGAAACTTGCCTCGATCGTAGAGTTCTGAGCTCACGAAATTAATTTCTATCCACTATGCGATTAAATTATCTTCCTTTGAGAGACCTATAATTAGTCTTTCAATTAGTCGATACATAACATCGATTATGTAATCACATAGATATTATACATTTCATTAAGTTCTTATAAACATTATCATGTCTAGATAGTGTTATTATTAATTAACGACTACCTTTAATTCACATAATATTATTAACTTAGATAATATTAATTCACCTTACAGTATTATTGGTTCACTAATAATACTTTAAATCATTACTAATATTTATTCACTTACTAATATTATTAATCATTTAATAATATTTTATCCTTTACTAATATTATTAATCATTTAATAATATTTTATTCACTTACTAATATTATTAATCATTTAATAATATTTTATCCTTACTAATATTATTAATCATTTAATAATATTTTATTCACTTCTGAATATTATTAATTATTTAATAATATTTTATTTAATCTCGAATATTATTATTTAATAATAATACTCTAATCTAATATTTTATTTACATAACAACATCATATTATAATATTATTAATATTATAATAATATTCCAATGATTTATTAAATTAATAAACAATTTATTCTAATTGTTCATCCTTTATTAACCTCTTATTTAATATCCATAAAAGGTCATAAATAATATTTATTATTATAAATTACCAAAATGCCCTAAGATAGTCATGATATAATATATTATGAGCATTCAAGTATAAAAATCATATTTTTCTCATTAAAGACATCATTTAACTATTTATTTCCTTTTATTCATAACTTAACCATTTTTAGGAAAAATAGCAAACTGATTCCAAAAATTCTCAACTTCTGGATTTTGACAGAATATGAGCCAACAATGATCTCCTAATTTTTCTGGAATTTTAGAAAATGATTTACTATTTTAAAGTGTCCCAAAACACCGGATCTTGCTCTATTTTTCATAAATTGAGTTTACTCAGAAAAATCTAAAATTTTCAGGGTATGCTCTCTTAACATATATGAAGCTACTGTAAAAATTTTGGAATTTTCCAGTGTATACTGAGTGTGATATTCGTAGGATAATATTTATGGAGTCCTTTACGGAAATAGTCATTACGCACAATATATAACTCGAAACGTGTCCGTTCTTTTTCCTGCACGTAGATAACTTCTTAGTGTACCTCTGTGATTTTTCCCAGATTTTTAAAAAACATTTAACTGACCGAAATAGTCCCAACAAAAACAAAATCAGTAGCCATTTTAGGATTTTAACCCTTAACAAACAAAGTGGGCTGTTTTGGGAAAAATAATCTTAAAGGTTTCAAAACTTGCTAGATTTGTGTCCTATCACTCGGGTTTACTAGGTAACTCATGTATCTAGCACCCCTTTGACTGAATCACATTCCAAGTTGTAAAACTTGAGTTACACAAGATTTAGTGGAAGAAAAACAAGAGTTTTCACCCTTGGAGAACATATGCTCATTTTCTTCCTCTAAGTCTTTGATCTAACTTCTTGAAGATACTTAATTTCATGCATGATGATATATAGAACTAGTGTATCTTGAGTAGTTGTATACAACCCCATCAAAACTCAAGCTAGCAAAACAAGGTAAAAGAAGAAGATGAAGGTACATTATACCTTGACTTAGTTGCTACCTTTCTTGATTTTTCAAAGTAACTAATAAACTTAGGGGCATGAACAACTAGCACTCCTATCTTTTCTCTCTATAGCCTAAACCCTCACTCTCTCTCTCTCTCTTTGAAGTTGGCTAGCTTGGGAGCAAAAGATAGAAGAAGAAGACGAGAGAAAATGAGATGTTGGAAGAATGAAATGTGTTTACAAAATGAAATGGCCAATTCACTAATAATTCTCCCATAACTATTTTGTTGCTCATTGGTTAAAACTTTGTATTATTACTTCCATTAGGCTAAACATGATTAAATGTGCATAATGGAGTGGCAACCAATGGGAGCTTGACAACATTGTCCTTGTGCTTAATAATGTCTACTAATGGACAAGTTAGCTTAATTATTCCACTTAGGATTCTCATAATATTCTCCATTTAGCTTTTATTTTAAATGCCCAAATTGGATTAATCAAATGTCTAGAATATCCCTAATCAAGTGGGCTAAGTATTGGATTGTATTTTATTTCCTTTGGGCTTTTCCTTTAATTGATTTGGGCTAGATAATAAACATAGTTTAGCAATTTTAATAATGTTACCCAATTTGATAATTTAGGGCTTTCATTTCCAATCATATGAAGTTTAATTACTTATACATATGATTTTATCTCATAACCTAATTAGATTTACAAGAATTAGGTTTAAAATTATTAGTCATTTGAAATACTAAGTTTACCCACTTAAGTTAGTATACATATAAAATACTAACTTTTTCGTATTACCATATCCCTTAGGTTATTTAATAGTCTTACCTAATATATAATTAGGTCACAAGGCTTTCATTTTTTTAATGAAATCTATAAATGTATGTATCTATAACTATAATATATATGTTAATTGACCCATGCACCACTTCACATGTGTTGTCACATATTAAATCCTTATGTAACACAAGGTTAAAAAAAAAAAAAAATCCATAATGTACATACATATCTAGTGACTTAAATTTCACGGTTATTACAATTGTCGTGCCAAATACGACAAAACATAGCTGAGAGTTTAAACACGAATATTGCCTTCTAGACAATATCCACACTCAATGGAGTTCTCATTACAATTATTATCACACTATTTTATAAAAATAGTGAGGACTACTATAGCCACCATCTCGGACCGTCAATCCATTCCCCGACCAGTCCCAGCTATATTCTCATTTCCTAAAGAGAACAGTGAAAGAAAAGGGTGAGCTCAACTAGCCCAGTAAGAATTATTATGGCTAAGATAATGCAGAATAAATTATCCTTAGCCTTCAACGAAGATAACAACCGATGGAATATAATAGACACCAAGTTTTAGATCAACACTGCTGCAATGGAATAAGCAATCTATTAGAAGAGTCAAGTAGAACATAATGTCTACTATCTCTTCTAGATTAAAAGTCCATCGTTAATATTTCATTCTGTAATACTCAACAACAGGTTCTTTGTTATACCCAAGATAAAAGAACTATCATCACACTGTCTTCACCTAAACCACCAAAGATTATAGTTAAATCCACAATTCATATTTATAATCATATAACTCAACAGGTTTCTCCTTGCCACAAAGGCTTAATAGAACGTTTACTCAATATCCTTACCCCAAAGGCTAAAGATATTCAAATGTAATAACAATGATCATACCAATCATTTGTCTACCTTTACTACTGACGGCCAAAGATATTCAATTATAAAACTAATGGTCATGATCATACCAATCAATTATCTGTCGATTGCACTACTACCAAAGACATTCAACTGTTAACTAATGGTCATGATCCCGCTTAATCACATCATCGAATTATCCATGCACTACGGGCCAAGGATATTCGTTATTATCACCGATGGTTATGATCATGTCATACACTACATCCATCTTTGCATCGTAAGCCAAAGATATACAACTATAAAACCAATAATCAACAAAGTCCATCTTTGCACGTAAGCCAAAAAATATACAATCTGTAAAACCAATAATCAACAATCCATCTATGCATGTAAGCCACAGATGACTTTCATCACAATATAAGCATGAGGATGATAACAATTATATAGGAATTAATCAAACGAAATCAAGGTTAAATATTAAAGACTTTAAATTTATCCAGAGTTTAAAAATATCCAAATTGTCAACATGATACTGCTTTGTGGAGTAAAATTCAAGAATAATATTCATGTACCAAAAATTATTTGGATGAAAAGAAATATATTTAACCGGGTAAATAGTACCCCATGAATAGTAACTCGTGAATAGTAACTCATGAATAGTTACTCATGAATAGTAACTTGTAAATAGTAACTCATGAATAGGAACTCATGAATAGTACTCCGTATTTGTACATAGTACCGTATACATAAATAATGTCATATACATAAATAGTGTCATATATACATGAAGTGTCAGATATCGTGAATAGTGTCGATATCGTGAATAGTAAATCTAACACACAAAAAGATAAAGGTTCACAATAAAATTCATATCAATATTTATAACACCTTAATCCAAATGTTATAAATCACTTAATAATCTCATAATCTAATATTATTAATATTACCATAATATTTTAATCATTTTTTAAACTTATAAACAATTTATTTTAATTATTTACACTTTACTAATTAATGCATTTAATCATCCTAAAATGACAAACTCATAAGATTTCATCACCAATAACCAAAACTCTCATCAAAAATGCAGATATACCTTATATAGGATTCTCAAGCCATAAAATCCTATTTTCCAATTTTCTTACTTCACATAATATATTTAAATCATTTATTCATAACTAGTCCATTTTCATGAAAAATACCAAATCAGTTCAAACAAATTTTCTTTTCTGAGATTTAGCATAATATAGTCCCATATTGAACATATATTTTTCTCAGAATTTTTAAAATTCATTTACTATTTTTCATATGGCTAAAACTGCCGAATATTTAGACATTTATCAAAAACTATCCTTTTGTCCAAAAATTCTGAAATTTATAGGGTATACTGCTGTTATATAGATGTACTCCCAATAAAAATTTCACCAATTTTGGAGTTAACCACAAAGAGTTATAAGGGTTTACTTTTAAAATAGTCTTTTCCCATAAATTTCATAACTCCTAATCTATACATCTAAAAATCTCCATTTTTGGACACAATCTAGAAAACTCATCAAATTATCATTTCAAATTTTTTTAGAATTTTTGGGATAGAAAAATTACAAAATTGCCCATGGCAGAAACCTCTTACTTACAACGGTTGAACGAAAATAATATTCCTTACGAATATTGAACGGAAATAATATTCCTTATGAATATTAAACGAATATAATGAATATTGAACGATAATAATATTCATATGAATAAGAAAAATAATATCTCTTCAGAATATTAAAAAAAAATAACCCTTACCTTAGAAGAAATTTGGATATCTGGGAGTAGTGAAGAAGCAGAGACTTCGCTTCTTCTTTCTCTCTATAGCTTCTATATCTCTATAATTGCTCTTGTGAGACTTAGTGAATTGGTGAGAAATGAAGGAAGAATGAGCTTCTATTTATAGGAAAATATAGTTTCGATAATTGCACGTTTTGGGGATCAAAATATTACAATACAATACCTTCAACTGTTCTTTCATTTTTAATTTAGTCCTCGTAAGTATTGTCAAACTTGCACCACCTCCCCTAATAGTAAATCATGTGAATAAATAGTAAATCATATGACTCAATAGTTCTAAACATGTGAAAAAAATTAATTATAGTATAGTACCTTCAACTATACCTCCATTTTTAATTTAGTCATGCAACTATTATCAATCTTGCACCAACTCCCTTAATAGTAAATCATGTGAATCAATAGTACACACATGTGAACACATAGTTATAAGCATGTGAATTAATAGCAATTAATTGCTCATTTATCCGATTAATTACCTGATTGGTCAATATAACCTCCAGACATCAATTATTATCAAAATAATTGTCGATTTCCACTAACACTAATAATTCTCACACAATGGAACTATCAATTTCATCTTTAATCAACACGAACTTATTCATCATTAATATTATAATTCACAATATTTAACAACCAAAGTCATTTCCAGAAAGAGGGGCTTTTCGATAAGGATTTCTCCTTATTAGCGCTTGATTAGGTGACCAAACCTCTCCTTGTGAACTTCTAGACATTGTCAATATTGCAAATAATAATATGAATAACTTTGTCGTCTCAATTATTGATTTAATAATATAAAATATTGTGGCAATAATTGAATAAAACCGAGTGACTTCTCACGTAAGCATCAATAATCCATACCGTGTGCTACTATGCAACCACGCGTATTACTATACTTTTATCACCGATTATTTTATGACAACTTGCTTACTTTGAAAAAATTTCAAATATCACCCTTAACTTTAACCTTTTATCAATTTAACCATTTACTAAATAGAATAATTATAAGAAAATTGAATACTTTCATTTCATAAAATTCGGGGTCTCACAGTTATTGGTGGCAAGCAAATAAGGTCCGTGGAAGAGAAGGTGTGATCACCTGGGAGAGGTTCAAGGAGATGTTCTTCGAGATGCATTTCCCAACAAGATCACATAACCAAATGGAGATATAATTTCTGGAATTGAAGCAAGGCAATATGTCCGTATTAGACTATGCGGCAAAATTCAATGAGTTGGCTAGGTTCGCCACATATCAAGTGCACACAGATGAGAGGAAAACAAGAAGGTTTGAACAGGGACTGAAGCCCTAGTTATATAACAAAGTGTCAATGTTCCAGTGGGAGCGATGTGGTGACCAAGTACAATAAAGATTAGAAGAAAAAAGAAGAGTGAAAATGAGTGAAATAACAAGGTCAGTGGCAGCAACACGGAAGGAAGTAACAATCAGAAAAGGAGGTGGACTAACAACTCATCAACTGGAAATCAATAAGGAGGTCAAAAGAAGAGGATTGAAGCATGTTCGACCTACGAGAAAGCTCACCTGGGTGTCTGTATGAAAGGGAAAAGAGTTTACTATAATTATGGTTAGGAAGGCCACATAGCACCTAACTTCCCTAACCCAAAGAAGGGCACCTGCTTCACATGTGGGTCGAAGGACCACTTGGCTAGGGACTGTCCACAGAAAGGATCTGAAGGGGCAGAAACAGGAGGGAACAAGGGAAACATCGGTGGCAATGCTTTAACTATCACAGGACCAACCACAACCAATCGAGACATTCAACATGACAGTACAAGATGTTGTGCAGTCTTACGATGTGGTGTCAGGTATCATTTCGATCAATAAAGTTAATGCTTATGTATTATTTGATTCGGGTGATACTTGTTCATTTATATCCGATGACTTTGCTAAGAACTTGGAATTGCCTAAGGACAGGTTAGAATACCCCATGAACATAGAGATTGCGAATAGAGAAGTAATCCCTGTTAAGTATGTACATAAGAATTGTAGGGTGGATATTAAGGGTAACAATATGAATGTAGATCTTATCCTTATTAAACTTGGAGAATTTGACGTTATCTTGGGAATGGATTGGCTATTCAATTACGGGGGCTGTAATTAATTGTCAGAAGAAATGTATTAACCTTATGACTCCGTCAAAAGTTGTGTTTTATGGCAACAAATCGCCTAGACAAGCGAGTTTTCTGATGATGATGCAGGCCAGAAAGTTGTTAAGACATGGCTATATAGGATATTTAGCCTACATAGTCGACAGCCGTAAAGAGAACCCGAAGATGGAAGAGATACCAGTAGTGAGGGACTTCATAGATGTATTTCCAGATGATCTGGCAGGACTTCTGCCAGACAGAGAGGTTGAGTTTGTGATCGATTTGGTGCATGGAACTGCTCCAATATCGAAGGCACTGTACCGGATGGCTCTAGTAGAGATGAAAGAATTAATGGTACAATTGCAAGAGTTACTGGACAAGAAATATATTCAACCGAGCGTATCGTCGTGGGGAGCGCCGATGTTATTTGTGAAGAAGATGGACGGGATGATGAGACTCTACATCTACAGAGAACTGAATAAGGTTATGATTAAGAATAAATATCCATTATCAAGGATCGATAACATGTTTGATCAATTGAAGGGTGCGAGATACTTTTCAAAGATAGACTTGAGGAGTGGTTATCATCAACTGAAGGTGAGGCCAGAGGATGTACCGAGGACATCATTTAGGACTCGATATGGTAACTACAAATTTTTGGTGATGTCATTCGGTTTAACAAATGCTCCTACAGCATTGATGGACTTGATGAACAGGGTATTTAAACTATTTTTGGATAAATTCGTGGTGGTGTTCATCGATGACATTTTGGTATACTCGAAAACCAAGGAAGAACATGTAGAACATTTAAAGGAAGCATTAGAGGCATTGAGAAGGGAGAAGTTGTATGCCAAGTTTTCAAAATACAAATTTTGGATTGAGCGGGTGTAATTTCTCGGACATGTGATTGATAAGGACGGAATTTCGGTAGATCCCTCCGAAGTTGAAGCTGTGATGAACTAAAATTAGCCGAAAACGCCGTCAGAAGTAAGAAGTTTTCTTGGATTGGCAGGTTATTATAGAAGATTCATTCAAGACTTTTCCAAGATCGCAACCCTGCTGACGAATTTGACTAGAAAAGCTGTAAAATTTGTTTGGATGGAGAAGTGTGAGGAAAGCTTTCAAGAACTTAAGAAGAGGTTGACTAATACACCTATGTTATCTCTTCCAGATGACACAAGAAATTTTATGGTTTATAGTGATGCGTCGTATAAAGGACTTGGCTGTGTGTTTATACAAAATAGCAGGGTCATTACATATGCATCATGACAATTGTAGGACTATGAGAAGGGGTATCCGACCCATGACTTAGAGTTAGTTGCGGTGGTATTCGCCTTAAAAATTTGGAGACACTATCTCTATGGGGAGAAGTGTTAAATATATACAGACCACAAGAGTCTGAAATTTATTTTTACATAGAAGGACTTGATTATGTGCCAGAGAAGATGGCTGGAGCTAATTAAGGACTATGATTGTGAGATTTTATACCATCCGAGTAAAGAAAATGTGGTTGCCGATGCCTTAAGTAGAAAGGATCGAGAGAAATTAATGATTTTGACCGCTCAGGAGGAGTTAATTTCACCGATGGAGAAACTGGAATAGGAAGTTAAAGTATCCTATGAAGACTGATGCGAAGCTATTCCAGATGCAAGCTGGTACAACCTTGCTGGATAAGGTTAATGAGGCTCAACTTCAGGATGAAGAATGTGAAAAGGTGAAAAAGAAGATATCCGAAGGAACCGAACTGAGATTCAAGATAGACAATGAGGGAATACTGAGATTTGAGAGCATAATTTGGGTACCGCCAATACTAGAGATTAATGAAGACATTTTGAGAGAGGCTCATAGGTCACGATATTCTATTCACCCCGGTAGTACCAAGATGTACCAAGATCTTCGACAATATTTCTGGTAGCCAAATTTGAAATGAGATGTTGCAGAGTGTGTTGCCAAGTGTTTGACATATCAGAAAGTGAAAGCAGAACATCATAGACCGAGTGGCTTGTTACAACCATTAGAAATCCCAGAATGGAAGTGGGAACATATCACGATGGATTTCTTGGTTGGCCTTCTAACAACTCAAAAAAGCTATGACATAGTATGGGTTATCATTGACCGATTGATAAAATCTACACACTTCCTTCCGATCAGAATCAAATTCAACTTAGACCAGTTAGCAAGGTTATATATGAAAGAGATTGTTTCGAGGCACATAGTTTCGGTGTCAATTGTTTCTGATAGAGATCTGCGCTTTACATCAAACTTCTAGAAGCGACTACAGGAGTGCATGGGGATACAATTGAGAATGAGTACAACATATCACCCTCAGATAGATGGGCAGAGCAAAAGAACGATTCAGACATTGGAGGATATGTTGAGAACATGCATTATTGATTTTAAGGGGAATTGGGATGATCATCTACCGCTAGTGGAATTCACTTACAATAACAGTTACCATACAAGCATTGACATGCCTCCTTATAAAGCGTTGTATGGCAGAAAGTGCAAAACTCCACTTTACTGGGATGAAGTTGACGAGAGATAGTTACTGGGACCAGAATTGGTATAACAAACAACAGATATAGTCAAAGTAATCTGGAAAAGACTAGTAGCAGCTCATGATAGGCAGAAGAAATACGTCGATCCACACCATAAGAATGTTGAGTTCGAATTGGGTAGCTTGGTATTTTTGAAAGCCTCTCCCTAGAAATGAAAGATTAGATTCTGTAAAAAAAGGGAAATTGAGCCCGAGATTCATTGGACCCTTTGAAGTTTTGCGAAGAATTGGTGAAGTTGCCTATGAGGTAGCCTTACCTCCGGTCTTAGAACATATCCATAATGTTTTCCATGTTTCTATCTTACGACCCTACAAACCCGATTATAAATATGTGATTTAATCTGAACCCCTACATTTTGAGAAAGACTTAACCTATGAAGAAGTTCCTGTTCAGATTGTTGACATGAAAGAGCAAGTTCTCAAAAATAAATTAATACCTTCTGTTAAGGTAATTTGGAGGAACCACAACGCTGAAGAAGCTACGTGGGAATTCGAAGAGCATATGTTGAAGAATTACCCATATTTATTTACTTAAATTATGTGTAAGCGATTCTGGGGACAAAATCTTTGTAAGGGGTGAGAATGTAACAGGACGGATTGATTGAGTCATGATTCTGAGGACATAATCCTTTTAAGTGGGGAAAGATGTGACAAATGAGATTTTTGTAATTTAATTGAATATTTATTGAATTAAATAAATATTTTTTGATGATTTAATTACTGGGTTAAATAATTAATTGATGAATTTATGGTAGATTAATTTAATTATATGTGTTACATTGATTAAATTAATGTGGAGAATTTATTATTCAAAAGTATGTATTTAATTAAGCTTATTTGATTAAATGTTATTTAATAAGTATAATGTTATTCTAATTAATTTAATAATCAATTAGAGATTTAATGACTTGACATAATTAATAAATAAGAATATAATTATGTGACTATGTGATTTAATATGGAATTATTCTATTTAATGGAATTAAATAATTTATATTTGATTAATTACTTAAATGGGCGTGACATTATTAAACTATATAATAAGAGTTTAATTAAATTAAGTGGAAAAGGCATTTAATGTTCAAGCCAAACATGGCCTTATGAATGTGGGAGCAGTTAATTGCGTAGTGGCATTAACTGACACCCATGTTGTGCCAGTACGCGCATTATATCAGTCTTGTGCCTTCTATGCTTTTATTTTCCTAAAACCTAAGTGAGAAAAATAGAGAGAGTTTGAGAGAATTGAAGAAGAAATTGGAGAATTAAGGAGTGTTCTTCCACTCTCTACCTATCTTAACAGAGATATTAAAGGTAATTCCTTAATCTAAACTCTAATTTACGTACTTAGAAGCTTTTCATGAAAATTAGCTTTTAGTTTCTGTAATTAGAATTTCATGAATAATTATTGAAAAGTTGTTATATATTGTTATATTCATGAATATTCTAATATATGATGTTTATAAACGATTTTGGGTGAATTAATCCATGTATTTTGGTTTAAAAAGAGAGTTTTAAGTTTATAGTAACAATATATGATTTTGAAGTCAAAATCTAAGTTTTGATTGATGATTTGTTAGAACAATGGATGTTTAGGTTGTTTAATAGATATAATCTGTTATATGTGAATTAGAAAAGATTTTTAGAAGTTAAATTTGTATGAAATAAGTTTTTTTTAAGTAAAGATTTGGGTTTTGTTATAAAAACTACAAAAATGCTGATTTTTGAACCAAAATTAGTGTTCAATTCTTATTGTAACATGTAAATTGATTTCAGAATATGTTAGTATGTTGAATTACGAAAAGAATGCAACTGAAATGGCTTGATTTGGTTAAGAAACGAAGATTTGGTTATTAAATTCGCTAAACGTGTTGGGATATGAAGAAAACTAATAAAACATGGTTTTGATCCTTTAAAATTTGTTGTGTAAGATGTTTATGTTGTTAGAATCATGATATGCATGCTTAGTGTTGTAAGTTAGTATATAGCCTCTAGAATTGTGAATTTCTGCTTGATTAGAGAAAAATTGGGTTACTTGGAGTAAACTGTGAAATAGGGAACATAGCTGCGGTTTATATCTGTTCTAGTCTGTTGGCGGCATTAAAGGCGAATGAACGGCAATGACTGTTTGCACTCTTTGAAATATCTTGTGTATTGAACACCAGTGCAATTGCCTTGGTGTCAAGGCTTAGGGTGGCGCGGTTGCCCTACTACTAGCGAAAGCGGTTTGTTTTCTTTTAGTTTCGAGACCTTGACATGTTGGCTAACCTAGTCTAAGGTGCAAGATAGTATGTTAATTGTGTAATGAGGTTTTATAATTAATTGTAAGCATGTGTTCAATGATTTCAAATTGTGAATTTAATAAGTTGTGAAAAGCTTTAATTTGATAATTATTTAAGTCTTGAGATGTGTTTAAAGGTTACATTGGTATGATAGCCTTATGATTTCAAATTGATGACGTGACATTAATTCCAAAGTCAGAATTTGAATTATGTTAACAAATTGGATTTAAAAGAAGGAACTAAACCTATAAGATTAATGTAAAGGTAACTAATGAATATTGTGAATGCATGTAATGTGTAAGATGTTGAAAAATTGATTTGTAACTATAATTGTAGCTTGCGCACGAGGCAAGTTCTCTAACCCTAACTTTATTTGAGAAAGTTCCTAAACCCTATTTCTTTACATAAAGCAAGTTCCTTGTTCTATCTTGTTTATTATTGTTTAAGTCAAGATTTCATATTAGATGCTATCATTCTTTAAAAGCATGATTCATGTTATACAATACTTATTCGATTGTATACCTTTTGAACTTTATTATTCAAATTGAATATCAATTATTGTTGAACCTTGTAAGACTAGCGAACACTTATTGATTCGACTAGTCCATAGTTGATGAACGTTCTAAATTTTAGAACCATTGTTGAGCTTATCCAAACTAACTTCCTTTGGTGCGCACTCTAATGTCAAACTGAGATGAACAACCTTATTATAGGGGATTAATTATGCTTTAACGTTCACATATGGTACTAAGGGCTGATCCCCCTAAGTACGAGAAGAAGAGTCCATAGTCTTATGACTGTTAAAGGTTTCAAGTATAAACACTTGACAACCTAGGACATAGTTCAAGGTGTTATGAACCTCAGAAGTTCTTTTGATTCTTTTGATTCATTCTTTATTCAAAAGTCGAGTTTCTTATTTTAGAAGTCTTTGATTCATTCGCATGTTATTATTTTATTGTTATATTATTATACTTGTGGGCAATTATGCTCACTCTTGCGTAATAATAACATTGCAGTTAAGAACGAAAGGTCCAATGAGCCTTCTACTAGCAAAGGAAAGGGCAAGGTTAACAAGTGATGAAGACTTATTGTTAATTAGTTATTTTATATTTCAGACTTATGTTTAAGTTGTGTAAGACTTAATATTTTTTTATGCTTTTGTATTTGTGATTTAAGGTTAGTATAACCTGGGATTGATGTATTTAAATCAGATGTTGTAACTCCACAAGGAGAGGATTTATTTCTATCTATTTATTATTTTCATTTATTATGGGTAGATAGACACATGATGTTTATACAGTGAACACCAAATTTTGTGGGAATTGGAGTACCTAGATTTGGGGGTGTCACACTAGCAGGTATGATGGGGTTAGAGAAGTGCACGAGCACATTATGATGATAAACGACATGACCTTTAAATTAAAGGGCATGGACATGGTGATTTTTGAGGGTTTTCTTATTCACTTCATTATGACTTCTCTTCCTGCACAGTTTGATCCATTTAAGATCAATTATAACACGTAGAAAGAAAAGTGGAAGATGAACAATTTAATTGCCATGTGCGTCAAAGAGGAAGAAATACTTAAGGTTGAAAAACCTAATGTTGTTCATTTAACTACCAGTGGATCCTATAAGAAGAAGGCTTATAAAAAATGGCAAAGGTTTTAAGAATAAGGATAAAACAATTTCTATTAAAACAAATAAGGCAAATTATTCAGGTAACAACTTTAAGGCATGTCCTAAATGTTGCTTTTGTAAGAAGCAAGGACATATTCAGGATGAATGCCCCAAGTTCAGAGAATGGCTTGAAAAGAAAGGGATTCCTTTCAAAAAAAGACACTCTAAAAGGGGGAAATAACCATTAAAGTTGGCAATGGAGAGTCTATACAAGTTAAAGCTATAGGAACTCTTTCTTTAGTTTTGGAGAGTGGTTTCACCTTGTATCTATATATGGTACTCTTTATGTTCCCAGTATGACACATAATTTAATTTCTATATCTAAACTTGAGGTTGACGGTTTTTCGTTTAAGTTTGGGAATAATAAAATAATTATTTATCATTAATCTCATGTTATTGGTTCTGGCTCTTTAGAGGGAAATCTCTATAAGATAAATTTGGATAATGTTTTTGCTGAATCTTCTTTAACTTTGAATGTTATAGGAAGTACCTCTAAAAGTGGAAATAAAAGAAAACTAGATAATAAGAGTTCTTCAGAATTATGGCATTAACATTTAGACCATATTGCAAAAGACAGAATGCAACATCTTTTAAAGGATGGAATTCTTCATTCACTATATTTTTCTGATCTTTACCGAAAAATTAAAATAGTGAGACTAGATAGAGGCAAAGAGTATTATGGTAAACACTCCGATATAAGTCATAATCCTGGTCCATTTGCCTTATTTTTCAAGAAAATGACATCGTCACTCAGTATGCAATGCTTGGTACACAACAATAGAAGGGTGTAGCCGAGAGGCGAAACCGTACCCTTATGGATATGGTACGTAGTATGTTATGCAATTCCAGCTTACCTATATTTTTATGGACTGAGGTATTAAAGACAACTGTTCATATTTTAAATTCGGTTCTAGCAAATCTGTCCTTAACACATGAAATTTGGACAGGTAGGAAACCTAGTTTAAAATACTTACGGGTGTGGGGTTGTCCAGTGGAGGCTAAGATTTTTAATCCACAAATAAAGAAACTTGCTCTAAAACCATTAGTTGTCATTTCATTGGATATCCTGAAAGATCTAAGGGTTTTTAATTTTATTATCCTTCGTATTACACTAGAATTGTTGAGACTAGGCATGTAAAATTTTTAGAGAATGGTTATTTAAGTGGGAGAGGTGAGCCTAAAAAAATTAATCTTAAAGAAAATATGATTTATGTTTCTAATCTTGTAATTCAAGAGGGTGAAACACAACAACCTCCTATTAAGGCGAATGATGCCCCTGAGATACTTGCGCCACGACTTAATGTTGAACCCCACATTAATGAAAATCATATTATTGAAATTGTGCAACCTTTATGTAGGTCCGAAAGACCTAGAAAGCCTATTAATTTTGATGATTTTTTAACCTATCTTAATGAGATTGACTATGATTCAAGTAAAACTAATGATCCTATCTCCTATAAATAGGTCATTACGAGTGCTCAATCGAATCAATGGATTGAAGCTATGAATGATGATTTGAAATCAATAGAGCTTAACAATGTTTGGGATCTTGAAGAATTACCAAAAGGTGTTAAACCTGTTGGTTGCAAGTGGGTCTATAAGAATTAGATCCTAAAGGGAATGTTGAAAGGTATAAAGCTCAATTGGTTGCTAAGGGTTTTAATCAAAAGGAAGGTGTGGATTATAATGAAAATATATCTCTAGTATTCAGGAAAGATTCATTTAGTATAGTCATAGCTCTAATAGCTCATTATGATTTAGAGGTACACTAGATGGATGTTAAAACTGCATTCCTTAATGGTAACTTGCATGGGAATGTCTATATGGGAAAACCAGAAGGTTTTCTATTTAAAGGCAAGAAACATATGAGATGTAGACTTAAGAAGTATATCTATGGGTTAAAACAAGCTTCTCGACAATGGTATTTTAAGTTTCATGAGGTGATGAGTAATTTTGATTTTAAGAAAAATATAGTTGCTCAATGCATATACTTGAAGGTCAGTGGGAGTAAATTTGTTATTCTTGTTTTGTATGTTGATGATATACTACTTGTAAGTAATAACTTTAACATGTTGTATGAGACCAAATGTTTCCTTTCTGGAAATTTTGATATAAAGGATCTCGGTAAAGACTTTTATGTTATAGGTATTGAAATTCATCGAGATAGGTTTCGCGGGATATTAGGATTATCCCAAAGAGCTTATATTGACAAAGTTCTTAACTAATACAACATGCAAAATTGCTCAGATGTAAGACCTCAACTTTTATGAATAAAGATGAATTTTTCTATAAATATCATTTTTGAATATTAAGGTGTGATTTTGTTATAATATTATAGTTGTGGGTAATATTTATAAATTTTTCAAAGTAAGCAAGTTGTTATATAATATTCGATTGGCTCTGGGAATATTCGCGTTTAACGAGGGGAATATTCGCATGACGACACATTAACACAATTAAGTGGACCCCACAATGTAATTATTGTCGGAATAAGAAAACAATGAAATATCTTTTTTATAAAATAACTATGAAAGTTTTACCGTTAAGCGTTGAAATACCCGATGGTAAAAGTACAAGAATATCGCGTGGTTGCATAGTAGCACAAAGATAGATTATTGATGCTTACGTGAGAAGTCACGAGTTTTATTCAATTATTGCTACGAAGAATTGCTTGCATAGTATCTCACATTATTTGATTCAATTATTGTCGATAATTTATATATTATTAAATCAATAATTGAGATAATACAATTATTCATATTATTATTTACAATATTGACGATGTCTAAAAAGTTCTGTCGAGGAGAGGTTTGGTCACCTAATTTGCAACAAATAGAGAGAAATCCTTATTGGAAAGCCCCCTCTTTCCTGGGAATGATCTGGTTGTTAAATATTACGAATAATAATAATGATGAATAAATATTGTTAAAAATATTGAGGGAATTTTATGAAATATTTGTTGTAAATTTTGGCATATTATGTGGACCCCATTTACTTATTTTTCAAAATAATCAGTAGAAAGTTATTCAGTATATATATTATGGTGGGATCCACTTGTGATGGTGATATGTTGGTGGGGGAAACACGTGGGGCCCAATGGAAGAAAAATGAAATAGGGGGGAGGAATAAAGAAAATGTTTGTCACGGGTGGGTGTATACATATATTATATATATTATAAGTTTATATATATATATATATATATATATATATATATATATATATTATAATAAGTGTTGTTTTTTATGAAAATAGAATATATTATATTTTATTGAATATTATATTATTAATTTGAAAAGGAGCGTCATAAGTTTTTACTTCCTTGCCCGTGATCTTACAAATGATTTCGTCCGATTTCCTACTGTGCAGTCCGTGAAAATTCTAAATAGTATCCTTTCCATTCTCCTATAAATAGGATGCTTAGTTAGAATTGAAAATCACACCAGAATCAGAGAATTCTTCTTCTATAGTATTGAGCGTATTTCTTTAGCGTTTTAAGAAGCTCTGGGCATAGAAAATAGTATAAGTTTTCTTTAAGAATATCCCCGCCCTACCAGTTAGAATACTCTTCTTTTTAAGGTAAGGGGTATTATTTATTTTATATTCGCTTACGATATTATTTTTCGTATTCGTAAAAAATTTTATTTCGTTCCGTATTCGCAAGAAATATTATTTTCATTTAATATTCGTAAGGAATATTATCTTCGTTTAATATTCGTAAGGAATATTATTTTCGTTCAACAGTTGTTAGGGATATTATTTTTGTTCAGTATTTGTATGCAATAATATTTTCTTCCATACTCTGTAGTATGTAAGTAATATTATTTCGTTTCAAATTTTGAAGTCTACACTCATTTTGTTAAAGTTTTGACTTCTATACTCCATGAAATTAGAAGAATATCCTTGATATTTGCGCTTCATCCAGTATCTTTTCATGGAAATAATATTCTGAGCATTCTTGATAAGTTTTAACTTTTTCATGTCGGAGTACTATTCACGGGGTTATTATTCCCGAAGTACTATTCACAGGGTGCTATTCACTCAGTTACTATTCACCCGGGGTACTATTCATGACAAAAATTGATTTTTTTTCGGTCCAAATCATTTTTGATAAAATATTATTCTTGAATTTTACTCCACAAAATAGTATCATGTTGACAATTTGGACATTATTGAATTCTGGATAAATTAAATTATAAATCTTTAAAAATTTATTCTTTGCTTTCATTTAATTGAATTTTTATATCATTGTCATCATCCTCATGCTTATATTATTATGAAAGTCATCTGTGGCCCGCAGTGCATAGATGGACTTGATATGATTATGACCAGGGATTATTCGGTATAATCATGACCGTAATGTTACAAATGATGTGATAAAAATTCTCATTGGCCCGTAGTGCATTGATGGATAGTTGTTGGTATGATCATGACCATGCGCTCTCTTCGGCCAAGGGTGCAAAGATGAATTGTTGTTTGGCATATTCATGACCATTGGTGAAAACACGAATATCCTTGGCCCGTAGTGCATGGATAATTCATGGTCGTGATACTAATGAATATTCTTGGCCCGTAGTGCATGGATAATTCAGTGATGTGGATTATTTATTAAGCTGAGTCTCAGCGATAAAATTGATGATAAAGTTTTAAATCATAGAAGATAGTAGATATCATACTCTACATGACTCTTCTAATGGATTGCTTATTCCGCTGTAATTGTTGATCTAAAACTTGTTGTCTATTGTATTCTATCAGTTGTTATACTGTTGAAGGCTAAGGATAATTTATTATGCATTATCTTAGTCATAATATTTCTTACTGGGCTAGTTGATCTCACCTTTTTCTTTCACTATTCTCTTCAGGAAATGAGAATATAGCTGGGACTAGTCAGGGAACGGAGTGACGGTCCAGATGGTTATTTTAGTAGTCCTCACTATTCTTTGAAATAGTGTGATAATAATTGTAATGAGGTCTGAATTTGAGTTTGGATATTTTCTAGAAGATAATATTTATGTTAAAAACTCTCAGCTATATTTTGTTGTATTTTACTCGACAGTTGTATAATTAAGTTTGTAGTTGTATTCTGTACCATGTATTTAGCGACTCAGAATGGGTGATGTATACCTATTTTGGGGGCATCACAGTTGGTATCAAAGCTTACGGATATGATCCCTGGCTGAGATGTGAGACAAGAACTAGGATGGGAGAGACGGGGAATTCTTTGCTAGTATGACCTACCTAAGTTTATTTGGTATTTAATTGGTTGGTCAGAGTACCCCATGTTCTCTTGTTTCTGTTTCCTTCCTCGTTTGCTTCCTTCTGAGAATTACATATTTGACGTCCTATAAATCCATAAGCAAAAGAATCTTTGATCTTCTTCTACATAGAGAAATTAGGAGAAGTATGTCCCTTTTCCCCGCACTCATAACACTAATCTTTTCCTTTCAAACACGTTCTAACGTGGTTCTTTCTAAATTCCTTACTGGCTTCTACCTTTTTCTTTTGAGGTTGTCCTTCTTCCCTTACATATTTAACCTAATTCCACTTCCTCTTAAAATTTTTACGGTTATCAATAATACTCTATCTGTAATTTTTGTTTGTCTCTTTCTAAAATCATTGATTCATTCTTCAAAAGCACCTATTATAAGATTTACCAATTGTTGTAAAAGATTCTGATTCAGTTCCTTATCTTCATCTTCCGTTCTAAAACGAGTCCCTCCTTTTCGGGGTAGCGACATTACTGTATGAAAACAAGATGGTACTATCATCTCTTCGTCAAACATTTAATAATACTTAATGTTAAGTTTGTAATATTCGTATACACAATCAAAGTAGCAGAAGCATGGTAAAATTTTTTTTTAAAATTTTACAAACCATATACCCGGATCATCCTTATGCGCAATTATTAATTAAATGAAAGATAAGAAGAAACAAATTCATACCCTTGAAGATTTGAGCTTCCTTAGGTACAAGTTCAACTCCTAGTCGTTCGTGCTCTCTTTGAATACGCGGGATTGATTCCTTTCTTTGATTAACGTTAGTCACCCAAGTGTTTGGCCTTTAAAGGTGATCCACCAAGGAAGAACAAAAAACTCAAGAAGAATGGTGTTTGGCTAAACTCTAGTTTTTCCTATCTCAAATAAAAAAAGGTGTAATATCCCAACTCTTATAATAAAGCGCGTAACTTGTATCACCCTCTCTCCATAAAAAGACTTTCTTATTTATAGATGTAGGGAACCCTCCTAAACCATTTAGAATAGGGTTTTTATTTAATTAATTAAACTCGTTTAATTAATTAGGCTTCCTAATCTTATTAAGAATAATTAATTAGCCTCCTAATTATATTAGGAATATGTGAGAGTACTTATACTAATTAATTCTCAAACCCTTTAGGAATTAATTTAATAATAATAAGAATCCTCTTATTAATTTATATTTAATATTTCTAAAATACCAAATAATAAATATTAAGTTATTTAATTTATTCTATCACCATAGATTAAATTAAATACATTTAACTTATTATTACGATTATGCTATTTACTTCTTAAATAAATATTCTTCCTTTTATGATGTAACCCTTTATGTTCTCCATATTAAACCTAGGTTATGAATAAATTAATTAAAATAATTCTAATCTTATTTAAATAAATAAATTAAACTATTAATTTATTTAAATAAATAACATTTATTGTACAATAAGGATAAGCCTCCTTAGGGATCAACGACTTTCCAAATAATATAGATTTCAACATTAATAATAAAAGAACCTTTGAGTAAATAGTTACCGTTCAATTCAATCCTTCCACCATACAATGTCCTAATTAAATATAAGACATGGAATTATTGTCAAGTCTTATTTTATTTAATTAAATGTATTCTGATTTCCAAATGCACAACTCTGAATAATTGCAAATTAGAAACTACAAAATCCCAAAACCCTAAGACTCGGTTATGTAAATTCTGTGTCTATTAAATAAAATTTCTCCGTTCAGAATGTGTATTGTGTTGTTATATACTTTACTGTAGAAATTAGGTCAAATAGATTTTTATCCGAAAGTTGACGTGCTTAACACCTCGTGCTTTATTTTTTTTTTCAAAATTGGACTTTTCAGTATATATGTTTTGACAAGCTGCTTTGTCGTGCATACACTGACCAAACACGTTGTCATTGTCGACATCGAGATTTTTATTTGTCCCTTTCTGTTATTGTTTTTTGGTGTTCTCATGTTAGGTGAGATTTGTTTGAAAAAACATGTTTAAAAACGTCTGACATGTATATGTCGACGATTTGACTGTAAGAGTCCCCAGTTGGTATTTTTAAATGGTTGCACTAACTCAACCGAGAAATGGTTTGCACATAAACCGAGATTCTTTAGGGTCCGGGGGCATGATTAAGAGGAGGGAAGGTGTTAGGCACCCCCCGACTTCCGTGGTGACACGGTTATCGCCACTTTTCAATTTAAACTTTTATCTGAATGTGTGTGTGTGTATGGAGTCACGGCAAAATGGGTTATGCAGAAGGTAGTGATATGCCTCGTTTGCACCTATATACAAAGGGTTTGACTTTTTGTATAAAATTTTAGTTTTAACGAGATATGGCAATGATGTTTTGTAAAAAAGGTTTTTCAAACCCTTGTGCTCAATAGTAATTGAGGCCTTTGATACTTCTATTTTACTTTGTGTTCGGCTTGTTTCCTCTCCTTTTTGTCTCAGAAGTCTGTATAAAGTGAAATGGGTAGGGCTTCCTCGCCTTTTTTCTTTTTTAAAATGGCCACCCAAAGGCCTCTATTTATAGAAGGGGGAGCCGCAGGCCACCTGCGACTACCCGGGGTGCCCCGGGCTCTGTGGGCCCTACCATCTCGAAGTACGTGAATGCATATAACATGTTGTCCGCTTAAACCTACATAACTTTCAATCTGGGCATCTGATTAAGGTGTGTGATACCTTTTTAGAATGTTGTTGTTGAGAGCTATATAATGACATGGGATAAGAGGTTGTACGAAGCCGGGAAGATGGGTCCATGAACAGATCTTCAAGTCTTCAAATTCTATCCGGTGTGCTGTCTTGTGTAGTAGTCACTCGAGATTTTGAGGTATGGTTTTTGTGGGACGCTTCATGTGAAATGTGGGTTGAAATGTTGTTGAGATGGCATAAATTTAGCATCGAGGTGGCAAAATGATGCTTTTTCCCCTCACCAGGGTTATCTCTGGATATGGACTGATTTATCAGTCGTTGCTCAGGGCTATCACTGAGATTGGGCTACTGTGAGTGTTGAATGTCCTCAGGGTTGTATCCGAGGTTTGCCTGACCTCTCGGGGTTATCTCCGGGGTTGGAATTGAGTGCCTCAGGGTTATCTCCGAGGTTAAAACTGACTTCTAGGGGTTAGAACAGACTTTTTCAGGGTTATCTCCAGAACTGGAACTGCATCCCTCGGGGTTATCTTTGAGGTTGGAATTGAATCTCCCGGGGTTGTCTCCAAAATGGAAAACTGAGTATCCCAAGGTTATCTCTGGGATTGAGCTGATTTAACTTCCAGGGTTACATCTGGAAGACCATTTTACCTTCCTGCAAGGTTAGTAACAAGAATGAAAAATTTTGAGTTTCTAAATATGCCCCTCTTTATCATGTTCATGTGATGTAATGGCATGGATAGGATAAAGAATACTACACACTTGAAATGTGACAAGATAATCATGATGCAATGTAATGCAACATGATGAAAATGTATGATGAATATGGTTTGTTGGATCATTTTCCAATGGGATGTGATGAATATATGCTCCCACGCATATACATTGGGGATTGAGTTATCATCGGATGACCATGATGAACTGCTTGGATGTCTACTCCAAAGTCCACGGGAACCTCTAGGATGTTGACATTGGGGTTATCACCAAAGTCCTTAATCCTGAATACAGCTTTCCCACTGAGGATGTACCTCTCATGTACGAGAGACTCGTGGGGAATTATGCCTTGTCTGTTGAAGACTTATATAGAGATTCCATCATCGGTCCTCCCCGATGAGAATGGTTTTCCCTGGTTTGTATCGCCAGATCTTTCCAGTGCTTTGTTGGAGTTACTGCCAACAGTTGGTGTCATCAGGGTTGCCTGACCCTCTTCGAAATGTCATTCAATAGCTAAATGTCATCGGACCATCTCCGATGCTTCGCTGGGTTTAATTGTCGACGACTGATAATGTGACGCCCCCAAAATAGGTATACATCACCCATCTTGGGTCGCCAAATACATGGTACAGAATATAAATACAAACTAATTATACAACAGTCGTGTAAAATACGACAAAACATATGCTGTGAGTTTTAATACAAATATTGTCATCTAGACAATATTCACACTCAATGGAGTTCTCGTTACATTTATTATTACACTATTTCACATAATAGTGAGGACTACTAATGCACCATCTAGGACTATCACTCTGTTTCCCGACTAGCCCTAGCTACGTTCTCATTTCCTGAAGAGAACAATGAAAGAAAGAGTGAGCTCAACTAGCCCAGTAAGAAATATTATGACTAAGATAATGCAAAATAAATTATCGTTAGCCTTTAACAGTGTTAAATTGATACAATATAACAAACATCAAGTTTAACTGCAGCGGAATAAGCAATCCATTAAAAGAGTCAAGTAGAGAATAAAATCTACTATCTTTTATGATTTGAAACGTTTTTCATCACTTTTATCGCTGAGACTCATCTTAATAAATAATCCACTTCATCCCTGCACTACGGCCAAGGATATTCATTAGGGTCACGACCACACATTATCCATGCACTACGGGCCAAGGATAATCCTGTATTCATCAATGGTCATGATCATGCCAACAACTGTCCATCAATGCACTACGGGCCAATGAGGACTTTTATCACATCATTTGTCACATTACGGTCATGATTATACTGAATAATCCCTGGTCATAATCATACCAAGTCCATCTATGCACTACAGGCCACAGATGACTTTCAAAATTATAAACATGAGGATGATGACAATGATATAAGAATTCAATAAAACAAGTTCACAAATTAATTTATCCAGGAACTAATAACGTCCAAATTGTCAACATGATACTTCTTTGTAGAATAAAATTCAAAAATGCTCAGAAGAATATTTCCATGAAAAGATACTGGATGAAGCGCAAATATCAAGGATATTCCACTAATTTCATGGATTATAGAAGTCAAAACTTTAACCAAAGTGAGTATAATAAAGAACGGAATAACAAAAGAAATCACCGGGCATGTGATAGATAAGACAAGCGAGTTATTCCAACGAATAATAAATATGGAACTGAAGTCCCGTAAAACGCACAAATAGGATATTCAATAGAATAATAAAGATGAGAACCAAGAAATGGAGTAAAACGCATGCATGTGAGGATATTCCAATGAGAATAATAAAAAGACGGAACCGGTCCGACGTAAAATGCATGCATGAGAATATTCCAACAGAATAATAAATAATGGAATAACTGAAGGATTTCACCAAGTATATGGGAGTCCGTGTATACAGGTTATTCCAATAGAATAATAAAGACGGAATTCAGTCCGGCGTAAAAGCCGCATGAACAAGATATTCCAACTGAATAATAAAGAATGGAATAATAGAAGGATTTCACCAAGTATAGGGAGTCCGCGTATACAAGTTATTCCAATGTAATAATAATGGAACTGTGTCAAAGTAAATTGTGCAAGGCCGAGGATATTAAACGAGAATAATAAAGAACGAAATAATAGAAGAATTTCACCATACATGCGGTACTTCGCATAAATAGGTTATTACAACATAATAATATAGAATGAAATAATAAAAGAATGTTCAAACAATACTTGGACAAATTCATCGTGGTGTTTATAGATGATATTCTAGTCTACTCTAAGACTTGAGAAGATCAAATTTGAACACCTAAGATTAGTGTTAGAGACATTAAGGAAGGGGAAGTTGTGCATAAAATTCACGAAGTGTGAATTTTGGTTAGAAGAGTGCGATTTTTAGGTCATGTCATTGACCATGAGGGATTTCAATTGATCCAATGAAGGTGGAAGCCGTGATGAATTGGGAACAACCGAAAACGCCGTGAGTCTTGAGTTTCCTAAGGTTAGCGAAGTTACTATCGAAGATTTATCCAGGATTTTTCGAAGATAGCTACTCCGATTGACTAACTTGGACGAGGAAGACGATGAAATGCGGCGTGGGACGGAGAAATGTGAGGATAGTTTTCAGGAATTGAAGAAGAGATTGAGTGAAGCGCCTGTTTTGTCATTACCCGATGACACATGAAATTTTGTAGTTTATAGCGATGCTTCACATAGAGGACTTGGTTGCATGCTCATGCAGCATGGCAAGGTCATTGCGTATGCATCTAGGCAATTGAAGGATTATGAGAAAGTTTATCCTACTCATGATCTCGAACTGGCCGCAGTAGTTTTTGCTCTAAAGATATGGAGACATTATCTTTATGGAGAAAGTTGTGAGATATACACGGACCACAAGAGTCTAAAATATATCTTCACACAGAAGGAGTTGAATATGAGATAGAGAGAGATGGTGGAGTTGATAAAGGATTACGATCGTGAAACTCATATCACCTGAAAAAAGCCAATATAGTTGCTTGAGATGCCTTAAGTAGGAAGGGTCGGGAAAAGTTGTCTATGTTAACGGCTCAAACCGAGTTAATAATGAGAGATGGCTAGGATGGAGTGGAAATGAAGGCGCCAGGTGAAGCGGGAAAAATCTTTGTTTATGACGGAGATGCAATCTACCATTGTAGAGAGAGTTAAAGAGGTACAACTCAAAACGGATGATTGTGACCGGATGAAGGAGCGGCTGAATAATGAAAGAGATACTAAGTACAGTCTTGATAATGAGGGATTATTGAGATTTGAAGGAAGAATTTGGGTTCTGAATGAGACGGAATTAGAGGAGCAGGTTCTACAAGAGGCTCATAGTTTAAGGTTTTCGATACATCCTGGTAGCACCAAGATGTATCAAGATCTTCGACAGAGTTTCTGGTGGCCGAACATGAAGAGAGAAATCGCCAAGTATGTTAGTAGGTGCCTGACTTATCAGAGAGTTAAGGCCGAACATCAACGACCACGTGGTTTGTTATAGTCATTGGAAATTCCGGAGTGGAAGTGGGAGAATATCACGATGGATTTTGTGGTTGGACTTCCGACTACTCAGAAGGGGTATGATGCGATTTGGGTAATAGTGGACCGTCTGACAAAGTCGGCTCACTTTTTGCCAATTAGGGTTAAGTATAACTTAGACCAGCTAGCTAGACTTTATATTAAGGAAATAATCTCTAGACATGGAGTGCCGATATCGATTGTATCGTCGATCGTGATCCATGATTCACGTCGAACTTTGGAGAAGTCTACAAGAAGGCTTGGGAATGTAGTTGTTGAAAGAGTATCGCATCATCCACAGACGGATGGACAGAGCGAGAGGACAATTCAGACGTTAGAAGATACGCTAAGATCTCGCGTCATGGATTTCAAGGGTAGTTGGGATGATCATCTAACATTAGTGGAGTTTGCGTATAACAATAGTTATTATGCAAGCATAGGTATGCCACCTTACGAAGCTTTGTATGGGAGAAAATGCAGAACGCCACTGTATTGGGATGAGGTAGTAGAACGTCGAATGTTGGGACCAGAATTGGTGCAACAGACAGTGGATATTGTCAAGAAGATTCAGATGCGTCTTCTAGTAGCTCAAGACAGACATAAGAAGTTTACAGATCCGCATAGAGAGAATCGAGAGTTTGAAGTAGGTTCAGACGTATTTCTAAAAGTATCTCCCGAAAGGAAAGATACATTTTGGAAAAAAAGGAAGTTAAGTCCCGAGGTTTATAGGACCTTTTGAAGTATTAAAACGGGTGGGTGAGGTAGCTTATATGATAGCGTTACCTCCGCACCTAGAAAATAATACACAATGTATTTCACGTGTTCAGGTATTAAGTCCCTTATAAGCCAGATTATAAGCACGTGATAGAATATGAGCCTATCCATGTCGAGAAGGACTTAACGTACGAGGAAACGCCGATTCAAATTATCGATAGAAAAGAACAAGTTTTGCGGAATAAAGTCATACCTTCAGTGAAGGTGATATGGAAGAACCACGATGCAGAAGAAACAACATGGGAGTTAGAGGAAATGATGAAAAATAATTACCCGAATTTATTTGTGTAATTTTTTTTTTATATATAGCGAGATTCTGGGGACAGAATCCTTATAAGGGGAGAGAGTAATAGCATGCCAGGAAAATCGAATATTTTGTAATTACTTTTAATAATGAATAAAATAATATTATTTATTATTATTATGTGCTGAGAAGATAAATGTCGTTCTATAACCTAGAAACATCGGAACGTCGTAGTATTTTTACTACGTGGGAGAATTAAAGTGTTTGAATTTCTAAAATGAAAATAAAAGTTTTTCGAGAAATTTTCTGAAAAACACTATTCATCGATTTCTGCTCGGGAATTATTTTTAAACTTCCGAGAAATACGTAATGTTATAATATGGAGATGATATCGATTATGTAATAATAATCTAAGTATGGAAAATGTAATATTTCGCATGCGGACGTGATTTGAGAACGTTATGTTATTAAGCGTAAAAGAAGGAATTGTGATAGTATAATGTGTAGACATTATATGAAGTAAAGAATATAGTATAATACTATGTATTGTACTATTTTGTATGAAGAATGGAATAACATATATTATGAATTAATATACGAGTTAGTATACGAAGATTATACGTGGGGTATAAAGGATAAGTTATTGAAATATAGGTAATGGACTTGTAGGAATTGCTAGTTATTGGTAGAAGTCCAATGTATGTATTAACCAAGCCCAAGTGTTTGATTGATCATGAGTCCAAACTATTTGTAGCATAAGCCCATTAGGAAAGTAATTAGATTAATTATCCAAGCCCAATGTAAAGCCATGATCCATGGAGCGATCCAAGAGTAAATGGGTAAGCTTGATGGGCAAACAATTAGTGTGATGACCAAGTGTTGTGGTGAGCAAGTAAAAGAAGTGGCTAGCAAGAATACTTGAAGGTTAAGTTGTAAATAGTAAGGAGGTGGAATTAATGAGAGTAATTGAGGAGGTGGAAATAAGGAGGTGGGATGTGTTAATGACCATTCTACCCTAGCTTTTGATAGCCTATAAATACCAAGCTCATTTCAATTTTGTTGGTTGTTATTTCATCCAACTTTCCTCTCAATATAAAGCTGCTTATTGGTTAGGAAGAATAAGCCACTTAAGCACTTATAAGCCACTTCAACCTTTGCTAGTTTTCCAAAGTGAATTGAAGTCTTAGTCTTCAAGGGTAAGACTCATCTCTTTTATCTACATCTCTTCTATGATAGGATTGATAGAGAAGGGGGAGGGTTGGATGATAAAATGTAATAAGTTACAAGGAATGAACTTAAGCCGAATAAGTTGAATAAGCAACTTGAATATTAATAAGTTGTTAGAATCATGAAGAACGTATCATGTGTTGCCATATGATGATTAGTATGATGATTATAGCATGAAAACATTGATTAGTGGACTTAAATTATTAATAAGCCATGTGTATGAAGATTTCTAGTTCATAAGCTAAATAAGTTAAATGACTTATGAGAATAAGTCAAAACCTACTTTGATTATAAGTTGGTATAGTAAGTAACTTGTAATGGTATTATGTTGATTAAAATCCATTTAGAACGATTAGTAATGAAGATTTGACGGACTTCACATGATTGGACGATTATCGTCAAAATCGTGAAATTCTCGGAATGGAAGTCGTATTTTGTGTTTGAAGTCGAAAATATTGGTTTTTGATGGAGAAAAGTCATTTTAGTCATTATAAAGTTGCGGACTTAAAAATGATCGGATTCCGACTTAAAACGAAGAAACGAGCGTTGAACGTTCACGAACGTTTATCGTTTTCGATAAAAATGAACTCATGGGTGAAATTTTAGTAAACGAAGTCAAATAGATAAAATTCTTACATGAACGCGTAGATTATGAAATTTGTGAACCGTAGGATTTTGAACGGACCAATTCGAACTTAAAATGAAGAAGTTATGCGTCAGGAAGTTAAGTAAAAATTTAAAAAGCGATAATTATTCGAGGCACAAGAGTCAGGGGCCATGGCGACTCTAAGCCTAATTGCTTGCGCAGTCATGAGGTAGAACCATTATACCTAATCGCTAACTCACACCGCAGTGAGAGTCACAAGGAAATCGTGGGCGCCGCGGTGCCAGTTCAAGGAAGTTGATAGTGAAGAACGATTTCAAGTGTGGAAGGAAAGGGAACTTAATAGTAATGTATTAAGATGTAATCATAACATGATTAAGACATTGTAAGGTACTTGTGGAGTCACTAATGCATGTTGATTAAGAGTTAATAATCAATCGAAGATTAATAGAATGAGAATGACGTAACGAAAGCCTAAACCCTAAATTACTTAATCTAAATTAGGAATTACATTGAGATGAAGGGTAAGATATAATAGTAATCATACTTGATTGTGTATGACCTAATGTGGTACGTTATATAATTATGTATTGTAGAATCATAAAGACTTAAAAATCTTGCATTTAGTATTAACCGAAGAAGGCAGACGCTAAAGGCAAGTATTCTAACCCTTGTTCCGATTCGATTCTGACAATAAGTCGCCTAATTCATGTATTCTTTCGCATGAAGTTTTTAATGATGAAGTCTAAAGCCAATTCTTTCATTAGACTTATATTATGAATCTATCAAGCATGATTAATGTTACCAAGTTATATTGGCATGGTTTTCAATCGAAGACTAAGTATGCTAAAATGTTTTGTCGTTTAACGACAGCACGTGAGGTTACACAACTTAAACGCATACACACGTTTAATGAATGTAGTGTTGATCAACATAGAGTACTATGAAGTGATCACCGAAGTGCTCGTAAGCTATCTTGGGACTTACGGACTTAGTGTCGGGTTGTCCTTTTCAAAAGAACTTATGATATGCTCATAGACTTGAGCCATAATTGTTATTTTATCGAGTATGGTTGTGTAAAACGTTTTGAAGGAAAAGAAGTGCTATTTTAAATTATCGATAGTACTTCATAACTATTGTTCAGTTATTAAAGATATATTAGTTCTATGTTTCAAGCATGTTGTTTATTAGAATTGTAGTACTTGCTGAGCTAGTCATGCTCACTCTTGCTTGAACTATATGAACACAGCCAAGATCGAGCGGATGAAGGCCCTGCAAGGACAAGGGCAAAGCGTAAGACGAACCCTTAGATTAATTATGTAATAGTATAGGTGAACGATTGTAATATATTTGATATTATGGCAAGACCAAACGAATGGGTTACAAAGAACCTGGGAATGTAATATTATTTTGAATATATATAAGCTATATTAGTCCTTTTGAGACTATTCAATGGAATGTATGAATGAAAGGTAGTACCGTGTAGCACCATCTGTCGGGTTGGAAGAGACCCAGATTTGGGGCGCCACAAAGGTTGGTATCGAGCATTAGGTTATAAAACTTAAGGGAGGGAATTAAAAACCTTAATTCATATCCTTAAGAGGAGTCAAAGAAGTACAAGAAGAAAATAACTTTAGAAAAATGCATTATGATTATGTTATGTGTTTTTATTATTCTACCGACGATGTACTAATCAACTTAATTGTGTTGTGTAGATGTCGTGGAGTAAACGAGATGTTTGTTAGTGATCGTTTATTAGTGAAGAGTCGATTGAACCAAATAGAGGTTTTACCGAACCCTATAGCAAGCAGAGCCGGATGTAGTGATTATTGAGTCTGGAGACTCAAAGGAAGCTGACTATATGTCAGTGTTTGACGGGATGATAGAGGAGGAGTTAGAGACAGCCTCCTTTAACCCAGTGGCTATAGCAGCTGAGATAGCTTCTGGGGGGTCGATGATGTCTCTGTTCATGTCAGTGTTGGATAGAAATATCCATTATTGTCAGGAAGTTAAGGAGCTGAAGGCAGAGCTCCAAATTGTTAGAGAGGACAAGATTGATGTCGAGTCCATGTGGGAGCAGGAGCATGATGAACGGATTTTGACTAAGGACAAAGTCCATGATTTAAAGCACGAGGTCTTTGAGCTCAAGGAGGAGCTAAAGACCAAGGTGCAGAAGATAGAGAGAATGTCTTATATCTATAGAAGTTCTCATACGGATTTTCAGCAGTGAGTAAATGGATATCCTATATAGAGAAGGGGGCAAACACGGCATATTATTAGCCGTGATATCTTTGCCGGTCTTGCCAAGGAAGATTTCGATAATGCCTTGAGGTAGATGTAGATTAGTGGTATTTAAGGTAGTATGTAAATATTTTGTAAGTAGTAGTGACGTAAAGCCCTTTTGTATAGTAAAGGGTAGTCTTTGTAAATCCCAATTTTGGAAAGCGATAGCGGGAAAGTAATGTAATCACTTTTAGTCTGTGTATGTAACCAATGTAGTAATATACTACGAGAATGAATATAAAGATCTTTTTATGGATAGCAATGTGTTGTGGATGTTGACGTTATCATTTAATATTAATGATAACTAATAAAGAAGGGAATAATAACGCAATGTGTTTATTGTATCAGTATAATGCCGCCAAGAAGAGTGCAATGTAACCAAGAAATGAACGTAAATCAACCGGAGGGAGGTCCGATTAATCCGATGCAGGAGTTTGTTAACTTAATAACCGCCACATTTAATAGAATAGGGGCTAATATCCTCAGAATTAAAGGAGTAGCACGAGCTACGACCTTTAAGGATTTCAAAAGCGTGGGTCCATGGGAGTTCAAAGGAACTACGGACCGATCAAGCTTCAAACGTGGGTTAAGGAAATATAGAAGGCATTTGTAGTTGCAAATGTTGACGAGGCCCAGAAGGTTGCCTTTGCGACCTATATGATGAAGGGAGAGGCCAACTTTTGGTGGGAAGCCAATCGGGCTAGGGTTGGGATATCGAATTTGACGTGGGATAGGTTCAAGGAGATATTCTTCGAGAACTACTTTCCCACGAGCATGTAAGGAAGGAAGGAGATGCGGTTTCTCGAGTTGAAACAAGGGGACATGACTGTTCCCCAATACGCTGCCAAGTTCAATGAACTGGCGAGGTTGGCTCCACACCAAGTGGATACCGAGGTGAGGAAGGTGCGACGGTTCGAGCAGGGCTTGAAACCCTAGCTCTATAACCGTATTCGGTGTTTCAAAGTACTTCTTTTGGAATCGTTTTAGAGAAGGCGATAATCGCCGAAGGTGGTAGTGAGGCGTTGAGCCAATACCACAAAGAAAAGAAGAATAAGGGAAAGGTTGACGCGAGAGTCAAGATTAAGGGAGCCAGTGGAAGTGGTGAGGGTCAGAAGTGGAAGGTATTTAGCTCTGTGAATACCGGAGTAAAGCAAGGAGACCTGAAGAGAAGAATAGAGGCCTGCAATACCTGTGCGAAGACTCACTTAGGAGTCTGTCTCAATGGGAAGGCCTTCTGCTACAACTGTGGACAGGAGGGGCACATTGCGCCAAATTGTCCAAGATCGAAGAAGAACCATGGATGCTTTGTGTGTGGATCGACTGACCATATGGCGAAGAACTACCCGAAGAAGGGGACGGACAGGAACCGGGGCACTAATAGCGGTAAGTTAGCTATTAGTGGTCCAGCGCAGCTGGGTAGGCCGATTGGTCGTACCTTTAACATGACAGTCAAAGATGCGGTTGCATCAGGGGACGACATCGCAGGTATTATTCCGATCAACGATATCAATGCGTATGTGCTGTTTGATTCGGGTGCTACTTGTTCGTTTATAGCATGCGATTTTGCTAGACGATTAGGATTACTTCCCGAAAAGTTGCTTATACCTTTAAATATTAAGGTAGAAAACGAAGAGATACACTACTAGAAAATCAATCTATAGCGACGGGATTTAGCGACGGTTGGGGCGGAACCCTCGCAATAGATGTATATAGCGACGGTCACGCCCGATCATTGTCGGTATAGGTCTATAAAGGTAGTCTATTCCGAGGATCCCTAGTTGGCCGTCGGTATAGGAATTTTTTTTTTGGGATTTTAACGAGTGTCAAAGGGAGGAGTAGATAATAACGAGGGTTTCAAGGGCACAAATCTCTCCCGTTCTTTCCCCCAAATCAACTCGATTCTGTTCTTTCCCCCCAAATCAACATCCGAATCGAACCGATTTTCAAGGCGATCTGTTTTATCGGTCACAAATCTCTCCATTCTTTCCCCAAATCAACATCTCAATCGTCGATTCTGTTCTTTCCCCCCAAATCAACATCTGAATCAGTCGATTCTGTAGGGAGCTTACTACTACGGTACTTTCTTCTTCCCTCTGTTTTAACTTTGTTTTTCATTTTTCAGTAATGGCTTTTATGCAAAAAGACTTATTCCAACTAATATTTTTCAGGATTATCTTGCCAGTATTGAAAATCCAGCACATGAACATTCCTTTAAGCTCAAACAATGGGGTCTTTTAACTGTTTATTCTATATTGTCTTTAAGCTCTTTACCGAGGGTATGATTCTATATACTGATTATTATATGATTAGTAGAAGTTAATCAAATGTTTGTATAATTGACTGCTATGGACTGAATTTAGGCACAAGGATTTTCATGAAAGATGGTCTGAGTATACAAAATGTTGAAGAGCAGTTAAGTTTTCATTTTGTAGTATTGAATATAGCTTGAAACATGCAGCTAACAACAATATAGAAAGAATTAGGAGCGGTTAGCAACTTAGCATTGATAAAAATAGCAATTATTCTCTTCCTGATTAGTTTATCTTTATAATTGTGACTTTATGTTTTTGCCTTTCCAAAAAAAAATCTTCTGTATTTTTAATTATTAGTTATTTTGGCCAGTTTGTGTGTGTACCATGTTTAATGTTTATATGTCTCGGTCTCTATTTTTGTTTGATCGATTTGACTATAAATTAGTACTAAATTGAAAGAGGCAAAAGAGATATTTTCAAGGATGTGTGTGTGTACACATTATCTTTATCAGTATGAAAGAGGCAGCAGTATGAAAGAGGCAGCAGTATCTTTATCAGTTCTTTTGTGTGTGTGTGTGTGTACCATGTTTAATGTTTATATGTCTTGGTCTCTGTTTTTTGTTTTTTGTTTGATCAGTTGACTATAAATTAGTACTAAATTGAAAGAGGCAGTAGTATATTTTCAAGGATGTGTGTGTGTACACATTATCTTTATCAGTATGAAAGAGGCAACAGTATCTTTATCAGTTCTTTTGTGTGTGTGTGTACCATGTTTAATGTTTATATGTCTCGGTCTCTGTTTTTTGTTTTTTGTTTGATCAGTTGACTATAAATTAGTACTAAATTAAAAGAGGCAGCAATATATTTTCAAGGATGTGTTCTAGTATTTTCCTAAATTCTGCACTGTTCATTCTTTGGCAAACAACCCCTGCCATTTCATCATGATCAAGCATCTATACTATAAGAACTTAATGCAGCAGACTTTGTTCCTAAGAACTTACTGCAGCAGTCTTTGTTCTTTGAAGTTTTGTTGTCCTAATTACATCTCTAAAATGTTAGTTTCCATTTTTGGAGTTCATTGTGATGAATCAAATCAAAAAACCAACTCAGTTCTTATATATAAGAAGAATTTAGAGTCCATAGAGTCCATGTTTTCTTTAGAGTCCAACTCAGTTCTCATTTTTGGAGTTCATAGAGTTCATTTTTGGAGTTCATAGAGTCCATGTTTTCTATTTTTAGGGGAGAATTTAGTTTTACTATAAACGGTATTGCTGACTTTGTTTGATAGACTTGAATTAAGTAGTGTTTGGTTTGCTTCAAATCAATAATTTATTACTTGAATTACTACTATTAGTAGCCTTCTCATTGTATTGGAAGTCACCTTCTTCATATGGTTTCCTATTCTAGCCAAAAAGCTAATGCAACAACTTAGTATGTGACTGAATCCTGACAAAGACTAAGCAAACAAGCTTGGAAAGAAATTATTTGCTACTCTTCTTTAAGTTATGTTGAACTGCCTTGTATATTTAAGTTATGTATATTTTGCATTGTATATTTTCACGGGTGAAAAATTATTGAGTTAAAGAAAACTCAAGAATCGATCGGTGAAAGTGAGTAGTACAGACGGAATGATATACTTGCACAAGTTCTTGGACCAGAGCGACATGGTAGACTTCGACAATGCGGAGTTGGTGCCACAATGACACAAACAGTTTGGGGCCTCGTGACAACAAATAATGAGGTACTACGTGAGAATCAAGAATTGAAAAGTCGAGTTGAAAAAGGTGCGGGGAAAAAGGAGACGATCTCGCAAGGAAAGTGGATGAACTATTATCAATGATGACAGAATTTATGAAGAAGTCATGGGCCCAAATGCTCATTCCAACAATCGTGTGTTGTTCTCTCTACTTATACTTAAAATTTTGCTCTATCACTGTTTGTATGGATTAACAAGTTTACTTGATAATTAATTTGTAGGATCGATCCACAGAAGGAGATAATGGTGATATTAGTGGATCAAATAATCCTATAGAGGACTTGTGACATGTCTCGTGCCGCTAGAGAGATGTTACATGTGCAGTTGGAAATTTGTTAGATGTAACACTATTTTGGATGAAAATTTGTTAGATGTGATACTGAAGATATGTTAAATGTGCTACTGGTTATGTATTGTTTTGATACATAGTAACAGTATTTTGGATGGTTATGTATATACATAGTAACAGTATTTTTGGATGGTTATGTAACAATATGTTAATAAACTTTATTTGTTTTGTTCTTTTAGTTGTAAATGTTATATTCAGATTGGATGGTTGAATGTAGTTATGCTTCTTAACAGGTAAAATAAATTTGGAAAAGATACAGCGACAGTCAGGACCGTTTCTAAAAGTTAATTATTTGGCGCCAAAAACCTATAGCGACGGCCACGACCGTCGCAATACACCTCACATTCGTGCCAAATCTCACCTATAGCGACGACCACGACCGTCGCAATACACCTAACATTCGCGCCAAACAACATCTATACCGACGGTCGCCACCCATCGCAGTAGATCTTACCTATAGCGACGGTCGCCGACCGTCGCAATAGCCCTCAGAAATTTTCGCGCTAATTCTTCTTTAGCGACGGTCATGACAGTCGCTATAGCGATTATCTGACCGTCGGTTAAAAACCTTAAGCGCATTTTTGTTGAGTTTTCGGCATGCATTGCCCGTCATCACTATAGATAAAAAAGACCGTCGCTATAGGTTTCAAATGACGACTTCTATATGATTTGTCTTTTTATTTATAATGATTTGTCGTAACCGTCGCTATAGCTCAATTTTCTAGTAGTCATAATTCCTGTTGAAATTGTCCATAGGAGTTGTTGTGTAGATATACGGGGTTGTAAATTACCGGTAGATTTATTACCGATAAAGTTAGGAGAATTCGATGTAATTATCGGAATGGATTGGTTAGTAAACCATGGGGCAATTATAGATTGTCAAAAGAAATGTGTGAACATTAAGACGTTAGAACAACCTCGGGTAGTATTTTACGGGAATAGATCGCCGGGATGTTCGTGTTGTTTAACCATGACACAAACTAGGAAAGTATTGAGGAAGGGGTACGTAGGTTATCTATGCCATGTTGTTGATACCCAGAGAGTGGTAGCAACCATGGAACAAATACCTATAGTGAGAGAATTCGCCGATGTATTTCTAAGTGAATTACCTGGTCTTCCGCCGGACAGGGAGACAGAGTTTGTGATAGACATTGTGCCAGGAGCAGCACCAGTTTCTAGGGCACCGTATCGTATGGCGCCAGTGGAGATGAAGGAATTGATGGTGCAGTTGCAAGAACTGTTGGATCGGAAGTACATTCAGCCGAGTGTGTCACCGTGGGGAGCACCGATACTATTTGTTAAGAAGAAGGACGGATCGTTAAGACTTTGTATTGACTATAGAGAGTTAAACAAGTTAACGATAAAAAATAAATACCCATTGCCCAGGATCGATGATCTCTTTGATCAATTGAAAGGGGCTAAGTATTTTTCTAAAATAGATTTAATATTGGGGTATCACCAACTGAAGGTTAGGAAGGAGGATGTACTAAAGACATCATTCAGAACTCGTTATGGTCATTACGAGTTTTTAGTGATGTCATTTGGGTTGACAAATGCACCAGCTGCATTCATGGATATGATGAACAGAGTGTTCAAACAATACTTGGACAAATTCGTCGTGGTGTTTATAGATGATATTCTAGTCTACTCTAAGAAGCCAGAAGATCATGCTGAACACCTAAGATTAGTGTTAGAGACATTAAGGAAGGGGAAGTTGTACGTGAAATTCGCGAAGTGTGAATTTTGGTTAGAGAAGGTGCAGTTTTTAGGTCATGTCATTGACCATGAGGGGATTTCAATGGATCCAGCGAAGGTGGAAGTCGTGATGAATTGGGAACAACCGAAAATGCCGATTGAGGTGCGGAGTTTCCTAGGGTTAGCGGGTTACTATCGAAGATTTATCCAGGATTTTTCGAAGATAGCTACTCCGTTGACTAACTTGACGAGGAAGACGATGAAGTACGCATGGACGGAGAAATGTGAGGATAGTTTTTAGGAATTGAAGAAGAGATTGAGTGAAGCGCCTGTTTTGTCATTACCCGATGACACAGGAAATTTTGTAGTTTATAGCGATGCTTCGCATAGAGGACTTGGTTGCGTGCTCATGCAGCATGGCTAGGTCATTGCGTTTGCATCTAGGAAGTTGAAGGATTATGAGAAAGTTTATCTTACTCATGATCTCGAACTGGCTGCAGTAGTTTCTACTCTAAAGATATGGAGACATTATCTTTATGGAGAAAGATGTGAGATATACACGGACCACAAGAGTCTAAAATATATCTTCACACAGAAGGAGTTGAATATGAGATAGAGGAGATGGCTGGAGTTGATAAAGGATTACGACTGTGAAATCCTGTATCACCCTGGAAAAGCCAATGTAGTTGCCGATGCCTTAAGTAGGAAGGGTCGTAAAAAGTTGTCTGTGTTAACGGCTCAAACTGAGATAATAATAGAGATGGCTAGGATGGAGCTGGAAGTGAAGCTGCCAAGTGAAGCGGGACAAATGCTGTTTGCGACGGAGATGCAATCTACCATTGTAGAGAGAGTTAAAGAGGTACAACTCAAAACGGATGAGTGTGACCAGATGAAGGAGCGGCTGACTAATGAAAAAGATACTAAGTACAGTCTTGATAATGAGGGATTATTTAGATTTGAAGGAAGAATTTGGGTTCCGAATGAGATGGAATTAAAGGAGCAGGTTATACAAGAGGCTCATAGTTCAAGGTTTTCGATACATCCCGGTAGCACCAAGATGTATCAAGATCTTCGATGAGAGTTTCGTGGCGAAAATGAAGAGAGAAATTAAAAGCACGTTAGTAGGTGCCCGACTTATCGTAGAGAGTTAAGGCCGAACATCAACGATCAAGTGGTTTGTTACAGTCATTGGAAATTCCGGAGTGGAAGTGGGAGAATATCACGATGGATTTTGTGGTTGGACTTCCGACTACTCAGAAGGGGTATGATGCGATTTGGGTAATAGTGGACCGTCTGACGAAGTCGGCTCACTTTTTGCCAATTAGGGTTAAGTATAACTTAGACCAGTTAGCTAGACTTTATATTAAGGAAATAATCTCTAGACATGGAGTGCCAGTATCGATTGTGTCAGATCGTGATCCACGATTCACGTCGAACTTTTGGAGAAGTCTACAAGAGCAGTTGGGAACGTAGTTGAAGCTGAGTACAGCGTATCATCCACAGACGGATGGACAGAGCGAGAGGACAATTCAGTCGTTAGAAGATACGCTAAGATCTTGCGTCATGGATTTCAAGGGTAGTTGGGATGATCATCTACCATTAGTAGAGTTTGTGTATAACAATAGTTATCATGCAAGCATAGGTATGCCACCTTACGAAGCTTTGTATGGGAGAAAATGCAGAACGCCACTGTATTGGGATGAGGTAGTAGAACGTCGAATGTTGGGACCGTAATTGTGCAACAGATACAAATGGATATTGTCAAGAAGATTCAGATGCGTCTTCTAGTAGCTCCAGACAGACATAAGAAGTTTACGGATCCGCATAGAGAGAATCGAGAGTTTGAAGTAGGTTCGTACATATTTCTAAAAGTATCTCCCTGGAAAGGAAAGATACATTTTGGAAAAAAAAGGCTAGTTAAGTCCAAGGTTTATAGGACCTTTTGAAGTATTAAAACGGGTGGGTGAGGTAGCTTATATGATAGCGTTACCTCCAGACCTAGAACGAATACACAATGTATTTCACGTGTCAGTATTGCGTCCTTATAAGCCATATTATAAGCACGTGATAGAATATGAGCCTATCCATGTCGAGAAGGACTTAACGACGAGGAAACGCCGATTCAAATTATCGATAGAAAAGAACAAGTTTTATGAATAAAGTCATACCTTCAAATGAAGGTGATATGGAAGAACCACGATCGCGTAAGAAGCAACATGGGAGTTAGAGGAAATGATGAAAAATAATTATTCAATTTATTTGTGTAATTTTTTTATATATAGCGAGATTCTCGGGGATGTAATCCTTATAAGGGGGAGAGTGTAACGCCCGTAAAATCGAATATTTTGTAATTACTTTTAATAATGAATAAAATAATATTATTTATTATTATTATGTGTCGAGAAGATGAATGTCGTTCTATAACCTAGAAACATCGTAACGTCAGTAGTATTTTTACTACGTGGGAGAATTAAAGTGTTTGAATTTCTAAATGAAAATAAAAGTTTTCGAGAAATTTTCGAAAAACACTATTCATCGATTTTCGCCGGAATTATTTTTGAACTTCCAAGAAATACGTAATGTTATAATATGGAGATGATATCGATTATGAAGACCCCAACTTTTATGAATAAAGATGAATTTTCTATAAATATCATTTTTGAATATTATGGAGTGAATTTAATATAATGTTATAGTTGTGGGTAATATTTATAAATTTTGCAATCCAACATGCAAGTTGTTATATTATATTCGATTGGTGGGGGAATATTATTTTTACGGGGAAATATGTACGTTGTTACCCCACATCATTTGGTGGACCCCCAGCGGGAGAAATTATTGTTTGGAATGAAAAAGCGACAAAATATATTTTTATGAAAAAAAAATGGCGGTTTGTTAAAAATTTTATGAAAGTTTCTGAATTAGATTAGCTGTTGAAACACCGGTGTTAAAAATGCGATGTCTGGCGTGGTTGCATAGTAGCACCGCGGTATTGATTATTGATGCTTACGTGAGAAAGTCACTCGGTTTTGTTCAATTATTGCTACGATAATTGTTGCATAGTATCTCACGTTATTTGATTCAATTATTATCGATATTTTATATATTATTAAATCAATAATGAGATGACAAAGTTATTAATATTATTATTTGCAATATTGATGATGTCTAGAAGTTACATCGAGGAGAGGTTTGGTCACTAATTTTGGCATGATAGGGAGAAATCCTTATTGGAAAGCCCCCTCTTTCACAGGAGCGACACTGGTTGTTAAATATTGCGAATTATAATAATGATGATAAATGTTGTTAAAAATATTGAGGGATTTTTATGAAGTATTTGTTGTAAAATTTGCTTATTATTTGGACCCCCATTTACCCATTTTTCAAAATAATCGGTGAAAGTTATTTTATATATATATATATATATATATGTATATATACATATTGGATATATATGAAATGGAATGATGAATGTGGAAATGAAAATAATGGGGAAATAAGATATATGTCAGGGTAGGTGAATTATATATATATATATATATATATATATATATATATATATATATATATATATATATATATATATATATATATATATATATATATATATAATAATATGAAAAATATGAATGGTTTATATATATATATATTATATATATATATATATATATATATATATATATATATATTTTATATTTATATTATATATATATATTATATTATTATTTAAATTTTTTGTTTTATTAGAATAGAATATTTTTCATATAGTATTGAATAGTAAAATCAAATTTTTTCAAATTTTTTTATCGAAAGAATTAGTAAAATTTTTATATCTTATTTCTAAATTTCAAATAGTATCCTTTCCATTCTCTATAAATAGGATGCTTAGTTAGAATTGAAAATCACACGAATCGAGAGAATTCTTCTTTATAATATTGAGCGTATTTCTTTAGAGTTTTAGAAAGCTTTGGCGTAGAAAATAGTGAAAGTTTTCTTCAAGAATATCCCATTATACCGGTTGGAATACTCTTCTTCTTTTCAAGGTAAGGGATGTTATTTTTGTTCAATATTAAGCTTGAAATAATATTTTCTTCCATACTCTGTAGTATGTAAGTAATATTATTTCGTTTTTGATTCGAATTCTATACTCGTTTTGTTAAAGTTTTGGCTTCTATACTCCATGAAATTAGTAGAATATCCTTGATATTTGCGCTTCATCGATATCTTTTCATGGAAATATTATTACGAGCATTCTTGATAAGTTTTAACTTTTTCATCTTAGGAGTACTATTCACGGGGTTCTTATTCGAAAGTACTATTCGGGGTACTATTCAACAAAGTACTATTCACGAGTCTTATTCATGATAAAAATTGATTCGTTTTTTGGTCCAAATTATTTTTGGTACAATATTATTCTTGAATTTTACTCACAAAGCGGTATCATGTTGACAATTTGGGCGTTATTGATTTACGGATAAATTAAATTATAAATCTTTAAAAATTTATCCTTGAACTTGTTTTATTGAATTCTTATATCATTGTCATCATCCTCATATTTTTATATTATGTTGAAAGTCATATGTGGCTGTAGTGCATAGATGGACTTGGTATGATTATGACGAGGATTATTCGGTATAATCATGGTAGTAATGTTACAAATGATGTGGTAAAAGTCCTCATTGGCCCGTAGTGCATTGATGGACGAGTTGTTGGCATGATCATGACCATTGATGAATACACGAATATCCTTGGCCGTAGTGCATGGATAATTTGTGGTCGTGATACTAAAGAATATCCTTGGTAGTAGTGCGGGGTGATTCGATGATGTGGATTATTTATTAAAATTTGAGTCTCGGTGATAAAAGTGATGAAAAACCTTTTAAATCATAGAAGATAGTAGATTTTATGCTCTACTTGACTCTTCTTAATGGATTGCTTGTTTCATTGCGATTAAACTTGATGTTTGTTATATTTTATCGGTTTAACTTAACATTTGAAGGCTAACGATAAATTATTACGCATTATCTTAGTCATAATATTTCTTCTTGGGCTAGTTGAGCTCACCCTTTTGCTTTCATTGTTCTCTTGAGGAAATGAGAGCGTGGTGGGACTAGTCGGGGAGCGGAGTGCGGTCGGATGATAGCATTAGTAGTCCTCACTATTCTATGAAATAGTGTGATAATAAATGTATTGAGGACTCCATTTGAGTTTGAATCATCTAGAAGACAATATTAGTATTAAAACTCTCGGTTTATGTTTTTGTCGTATTTTACACTGACGGTTGTATTATTAAGTTGTATTTGAATTTTGTACCATGTATTTGGCGACTCAAGATGGGTGATGTATACCTATTTTGGGGGCGTCACGGTTGGTATCAAAGCTTAGGGATATGATCCTGGTGAGATGTGAGACAAGAACTAGGAGGGGAGAGGCAGAGAATTCCTTCCGCTAGTATGACCTACCTAAGTTTATTTGGTATTTAATTGGTCGGTCGAGTATAGGGATAATATGTGACATGTCAATTAACCCTTGTTTTGTGGCGTATTTGAAAAAATGACATCGAGAATGTTGAGAATAGCAATGGAGCACAGGAGGCAGTTGAGTCACCCACAGATCGAATACCGAGGATAATGTGCATCGGGAAGACAATAATCCTCATGGTAAACAACCTTGATCAAATGATGAGCGATGGAATGTTTAGGAGGCTTTATGCAATTCATGCAACATCGGTGAGGCGGCTCTATCCAAAATGCGAGGTGGAAACTCTTGGCAACTCTCGGACGGTCACCGCTAAGCAGATTCGAGGAAATTTGGGACCACAGGAGTTTTTGGAAGCCAAAACCACTTAAAGGCGGAGGCGTGGATAAAGCGAGATCAACAAGATATTTGATGTCTTGGGATGCTCGAGGAGCAAAAGGTTCCCTTTGCCACCTTATGTATTTGGAGGCAGATTCTTGGTGGGAATCGTAAAAGCGTACTCGACGACTTGCCTTGAAGATGTCTTGGGAGAAGTTCAAGAAGCTATTCAGCGACAAGTACTTTCCGAAAGTATTCGTCACATGAAAGAGGTAGAGTTCATTAAAGCTGGAGCAAAACAACATGGCCAGGTGTCGCGATCTGAAGCCAAGTTTGCGAGTTGTCGGTTTGCGTCCCACTTAGTTGATAATGAGAGAGAGAATAGCGCGGATGTTTCTAAGAGGTTTGAAACCGAGAATCGTCGATACCTTATCTCTCACAAACTTTGTTTGTATTAGGATGTTGTAAATAGGGCTCGATTATTGGGAGCGCGATAATGAGTCAACTCAACCAAGAGAGAAGCGTAAGACAAAATGATAATACCGGTGGTAGCGATCATCGAAGCGGTGACAACAAGCGTGGAGGAATCAACATGCGAGAAATGGTAACCACTTGGTGGTAATCATGGCCAAGAACAATAAAGTGGACATTTCAAGAAGAGGAGATTCAACAATGATGGAAAGGCGTCGACATCGACACCCGTTGTTAAGGAAGGAGAGCGACCACCTATCATATGCTTCAAATGCGGAGGGAGGGACATATCGGTCAAGCGTATGTGATGCGATCAAAAGCGATGTTACAATTATGGAAGAGAAGGTCACCTAGCTCGATTTTTGTCATTCGGGAAGCCAAGTCCAATTTGGGATGGAGGCACCAAAGCCGTTCGAAGAAAAGTCAAAACCGGTAGTTCAGAGGAAGCGTTTGTCGTGACCTCCGGAAAGAAAAGGAACGAGCGAGGTCATCACGGGTAAGCTTATCATAAACTCTAGTGAAGTATATACCTTATTTGATACGGTTCTACCCATTCTTTTATTTCTCTACTTGCGCTCAGCGTTTAAATTTGACTCAGGAGAAATTAGACTTTGACTTATCTGTTGAAACTCGTTGGGAGAAACCTTCATTACATCCTTTATTTATAAGTCTTGTTTTGGTTCAAATCGGTACCCTCACATTACACATCGATCTTATTTCATTGAAAATACTTGCATTTGGCGTAATTCTAGGGATTGATTGGTTAACTACTCATCATGCAAAAATTGATTATTTTTCGTAAGGTTGTTAGCTTTCATATTCTAACCAACCTATTATATGAATTCAAACAACCAAACCATTAAAATCAATCCTTTGTCATCTCAAGCCATAAAGCTATTCGTTTATTAAAAAATGGATGTCAAGCTTTCTTAGCTCATATCGCATTTAAACAAAAATCGTCGGTTTTGAATGATATTTCTATTGTTAATAAATTTCTGGCGTATTCCACGAAGAACTTCTGGGCTACCCCAGGCGTGAAATTGAATTTTGTATCGACCTTGAAACCGGTACAAAACCCATTTCAAAGCCCCATATCGAATGGCTCTATTGAACTTGAGGAGTTAAAGACCCAACTGCGAGGAATTGTTAGACATCGGTTTCATTCGTCTAGTACGTCTCCTTGGGGTGCTCTCATTACTATTCGTGAAGAAGAAAGATGGGAGTATCGACTTTGTATTGATTATCGGGAGTTGAACCATGTCACCATCAAAAATAGATACCCATTGCCTCGTATTGATGACTGTTTGACCCGGTTGCAAGGCGCCAAATTCTTTTCAAAGATCGATCTTCATTAGGATATCATCGATTAAAGATTAAAAGCGATGACATTCAAAGGCGGCTTGAGAACTCGATGCGGGCATTATGAATTCCTAGTCATGTCTTTTGGATTGACTAATGCTCTCTTGCCTTCATGGATATGATGAGCCGAGTATTCAAGGAATATTTGGATCATTTTGTGGTTGTCTTTATTGATGACATCCTCATATATTCCAAAAGCCCGTGAAGATCATGAAGCAACACTTGATTTGATACTCAAAAGCCGTGAAAACAAGCTTTATGCCAAGTTGAAGAAATGCGAGTTACGGCTTGAGGAAGTAGCATTCCTTGGGCGCGTAGTATCAAGTCATGGAATATCATTGACCGGCAAAGATTGAAGCTATTCAAAAGTTGGGGAGCAACCTAAATCGATGATGAAATCGTAGCTTTCTCGGCTTATTTGGTTATTATCGGAGATTCGTAGAAGGTTTTCTCGAATCGCTACTCCATTAACTCGGTGACTCGAAAAAGATACAAAATTCGGTTGGAGGCGAGAATGTGAGAAGAGTTTTCAAGAACTCGAGAGGAGACTCATTTATTTTGTTACGACAATACCATCGGCTCGGAGGATTTGTCATCTCTGATGATGCTTGGGCAAAAGGGTTAGGATGTGTTCTCATGCAACATGGGAAAGTCATAGCCTATGCCTCTCGACAACTCAAAGAATATGAGAGGAATTATCCTACTCATGATCTAGAGTTGGCATTTGTTGTCTTCGCACTTAAAATTTGGAGGCATTACTTGTATGGGGAGAAAGTGGGAGATCTATACGGATCATAAAAGCCTCAAATATTTCTTCACTCAAAAGGAACTCGACATGCGACAATGGCGTTGGCTTGAAGCTATTGAAAGATTATGATCATACCATTCGATACCATCTGGAAAAGCGAGCGTAGTGGTGGCGCATTGAGTAGAAGATCATATCACGGTCTGAGTGCGATATTGTCAATGCAAAGGCCCATTTTGTATGACTTACAAAGGATGGAGATAGAGTTAAAGACTCGAGGGGACCCATGTGATGATGGCGAATATCTGAGTAGAAGCCGACTTTAATCGATAAAGTTAAAAGTTGCTCAAGCTCTGGACTGGAGGTGATCGTATGAGGAAGAAAGTGCAAGAAGGTGTTATATTAGGAAGCAAGAATCGATGAAGAAGGAATACTTGAGTCGACTCCGGACTTTGTGTTCTAACGATTACGATTTAAAGTATAAAATCATGATGGGGCGCACAACACACACCGTTTGCAATCCATCTTGGGAGTACAAAATGTATCGTGATCTTGACATACATTTTGGTGGAGCAATATGAAGAGAGAGATAGCGGAGTTTATCTCGAGGTGTTTAACTTGTCAGCGAGTCGGCGGAGCATCAAGTGCCAAAAGGTCCATTGCAACCACTTGAAATTCTAGAATGGAAGTGGGAGCACATTACCATGGATTTCGATTCTTTGGTCTTCCCAAGGTTTCTCAAGGCATAGATGCGATTTGGGTCATTGTTGATAGATTGACCAAGTCGCTCATTTCTTACCTATCTGAGAAACTTATACACTTGAGCGTCTTGCTCGTATGTACATAAATGAGATTGTAAGATTGCATGGTATGCGGTATCCATAGTTTTTGATCGAGACCCAAGATTCACTTCAAGATTTTGGGTTAGTTTGCAAAAAGCTATGAGCGCAGATTTCTGATTTAGTTGGCATATCATCCTCAAAGGAGATGAGGCGATCGGGAGAGGACTATTCAAACTCTTGAAGATTTATTAAGACTCTGTGTCCTTGACTTCAAAGGAAGTTGGGACAAGTTCTTACCATTGGTGGAGTTTTTCCTACAACAATAGTTATCAAGCAAGTATTGGCATGGCTCCATTTGAGGCGTTGTATGGAAGAAAGTGTCGTTCTCGGTATCTTTGGGATGAGGTGGGTGAAGCAGCGTTGTTGGGGCCGGAGTTGGTGCGTATGACTATGGAAAAGATTCAAGCGATCGACAACGTATAAAAACCTCACAAGATCGACAAAAGAGTTATGTTGATCTTCATCGAAAGGGCGTGGAATTGATATTGGAGATCATGTGTTGTTACGTGTTGCTCCATGGAAAGGAGTTCTGAGATTTGGAAAGAGAGAAAGCTCAATCCTCGATTCATTGGCCCATTTTAATCCTCGATCGAGTAGGAGCTGTG